>JAGIQG010000008.1:3776777-4159277 GCA_024679065.1 Sphyrna mokarran | reverse complement strand
TACCTGGTCTGGCCTACGTGTGACTCCAGAGGCACAGCAATGCGGTTGGCTTTTGAATGTTCTCTGAAATGAAGGGTAGCAAGTGCAGGCCTAGCCAGTGACACTCACATCCTGTATAAATAAGTTTAAAATAAAATTGACAGTTTTTCTTTAATCAGTAATAGTTTCACTCAATTTAATGTGAATAGTCGGAATAAAAGAAAGGGTTTTTCCTTTTTCCTCTTGGTTTGTGTCTTCATAAATGAAAAGTTAAGCATCTAAAACAAAACAGAGAAAATATTTCTACTTGCGACAGAGACCAGATAAAGACAGTACAGTCACTAATAAATCCAGACAGGAACTCGGGCAGAGTGCCTGTACACACACACTGGTTTGGATGTGGAACTCGCTCCTATAGAGAGTGGTTGCAGTGGATAGCTTTGAGATATTTAAGTAGAAAGGTAGGTAAAGGTGAGGGAGAGAGGAGAAGCAGGATTTGGAGGTAAGTAACCCAGCGGTTGTGAGTCTGAATCTCATCGTGGCCAGTTGTAAAATTGCCAGCTGTGACCCTGGAGATTGGGGATTATCACAGGAAGGGATTAGAAGAAAGAACAAAGAATAACCCAGCACGGGAAAGAGGCCCTTCGGCCCAACGAGCCTGCGCCGCCATTTTAACAGCGTGAGTTCCCACTTCCATCCGTGACCTTTGTCTACGCACAAATTGTCATTTTAAAAACACAACACGTTCTGGGAAGCGGCCACCACTGCCCTGATAGGCCTCCACGTAACTCCAGATCAAACCTAGGCACCTGATGCCCGCGAGGTGAACTGTGAATGCTATCCGATTCTCATTCCGGGAATAAGTTGAAGAGAGAAATAAAAACAAGTCTGGGAAGTCATGTGACATGTTGCGCAAGAAAAATATGCATCACCTTCGAAAAGGGCCGATATTTCATTCATCAACATCAATAAAAAGACAGATTGCCGCAGTGGGTTGTCACTCAGAACCCACTTGCCAGGACATGTTGGCATTGTTGATATTGATGGATTTGCGAGGCTCCAAATGATTGGATTTATCACTGTCACGTGTATTGACGTACAGTGAAAAGTATTGTTTCCTGCACGCTATACAGACAAAGCATAGAGAAGGAAATGAGAGAGTGCAGAATGTAATGTTACTGTCACAGCGAGGGTGTGGGGAAAGATAATTCAAAAGTCTGACAGCAGCAGGGAAGAAGCTGTTCTTGTAGTTGGTTGGTTTGTGACCTCAGACTTTTGTATCTTTTTACTGACGGAAGAAGGTGGAAGAGAGAATGTCCAGGATGCGTGGGGTCCTTAATTATGTGTTTTGACAAAGGACCATCTACTTCGAAATGTCAGCTCTTTTCTCTTTTTGCAGCCAAACCTGCTGAAATTTTCCAGAATTTTTGCTTTTGGTTCCTTAATTTTGCTGGCTGCTTTTGCTGAGGAAGTGGGAAGTGTAGACAGAGTTAATGGATGGGAGGGTGATTTGGGTAATGTACTGGGCTACAATCACCACCTTTTGTAGTTTCTTTCAGTCTTGGGCAGAGCAGGAACCATTCCAAGCTATGATACAACCAGAAAGAATGCTTTCTATGATGCATCTATAAAAGGTGGTGAGAGTCAAAGAATAAAGAGCAACACAGCACGAGAAACAGGCCCTTCGGCCCAACGAGCCCGCGCCACCGTCCTAATGTCGTAGCTGACATACCAAATTTCCTTAATCTCCTGGGTTTCCTGTGCTACACTGTTCTACTTTGAGAAGTCTAAGGGGGACACAGAGACACGGTGGTTAGCACTGCTGCCTCGCAGTGCCAAGGGTCGGGTTCAATTTTAGCCTTATGTGTCTGTGTAGAGTCTGCATGTTCTCCCCGTGTCTGCATGGGTTTCCACTGGGTACTCTGGCTTCCTCCCACAGTCCAAAGATGTGCTGGTTAGATGGATTGGCCATGCTAAATTGCCCCTTAGTGTGCAAAGATGTGCAAGTTAGAGGAATTAGCAGAGTTAATATGGGGATAGGGCCTGGGTGAGATGCTCTATTGGAGAGATGGTGCAGACTCAATGGGCGGAATGGCCTCATTCTGCACTGTGGGGATTCTATGATACTACCAGCCCAAAGAAGCTGGTCAATTGTGAGCCAGCTCCAGTAAGTGTCCATAAAAGCTGTAGTGGGAGGGTATCTATCACCACTCCCTGGTCTGGGCCTACACCTGACTGCCTTTGTGTGCCTGTTCAAACCAGCAGGTGGATTGTAAAGTGACAGTGATGGCAGTAAGTGATGGTTTTGGATAGGGCTGTTGAACAAGGTGTGGAGATCAGTCTGTTCAATCATTGGGTTAATTCAGACCAGCAGGTGTTTGCTTGTTGCTTTTCTGTGTTTGTGAAGGAGTTGAACCATCAGCAATCCCGGAAGTAATTGTGTCTTTTCTAATTAGAGTCAGAGGTTTACAGCTCTTCGACCCAACTTGTCCATGCGCCCTTCTTTTTAAACCTGTGAGCTAATCCCAATTGCTTGCATTTGGCCCATATCCCTCTATATCCATCATTCCCATATAACTGTTTAAATGTGTTTTAAAAGATAAAATTGTACTCGCCTCTCCTACTTTCTCTGGCAGCTTGTTCCAGACACTCACCACCCTCTGTGTGAAAAATATTGCTCCTCTGAACACTTTTGTATCTCTCCCCTCTCCCCTCTAGTTTTAGACTCCCCTACCTTTGGGAAAAGATATTGATTATCTAGCTGATCTATGTCCTCATTATTTTATAGATCTCTATAAGGTCACCCTTCGGTGTTCTACGCTCCAGAGAAAAAAGTCCCAGTCTATTCAGCCTCTTTATAACTCAGTCCCGGTAGCATCCTAGTAATCTTTTCTGCACTCTTTCTAGTTTAATAATATCCTTTCTATAATATTATTTAATATAATATTCTATAATTGAGACTTGGACAAGTTGCAGAGCTGGGCTGAGAGGTGGCAAATGGAGTTTAATGTGAAAAAGTGTGAGGTAATGCACTTTGGCAGGAATAATAAATGTGTAGAGTATAGGGCTAATGATAGGATTCTTAATAGTGTTGAGGAACAGAGGCATCTTGGTGTATTTGTGCATAGATCCCTGAAAGTAGGCAGTCAAGTCGATAAGGTTGTCAAGAAGGCATACGGAGTCTTAGCTTTTATTGGTAGGGGGATTGAATTTTGGAGCCGCAACGTCATGTTGCAACTGTACAAAACTCTAGTGCGGCCGCACTTGGAGTATTGTGTGCAGTTCTGGTCCCCACATTATAAGAAAGATGTGGAGGCATTGGAGAGGGTACAGAGGAGGTTTACCAGGATGTTGCTGGTATGGAGGGCAGGTCTTATGAGGAGAGGCTGAGGGATTTGAGGTTGTTTTCGTTAGAAAGAAGGCGGCTAAGAGGAGACCTTATTGAAACATATAAGATGATTAGAGGTTTAGATAGGGTGGACAGTGATAGCCTTTTTCCTAGGATGGAGAAAGCTAGCACGAGGGGACACAGCTTTAAATTAAGGGGTGATAGTTATAGGACGGATATCAGAGGTAGGTTCTTTACCCAGAGGGTGGTTAGGGAGTGGAATGCCCTGCCTGCGGCAGTTGTAGATGCGCCAAGTTTGGTGGCGTTTAAGAGGTTAGTTGATAAGTTTATGGAAGAGAAGGGAATGGTTTAGTTTGGGGGGTCATTGCTTTTTTTTTCATAATTGGTCGGCGCGACATCGAAGGCCGAAGGGCCTGTTCTGCGCTGTAATGTTCTATGTTCTATTTTCTATAATAGGGTGACCAGAGTTGCACACAGTATTCCAAGTGTGGCCTTACCGATGTCTTGTACAACTTCAACAAGATGTTCCAATTTCTGTATTCAATGTTCTGACTGTTGAAACCAAGCATGCTGAATGCCTTCTTCATTCTGTCCACCTGTGACTCCACTTGCAAGAAGCTATAAATATGTACTCCTAGACCTCATTGTTCTGTAACTCTTCCCAACACCCTACCATTAACTGAGTAAGTCCTGCCCTATTCAATCTACCAAAATGCATCACCTCGCATTTGTCTAAATTAAACTCCATCTGCCGTTTGTCAGCCCACTGGCCCAATTGATCAAAATCCTATTGCAAATGGAGACAACTTTCTTCACTGTCCACTGTGCCACCAATCTTGGTGTCATCTGCAAACTTGCTAACCATGCCGCCTATATTCTCATCCAAATTGTTAATATAAATGACAAATAACAGTGGGCCTGGCACTGATTCCTGAGGCACACCGCTGTTCACAAGCCTCCAGTTTAAAAAAAAAACAACTCTCTACGAGAAGCCAATTTTGTATCCATTTAGGTACCTCACTCTTGATCCCATGAGATTTAACCTTATGCAACAACCTACCATGCGGTACCTTATCAAAGGTCTTGCTAAAGTCTATGTAAACAACATCAACTATACTGCCCTCATAGAACATAGAACATAGAACAATACAGCACAGAACAGGCCCTTCGGCCCTCGATGTTGTGCCGACCAAAATAAAAAGCAATGCCCCTCCTAACTAACCCATTCCCTTCTCATCCATATACTTATCAACTAACCTCTTAAACGCCACCAAACTTGGCGCATCCACAACAGCTGCAGGCAGGGCATTCCACTCCCTAATCACTCTTTGAGTAAAGAACCTACCTCTGATATCCATCCTATAACTCATAACCCTTAATTTAAAGCTGTGTCCCCTCGTGCTAGCTTTCTCCATCCTAGGAAAAAGGCTATCACTGTCCACCCTATCCCAACCTCTAATTATCTTATATGCTTCAATAAGATCCCCCCTTAGCCGCCTCCTTTCTAACGAAAACAACCTCAAATCCCTCAACCTCTCTTCATAGGACCTGCCCTCCATACCAGGCAACATCCTAGTAAACCTCCTCTGTACCCTCTCCAATGCCTCCACATCTTTCTTATAATTTGGCGACCAGAACTGCACACAATACTCCAAGTGCGGCCGCACTAGAGTTTTGTACAGCTGCAACATGATGCTGCGGCTCCTAAATTCAATCCCCCTACCAATAAAAGCTAAGAATCCATATGCCTTCTTAACAACTTTATCCACTTGACTGCCTACTTTCAGGGATCTATTGACACATACACCAAGATCCTTCTGTTCCTCAACACTATTAAGAGCCCTACCATTAGCCCTATACTCTAAACATTTATTGTTCCTGCCAAAGTGCATTACCTCACACTTTTCCACATTAAACTCCATTTGCCATCTCTCGGCCCAGCTCTGCAACTTGTCCAAGTCACTCTGTAAACTAAAACACCCCTCTTCACTATCTACCACACCACCAACTTTAGTATCATCTGCAAATTTACTGATCCAGTAAATTTACTGGAAATTCATCTACTTCCTTCGTTACCCCTTCAAAAAATTAAATCTGTGAGACAGGATTTTCCATTCACAAAGCCATGCTGACTGTCCCTGATCAATTCTTGCATCTCTAAATGCCTGTAGATCCTGTCTCTCAAATTACCTTCAATTTACCCACCCCAGATATAAACTCACCGGCCTGTAGTTCCCAGGCTTTTCCCTGCAGCTCTTCTTAAACAAAGATACAACTTTTGCTAGTCTCCAATCTTCAGGCATCTCACCTGTGACTATTGATGATTCAAACATCTCTGCTAGAGACCTGCAATTTTCCCCTAGCCTCCCACAACATCCTGGGATATAGTTCATCAGGTCCTGGAGATTTATCTACTTCTAAATTTGCACCCCTTTATTGTGGAGTCCATGAGATAGAGACACAAGTCATAGGTAGAAGAAGGACTGGAATGAGGACTGCACTGAGTGTTAAAATGTGTGGCACGGGCTTGTAGGGCCGAAGGACCTGTTTCCTGTGCTGTCTTATTCTTTGTTCTTTGATGCGCTTTAAGACTTTGAGCATCTCCTTATCTGTAATATGTACGTTCCTCAAGACATCATGATTTATTAAGATAAGGTTTGTGTTGTTACTGAGACTGGCTGGGAAGTGATCGATTTGCTTTTCTATAAATAACAGACACCCCCCCCCCCCCCCCCCCCGCCCCCAGCAGTGAACTTGGCATTATTTGATTTATTATTGTCACATACATTAGTATGCAGTAGAAAGTATTGTTTCTTGTGCAATATATAGATAAAGCATACGGTTCATAGGGAAGGAAAGGAGAGAGTGCAGAATGTAGTGTTACAGTCATAGCTAGGATGTAGAGAAAGATCAACTTAGTGCGAGGCAGGTCCGTTCAAAAGTCTGACAGCAGCAGGGAAGAAGCTGTTCTTGAGTCAGTTGTACGTGATCTCAGACTTTTGTATTTTTTTTCCCAAAAGAAGAAGGTGGAAGAGAGAATGTCCGAGTGAGTGGGGCCCTTAATCATGCTGGCTGCTTTGCAGTGAGAAGTGTGGATGGGAGCTGGTTTATGTGATGCATTGGGCTATCTTCATAACCCTTTATAGTTCCTTGCAGTCTTGGGCAAATCAGGAGCCCCCATACCAAGCTGTGATACAACCAGATGCTTTCTACAGGGCATCTGTAAAAGTTGATGTGAATTATAGCAGACATGCCAAATTTCCCTCATCTTCTTGGAAAATAGAGGTGTTGGTGGGGCTTTCTTAACTATAGTATCCGCATGGAGAGACCAGGATGAATTGTTGGTGATCTGGACACCTAAAAGCGTGAAGCTCTCGACCTTTTCTACTTCACCCCATTGATGTAGACAGGGACAAGTTCTCCTTTGCGCTTCCTGAAGTCGATGACAATCTCCTTTATTTTATTGACACTGAGGGAGACATTATTGTTGCTGCACCAGTTCACCAGATTCTCTGTCTCATTCCTGTACTCTGCCTTATCGTTGTTTGAGATCTGACCCACTATGGTGGTGTCATCAGCCAAGTTGAAAATTGAATTGGAAAGGAATTTGGCCACACAGTTCCAGATGTACAGGGAGTATAGAAGGGGGCTGAAAACACAGCCTTGTGGGGCACCGGTGTTGAGGATGGTTGTGGAGGAGGCGTTGTTGCCTATCCTTACTGATTGTGACCTCTGGGTTCGGAAGTTCGAGATCCAGTCACAGAGGGAGGAGCCGAGGCTCAGACCACGAGTTTGGAGATGAGTTGTGTTGGGATGATGGTGTTAAAAACTGAGCTATAGCCAGGAGTCTGATCTAGGTGTCCTTGTTATCTCGGTGTTCCAGGATTGAGTGAACTGGAGACATCGGGTGGGATTTTCCGAACATGCTTGCCCCAAAACTGGAAAATCCTACCCGAAGTCAATGAATCTTTGCGTGGGCCACCCCCGCCTGTTACAATTCCCATGGCAGGTGGGATTGGCAAATTCCCCTTATAGAGTCATAATATAATGCAGGGAAGGCCCTTCGGCCCATCGAGTCTGCACTGACAATATCTGCCACTAAAAGCATGCTCACCCCATTTTCCTGCACTTACCGCATATCCTTGAATGTTACAATGCTTCAAGTGCTCATCCAAATATTTTGTGAAGCTTGTAAGGTTTCCGACCTCCACTATTTCCCCGGCAGTGCATTCTGGATTCCCACTGCCCTCTGAGTGAAAGATTTTGAATAAAGACATTATAAAAATGCAAATTGTTAAAACAATTTAAAATTGTTATCCTTGCATTCAAATCGATCCATAGCCACAGCAACACTGCTGCCTTACAGCACCAGGGACCCGAGGATTCGATTCCAACCTTGAATCACTCTGTGCAAGGTTTGCACATTCTCCCCTTATCTCCATGGGTTTCCTTCAGATGCTCCAGTTTCCTCCCACACTCCAAATATGAGTAGATTAGGTGGATTGACCATGCTAAATTGCCCCTTAGTGTCACAAGATATATTGATTAGCGAGATTAGTGGTGGAAATATGAGAGGTTCTGGGGATAGGGCCTGGGCAAGATGCTGTTTCAGAGTTGGTGCAGACTCAATGGGCCAAATGGCCTCACAGAATCCCTGCAGTGCAGAAGGAGGCCATTTGGCCCATCAACTCTGTGTCAACCACAATCCCACTCAGGCCCTATTCCTGCAAACCCACATATTTACCCTGCTAATATCCCTGACACTAGGGTCAATTTAGCATGGCCAGTGAGGTAGCAATGCTAACCACCTTGCGTTCCAGCTCATTGATCAAGCTTCTGGTCACCTCGCCTAATATTTCTTCACCTGGCTGAATGTTAAATTCCATTTGATAATCGCTCCTGGGACATTTCGTTGCATTAAGGATGCTACGTGATTGTAAGTTGCTTTTCTTTAGAGGGGGAGTTGGAACAGAAATTTGATGATTAATGAGACTGGCATCATTTGCTCTAACAGGGAGCGACCCGCAGCGATTGCAATCGAAGTAAGGAGCATCGACGACACTTCAAATTTTGATGAATTCCCTGAGTCGGACATCTTACAGCCAGGTACACAGCAATTAAACTGGTTGCTCGTTACCCCTTTAGCATGCTCATTGGCTGTGCAGAATTTTGGGCCATCCTAAGAGGAACTTTTCAAAATACCTTTAAGAATATTGACATGACACACATTCTGTGTGTTATCCTTGCTCTGGTGTTCTTATCAAATAATTCACCTCACGCAATTTGATAAAGTCCCTAAACATTGCTTTTGAAGTTCACTGGTAATACCACTAAAACTTTCTCCCCATAACAAAACGACAAATATTTGATAATATTTTTAATTCAATAATAGTCTCAACGCTGACTCACCAATTTCTTCATTCAATTTAATTGGTCCTCTTACCTCATGACCAAAAATTGATTCCAATAGATTGATTAGGTACACCCCAATTTCAAAAAGTACAAATGGAATTCCTTTATCCCAATCCTCTGGATAATCTTGACTATAAGCCCTCAACAATATCTTTAAAGTTTGCTGTCCCTGTTCTAACGCCTGCAATTCTGGATGGTGCGCAGGGGATTTAAATTGTTTTACTCCTAAGCTTCCCTGAATAATTTTGATGTAAAATTGGATCCTTGATTTGCTTGGATTTCTGTGGGCAGTCTGTAAAAAGTTAAATAATTCCTCTATAATCCTTTGTTGTTCCTAACTTGGTAATCTTCTGCTGGGACAGGGAAAGGGTGGGAGAGTGGGATTGGCAGAGAAACTCTGAGGGAGCTGGCATAGACAGCCGAATAGCTGCCTCCTGTGCTATAACCATTCTCTCGTCCCTATGAAGTGTTGCAGGGAAGTTTTTCTGCTGAGTTGAAATAAGCAAGTTTTTGTTCTTCCCTCTATCAGCGCCCAACATGTCAGAGCCGGATTATAAATCGAAAGACTGGGTTTTTATTAACTATACCTTCAAGAGGTTTGAGGGCCTGACTGCTCGAGGAACTATCCCATCCTACATGAAGACGGGCAAGTTGTGAATAGGATTGGAGCTGGCAGACAGTTACACTGACCCCCACCCCCCACCACCACCACCGTGCTTCTCCTGCCTGAAGACTCTCTGCCTCACATCCAGGATCTCCGCAACAGAAATTCTGCTGGATTAGGATTTCCTGCCACTGAAATTATTTCTATTTAAACTTTGTTAACAAAGTGAAAATCCGTCCCTGGGTTCTCACCCTCAAGTGATGGGTGAGAACCGGTGGCTGGTGCCCGTTTGTCTATTGGTTGTGTTAATTTAAGGTGTGTGTTGGGATTCAATGCAGCAAATTGAGGGTTTGTCTGTGTTTGTGTGAGTGAATGTGAACACTTGGTTAATAGACAGCGAGTTTGGGGCTGTGAGCTAGTGGTACATGGCACCTTGTGCACACACACACATTGAGATTGTAACCAAGTATCTTATCTGTGTAACAGTAAGGAACCCCTCCCCAATCCCCCCCCATTATTAACATTCACCCTCAGCCACAACACTTACATCCAATGATATGGAGATGTTGGTGTTGGATTAGGATGGGCACAGTAAGAATTCTCACAACACCAGATTAAAGTCCAACAGGATTATTTGGTAGAACAAGCTTTTGGAGCACTGCTCCTTACCAAGACTCACCTGGCGAAGGGCAATGCTCTGAAAGCTTGTGCTACCAACTATGCTTCTTGGACTTTAACCTGGCGTTGTGAGGATTTCTTACTGTGCCCACATCCAATGGCCATGGTTCATGTTCCATTCCTGGGACACTCAATCCTTGTTGCCATTCCCCTCTGAGGGACTGCTGCACTGTCAGAGGTGTCTACTTTTGGATAAGGTGTGAGACGAGGTCTGCCTTCCCAAGTCGATGTATAATATCCTATGGTGTTAATTTGAGGAGGGCAGTGTTGTTATTCTGAGTGTCCTGGGGCCAATATTTATCAGTCACTAAAAGCAGATGTTCTGGTCATTTCTGATGCTGCTGTGTGCAGTCTGTTTCCTGCTTTATAACCAACGCTTCGTTGGCTGTTACAAGCTTTTGGAGATGCTGAAAGGTGCTATAGAAAGGCAGGTTCACTTTCCTCCTCAGCAAAGCGACATCCCTAAAACATTGAATTTAGTAATCCTGTCCTCTCCTCCATCTCTCTCTCTTCACTGAGCAGCGAGTTCCAATGAGCCCAACACTAAACTCTCCCACTCCCCTGTTGTGTAATTACCCCAGAGAAGCTGCACCTTGAGGAGCAGACAGGATCTTCACACTCCCAGTTCCGCGTGTAATAACCCACAGACAGATTAACCTGTGACAGAATCCTCACTGAGGGGGCAGCGTGAGGGAGGGTGCATGCGTTGTCAGCAAGCATGCGGTGTGAGGGTGGGTGTGTGTGGTGTTGTTGAGGGTGCGGTGTGAGGGTGGGTGTGTGTGGTGTTGTTGAGGGTACGGTGTGAGGGTGGGTGTGTGTGGTGTTGTTGAGGGTGCGGTGTGAGGGTGGGTGTGTGTGGTGTTGTTGAGGGTGCGGTGTGAGGGTGGGTGTGTGTGGTGTTGTTGAGGGTGCGGTGTGAGGGTGGGTGTGTGTGGTGTTGTTGAGGGTGCGGTGTGAGGGTGGGTGTGTGTGGTGTTGTTGAGGGTGCGGTGTGAGGTGGGTGTGTGTGGTGTTGTTGAGGGTGTGGGTGTGAGGGTGGGTGTGTGTGGTGTTGTTGAGGGTGCGGTGTGAGGGTGGGTGTGTGTGGTGTTGTTGAGGGGCGGTGTGAGGGTGGGTGGTGGGTGTTGTTGAGGGTGCGGTGTGAGGGTGGGTGGTGGGTGTTGTTGAGGGTACGGTGTGAGGGTGGGTGTGTGTGTGTGGTGTTGTTGAGGGTACGGTGTGAGGGTGGGTGTGTGTGGTGTTGTTGAGGGTACGTGAGGGTGGGTGTGTGTGGTGTTGTTGAGGGTGCGGTGTGAGGGTGGGTGTGTGTGGTGTTGTTGAGGGTGCGGTGTGAGGGTGGGTGTGTGTGGTGTTGTTGAGGGGCGGTGTGAGGGTGGGTGTGTGTGGTGTTGTTGAGGTGCGGTGTAGGGTGGGTGTGTGTGGTGTTGTTGAGGGTGCGGTGTGAGGGTGGGTGTGTGTGGTGTTGTTGAGGGTGCGGTGTGAGGGTGGGTGTGTGTGGTGTTGTTGAGGGTGCGGTGTGAGGGTGGGTGTGTGTGGTGTTGTTGAGGGTGCGGTGTGAGGGTGGGTGTGTGTGGTGTTGTTGAGGGTACGGTGTGAGGGTGGGTGTGTGTGGTGTTGTTGAGGGTGCGGTGTGAGGGTGGGTGTGTGTGGTGTTGTTGAGGGTGCGGTGTGAGGGTGGGTGTGTGTGGTGTTGTTGAGGGTACGGTGTGAGACAGGGTGTAGTGTGGGGGAGGGTGCGGTGCTGGTAAGTATGATTAACGATGTAAGAATTCTAGTTTTCTTGTTGAGGTGCTCTGTGTATGTGTCCCTGTGTGTGTGTGTCTGTGTGTCCATGTGTCTGTGTGTGTGTGTTTAGTCTGTAGAAGTCTTGCTGCTAAGGCCTGTGGATGCAGTAGCTTCAGTTATTGTTGTGACATTGTGCCAGACTCACCCAGCAGACTTCCTGATTTTATTATTTTCAAAAACCAAAGATCCTGATGTTTGATATGAAGTTTAGTTTCCAAGGATAGCTTTATTCCTCGGATCGTACAGATCAATTTTAGGAATGTTCTTTATTGAAATGTTGTACATTTAAAAACATTAAAGCCATTTTCTTACATTTTTATGTTTTTTTATTATTTGAGTCAATTTAATCAAGTACAGCCCCCTTGCTCACACTCTACCACCCAGCCAGCACACGGTCCCCTATCTCTCTCCCTCGCTCTTGCCCTCTCCCTCACTGATTTTCTCACATTCTTCACTCCCAATCCTTATTTTTAATCTGAAGATCCATTTCCATGATGGATTATGGATTTGATGATCGAGCACTGATGTAACGACCTCACAGTGCCCCAGGCGGTTGGCCTGTTGGAGTACGTAGAACATAGAACATTACAGCGCAGTACAGGCCCTTCAGCCCTCGATGTTGCGCCGGCCAGTGGACCCTCGAACCTAAACTACTCCAATATCATCCATATGCCTATCCACCAAACATTTGAATGTCCCCAAAGTAGGTGAGTCCACAACTGCTGCAGGCAGGGCATTCCACGCCCTCACCATCCTCTGTGTAAAGAACCTGCCTCTGACATCTGTCCTATAACTACCACCTCTTAATTTAAAGTTATGTCCCCTCGTGTTGGTCATCACCATCCGAGGAAAAGGGCTCTCACTATCCACCCTATCCAATCCCTTGATCATCTTATACGCCTCAATTAGGTCACCGCGTAACCTTCTTCTCTCTAATGAAAATAACCTCAGGTCCCTCAGCCTTTCCTCATAAGGCCTTCCCACCATACCAGGCAACATCCTGGTAAACCTCCTCTGCACCCTTTCCAATGCTTCCACATCTTTCTTATAATGCGGCGACCAGAACTGTACTCAATACTCCAAGTGCGGCCGCACCAGAGTTTTGTACAGTTGTAACATAACCTCACGGCTCCTAAATTCAATCCCTCTACCAATAAAAGCTAACACACCGTACGCCTTCTTAACAACTTTATCAACCTGGGTGCCAACTTTCAAAGAGCTATGTACTTGTACCCCAAGATCCCTCTGCTCGACAACACTATTAAGGGTCCTTCCATTAGCCCTATATTTCATATGCCTGTTATTCCTACCAAAGTGAATCACCTCACACTTATCCGTATTGAATTCCATTTGCCACCTCACGGCCCAGCTCTGCAACCTATCTATGTCCCTCTGCAAACTGTAACATCCATCCTCGCTGTCTACAACTCCCCCCACTTTGGTATTGTCAGCAAATTTACTAATCCAACCCTCTACACCCTCATCTAGGTCATTTATAAAAATGACAAACAGCAGTGGCCCTAAAACAGATTCTTGAGGTACACCACTTGTAACTGCACTCCAGGTTGAATATTTCCCATCAACCACCACCCTCTGCCTTCTATCAGCTAGCCAATTCCTAATCCAAACTGCTAAATCACCTTCAATCCCATGCATCTGCACTTTCTGCAGTAGCCTACCATGGGGAACTTAATCAAACACTTTGCTAAAATCCATATACACTACATCAACTGCCTTACCCTTAGCTACCTCTTTGGTCACCTCCTCAAAAAACTCGAAGGTTTGTGAGGCATGACCTATCCTTCACAAAACCGTGTTGACTATCCTTAATCAATTTATTTCTCTCTAGATGCTTATTAATCCTATCCCTTATAATTCTTTCCAAGACCTTGCCCACAACAGAAGGCAGGCTCACCGGTACGAGCTCCCTGATTGAGGTAATGATTGCTTACGCCATTGGGCAGCCCCACCTGTGTACATATTGAAACTTCAGGGCTACTGCCACTCCGAATTCTGGTTTTGTACCCGATCTGGCCTACATGTAACTCTGGACTATTGACTGCCCTCTGACCTGGCTGAGTGAGACACTTAGTTCACAGGGCAATCAGGAATGGGCAATAAATGCTGGCCCACCAGTGATGCCCACATTCCATGCAGGAATAAATAATGAATCCAATGGGGAATGGAACAGTCTGTTTGCTTCCCAATTGACTTGAGGTTGGGGATGAACCTGGCAGGGGATGTGATAATTGGTTATGGAGTATCAGTTGAGAAGACTCCCAGGAACGTGTCCACCTGCTGTTGGTGCCTCTGGGAATTATAATCGTGGATTAACTGGTTCCATTATTGTGCTTTGTCAACGTCTCTCTGCAGAAACACATTGAAGTTATTAAAGGGTTAACCTAGAAACCCTCGTGATCTGTAACTGTTACCAAATTATCTTGGCATTCCTGAGGAAATTGCAGTTATTCCTTGGCACCACAAGAGGTCAATATTAGTTTAGTTTTGGAATGGTGCATTGAGTGGGAAATACTAAACTTGGTGCCAGTGTAAAACCCGCTTTTCAAATTGACTGCAATCATAGGAAGTGTTTGATGTTTTTACAAAAATGAAAGAAATTGAAAAGCAAAGTTGTTTCTATCAATAAAGATATTATTGAACTAGAAAAAGTGCAGAAAATATTTACTAAGATGCTAATGGGATTTGATGGCTTGAGTTATAAGGTTGGATAAACTGGGACTTCTTTTCCTCTAGAGTGTAGGAGGCTGAGGGCTGCCCTTATAGAGGTCTATAAAATAATGAGGAGCATAGATCAGCTAGATTGGGAAAAGATATTGACTAAGAAAGGGCAGTCTAAAACTAGAGGGCATAGGTTTAAGGTGAGAGGGGAGAGATACAAAAGTGTCCCAAAAAAAATGCATCTCTGCCTGAATTGTGACACTGTTGCCAAAGACAGAAAATAAATATGAACCAGTGGATGAGAAACAGGCTGGTTGAGAAGAGAGACATGGTGATGGTGTCCATTGGGAAACTGCTGAACAGCTCACTGGCTGCTTCTTACCACTGCCTCTCCTTTCCTACACACTCGGCAACTTTGTAATTACATTTCTGGTTTCCCTGTCACATGTTCATCACAGGCACATTTGCGTGTTCTGGAAATTACATATATGATTACACATTCCATTCATTCCAGCCAAACAAAATAAGGGACAGCCGTTTG
Source organism: Sphyrna mokarran (assembly GCA_024679065.1). NCBI lineage: Eukaryota > Metazoa > Chordata > Chondrichthyes > Carcharhiniformes > Carcharhinidae > Sphyrna > Sphyrna mokarran. The sequence goes on along the minus strand of JAGIQG010000008.1, from coordinate 4,144,250 downwards.
TTGGTTCTTTCCTCCAGACAATGCCTTGAGCAATCAGAGCCCGGCAGTCTGGTTTAAATTTCAAACAATGCTCAGCAGTTAACAGTAGCCACCATCAACTGTTGCATTCTCCATGGTAACATCTCTACCAGAGTTCAACCAATCAGCATTTTCTTCATATATTGTATATCGTTTCCCTTGACAGTGTCATTTTCTTACAAATGTCCTAATGAATACAAAATAATGAATTTTAACAAAAAATGTCTTTTTAATTTTGTACCACTAATCTCCCTCTGGATGTTGTTCTTCACTGGCTGGATCTCTCTCGGCATCATATTTGACCTCATCTTGATCCGCTCACTGACCACACACTGGTCACTAAAACTTCCTACTTTCACTTAGCTAACATCTCCTGACACTGTTGCCGAAACTCTAACCTGTGCCTTTGCCACTTGTAGACTTGACCCAATGAACTCCTGTCCAACCTGCCATCCCCAAGCTTGAGGTTTTCCAAAATTCTTGTGCCTGCATCCTAACTCACACCAAGTCCTGTTCACCTGTAAACTCTAAGCACACAGACCTACTCTGGCTGCCCGTCCTGATTTTAAAATTCTCATCGTCACATCAAATCTCTCCGATGGTTTCATCCCTCCTCATATCTATAATCCCCTTTAGCCTCAACTGCACTCACTGTCCCATCCCACCCGCCATGATCTCTGCAATGCTCCAAGTCTGTTCTGGAGAATCCGTGATGTTTATCACTCCAACATTGGCAGCCATGCCTTGAATTCCTTCCTCACTCTTTTCCTTGTCTGTAAAATCTTTTGGCCACCAAGCTTTTTTTCAGAATCATAGAAACCCTACAGTACAAAAAGAGGCCATTCAGCCCATTGAATCTGCACCAAGCACAATCCCTCCCAGGCCTTATTCCCATATCCCTACACATTTACCCACCAAAATACCTCTAATCCATGCATCTCAGGACACTAAGGGGCAATTTAGCATGGCTTATCAACCTAACCTGCACATCTTTGGACAGTAGGAGGAAACCCACGCAGATATGACAAGAATGTACAGTGACCCAAGCCGGGAATCAAATCCAGCTCCCTGGAGTTGTGAAGCAGCAGTGCTAACTACTGTGCTACTGTGCCGCCCAATGGTTAGTGGCCTTCATATTTTCTAATGTGACTATGTCAAATGTTGGCTTTTATTCCTCACAACCACATTGGAACATTAGAAATCACCTTTGGGTATCCAGGTTGTTATTACTAGATTGAGTAAGAATGGCTTTTTCGCTAACATGACACATGCACTATTTCTCTACATCACCCAAGCTGCGGTCTAATGTTTATCTGCAAAATCAGTACCGAGTTTAAAATTAGCAACGATGCTAACAGCACAGAACACTCCCACTTTCTGTAAACACTGCAGCACACAAGAAAATAACTTTTCTTCTATATTTTCTCACTTGGTTCACTGCTGAAAATAGAATCCCAACAGTACAGAAGCAGGCCATTTGGCTCATCAGTCTGCACCAACTTGTCAACACAGCATCCCACATAGACATTAAGCCCCGTGACCCCACGTATTTATCCTGTCAGCCTACCTAATTTACACATCCTGGAACACTAAAAGGGGAACTTCAGCATGATCACCAACCTAACCCATACATCTTTGGAGTGTGGGAGGAAACTGGAGCACCCAGAGGAAACCCAAGCAGACATGGGGAGAACACACAAACTCCATAATCACCCAATGCTGGAATCGAAGCTGGGTGCCTGGAGCACAGTGCTAACCACTGTGCCAGCCATCCACTACTTGCCCCCTGGAAGGTGATTTGCGAGTGTTCTTCAAACCCTGGTTTGATATAACTGAATGGCTTATAAGGTCAGAGAGCAGTTAAGAGTCAACATCTTCACCTGTAGGCCCAGGTTAGATGAAAGGCAACACTGACGGAACATCAATGAATGTGTTTGAGTTTTCTGAATGATGCAATAACTTCATGACCCATTTTACTAAAACTCCAAATTGTGTTGAATATAAATTTGAATTCCCAAAACAGCAAGGATGGTATCGGAACTTTAGATTATTGGACCCATCCTTTGGTTTACTAGTCCCGTAACAACTACCAAGCTATCTTCATTGTTTAAGCAGCGGCACAGAATGAAATTAGCAAACATTAGCTGCACTGAACCAAAGAGCCATGAAACAGTGTTGACTTCCAAAGAGGCTGCTTAGGACAAACCCATTGTCATTGGTTAGAATCGAAAGCAAAGAACCACTTTACAGCATCTTTAATGTGGTTACTCCCCCCATTTATACAGCCTGGCAATCCCAGATTCCTCCAGGAATAACAGAGCGATGACCAGCTGAACACCTGTTTGCTTCTTCTGTTGTGAATTATGCCAGAGATCAGACTTAACCATTTGGCTAAAATGAGAACTTTACTACCCCATCCACCATTGGAAGCGTAGCAGTGCACCCATCTGGTTAAGATCAAGGTCCGAACTTTACCATCCCACTTGCCACGTGAAGCGTAGTGGATGAGGAGGAGGAGACTATAGGGATACCCGGTGACCTCGACCTAGATTTTAGTTTGAAATCATAGAAACCCTACAGTGCAGAAAGAGGGCATTTGGCCCATCGAGTCTGCACCAACCACAATCCCATCCAGGCCTACCCCGTATCCTTACATATTTACCCACTAATCTCTCTAACCTAAGCATCTCAGGACACTAGAGGGGCTTTTTTTTTTTTTAAGCATGACCAATCAACCTAACCCACACATCTTTGGATGGTGGGAAGAAACTGAAGCACCTGGAGGAAAGCCACGCAGACACAAAGAGAACGTCCAAACTCCACACAATGACCCAAGTCAGGAACCTGGAGCTATGAAGTAGCAGTGCTAACCACTGTAACACCATGCCGCTCACGTGGGGATGAGTAAGGCCATAAAATCCTGCCCCAGAAAACTGATCGTCTTAGAGTCATCTGATTACAGGCGTGAGTCACCACACCCCAAGATGCTAATAAAATAACAGAACCGAGTGGTAATTTAAGAGGTTGAGCAGACTGAAAACGTGGCAGGGAAAAAAAGACAGGCTTTGAAAACAATAACAAGGTCAGAAATGTCCCAACTTCCTCTTTTTGCAATTGGTAATAATAATTTAAGTTACAAGTTCGAAGAGCATTGGTTAGAGGCAAGAGAATGATATAGTTTACATGTTACCAAGGCTTAGACTGCATGTTAGGGCTGAGGATTTTGCAAGACATTTCCTCCCCTCGTGGTTAAATTGGAAATTGTGGAGAGTTGTGCTGGAGATCTCAAATCCGTAAAGGACTGGAAAAGTCCTGCTAACATGCGCATTAAAGAAATTCAGTCTTTTTTCACAGCTTCACTAATTTCAGCAAATTACTTTTCAAGCAGTCACAGCTGTAAGGTAAACAAAACAAATTTCACATCTGCTTTGGCTGGTAAATGCTGGTCTTATGGATGCTGTTCCTGTCCCATGAATGAATAAATAAAAAGCATTCTATCACTTGTTTTAAACAGCCTTTAATGCGGAAAGATGTCATTTTCACTCTTGAAAGCTTAATTCATGTCTTAAAAATATTTGCATTTATATAATGTCTTTCAACAAACTCAAGATACCCAAGCACTTTGCATCCAATGAAGTAATCTAATAGTCACTATTACAATGTAGGAAAAAGCAATAGGCAATCTTGTGCACAGCTAACTCCCACAAATAGCAATGTGATAATGATTTCCACATGGACACGAATGATGAGATTAAAAAGTGAGGGTTATGGGCCAGGGCACAAATTACCTGCCTTTCTATTGAAGGAGTGCCACGGGATATTTCTCCCTCCACTTGGAGCTTGGGTTTGATTGGTCATCTGAAAGACAGTATCAGAGACAGTACAATGCTCCCTCAGTGCTGCACTGGGATTACTGGCCATGAGTACTACGTGCCCAAGTCTCTGTGCTCGGACCAACAGCCTTCAACCTCCAAGACAGGAGCATATCAAACCTCTCGATGCATTAATCCCTGCTTCAGAAGAACCTGCAGTCTGGTGAGACGTCAAGTTGATGTTAGGAAGGGCTTCCTGCTGCCAATCAAAATTCAAAATGGACTGTAAAACTGCAATGGGAGGACATGGCTACTCTATTTAAGTTCTGTAAGAAGTCTCACTACGCCAGGTTAAAGTCCAATTAATTTACTTGATAGTAAATTCAAGCCTTCGGGATTTACCCCTTTGTCAAGTGAAGAGAGAGTCCTGGCCTCAGACAGAGCATATACCAGAACTCTCCATTCACCTGGCGAAGGGGCAAACCTCGAAAGCTTGTGAGTTTACTATCAAATAAATCAGCTGGATTTAAACCTGGTGTTGCGAGACTTCTTACTGTGTTCACCCCAGTCCAGCGCCGGCATCTTCACATCATGACTATTTAAGATCTGGCATACCGACACTACAGCATTTGGTATCAGGAACAGACATTACAAATACATCACCCCCCACTCTGTTACGGTACAAAAAGTCTAACACTTGTTTCCAATGTGTATAAATAAAATATGCCATTCCCCCACTAAATGACAATTAGCAATCAGTAAGGTCTTCGAAATTCTGTGTTTACTCCTTTTCATTCTGGTTATATCTGCACTCCTGAAAACAAAGAAAATCAGTGGGAAAAACAATTTCTAAGCAAAACGGTTAATCAGCTTTTACTACGAACATTACTGGACACAAAGAAAACCACTAAGGGATTTTTTAATGATTCAGACTCAAACTCAATCTACAATTCTTTACACAGCTCCATCCTCATGTCTCTCACCAGCGCACTCAGTTTTAAAATGAAAGTTAAAATTGAAGAACTGTCTCTGGACACTACAACAGCAGAATAAAAATAGTTGGGATTTTGTGATCTTGCTTTTAGCAAACATTTCTTTGGTGTGCTATTTTTGATCAATGACCTCTACAATTGTCTTTAATATAGCTCCCCTATCATAGGGAAATGTCCCAAAGTGCTTCATTGGAGTGTATTAAATTCTACAAGACTGAGGCCCCAAAGGAGACATTCAGACAGGAGACCAAATTCATGATCAGGGGTAGGTTTTGAGGAGTGTCTTACTGGAGAAAAGCAAAGTTTAAAAGTTTAGTGTCACAAGCAGGCTTAAATTAACACTGCAATGAAGTTATTGTAAAAGTCCCCCAGTCGCCACACTCCGGCACCTGTTCAGGTACATAGAGAGAATTTAGCATGGACAATGCACCTAATCAGCACATCTTTCAGACTGTGGGAGGAAACTGGAGCACCCAGGGGAAACCCACGCAGACAAGGGGAGAATGCAGAGACAGTGACCCAACCTGCCCATAGGTTTAAGGAAGGAATTCCAGAGCTCAGTGCCCAAGCAGCTGAAGGCACAGTCTAACAGATGGAAATGGGGTAAACGTCCAGGGTTATAAAGATAGGCCTTGGTAAGATGTGCTGCCAAGAAAAGTTGGTGCAAACTCGATATGCTGAATGGCCTTCTTTTGCACTGTAGGAATTCTAAAGATGAAAACTAGAAATTGGGGGGGTGGGGCACAGGGGGTGTGACAGACATCTCAGAGTCAGTGGGAGGGAGGATAAATCATGCTGAGCCTGGAGCCAACAGAGACAATAGATTTTCCACAGTCAGTCTGGGACTATGTATTAACTGTCGGGGTGCAATTATCCTTGTTCCATATCTAGGAGACAGACCCACATTGCTGTAAATAAATGAAAGTGTTTGCACTGCCAGATATAAAGATGAACCTCTGTCCTTCCAACAACTTAAAAAGCCCTTATTTCTTTTAAGTTGCAAAAAAAATGCAATGATATCTACAGAACACACAAAGCAGGTGCAAATGCTAAAATTAGGTATGAAGAGCTTTTCATTAACAGGACTTGTTTATTTTTGATAACCAAACAACAGGTTATTTTGGTGGTTGAAGGCAGGAATAAAGTGGGTTTTCAACCATTCACTCCCCACACAAAAAAAAGCAGCAATTAACTGGTGGAAATCTGCAAAATCTTATTTTAATCACTATCACCAATTTAGGCTAGAAAAAGTCAATAATTTTTAAACTACACATCAAATCAAATGAATGTTTCTGAATAACTTTCAACTATCTTGCACAGAGATAAAAATGGAAGATTATAGGCTAAAGAACATGACGTGAGACTCTTTTCTAAATATAGGCAGTTGCTGCGAGACTGGTGGAAGTTCACGGATAAGGTGATTATCCTTTTAAAAATTAAAAAGTATTAAGAGCGATGGGGAGAGAGAGTGCGAGGATGGAAGAGCTAGACTAATTTAGTGGTTCTTTCAAAAAGGGCTGGCACAGATATACTGGGCTGAATGGCCCCTTCTGTGCTGCAACATAAAATAGTAAGTGGATGGATGATTTTATGTTGCCTCCGAGAATTCAATTCTTAATGCTAACACAAATCATTGAACAGAGTGATTAACAAATCAGTGGTTTTATAAGCTGACGAAACATTTACAGATTGAACTCTGGAGCCATTTTTGTTTTAAGAAAATATCTAGGAACTTCTTGCCCCACGTCAGATTAAGCTTTAAATACAATAAGCACTCAATAATCAAGAATTGCACACTTCTATTTTTACAGTGAAGTTAAAGGCTAGATTAGTTAAATTAAGCTCAGAAACCTAAAAGCTTTTCTCAACCAAAGCATAAACTTGTGTTCAAGGACATATCCCCAGTTGAAGAAAGGAATGTTTTATTAGTGTTTATATAATCACAAATTAATGAAACAGCTAAAAGACAACTTCCCTTTCCTGCAGCTGTGTATCTCAACTCTTTCTATTAAGAGACTAATAAAACAGATAAATTAATCTATTGTCAAAAAAACCCCCCACATAAATACAAACAAAACCAAACAGGAGTAAATGGAGGACAGGATGGAATAAGTGGCTCTGGTACAATACATAAGACCTCTGAGGTGGCGGGAATTAAGCTGTGGCCGTCACTCCACAGTCTCTTGCAGTAGATTACAAAACAATCCGATCCACTCTTTTCACTGCCTACACTTCAAAGCTTCGACCAACCTGGAAAGACAAAAAAAAATTCAAATTGTTAGAAATGTTACAGCTTCACACATTTCCTACAATCATTTCTCATTTATAATTTCCCATGTCCACATTGAAAAGGGTTAATAATCGCACAGATTTAAAAATCTCAGTCACACAGGGAAACCACAGGTCTGGATTAAAGCAGACCTAGATAAGAGGTTAACTGAACCATTTACAGCTGCATCTCATGTTTGCCCATTAGAACAAGGGACAATGGAAAGGGAGTTTGATATTCCACTGATCAGAGATATTGCTTTCATTGCTTGATGATATAACATTACAACTAGACACTATATCCTTACGTATGTATTGATGTAACCTTAATCAATAACTATAATGGATAGAGATAACTCTTATTTTTATTAGAACATAGAAAAACTACAGCACAAACAGGCACTTCGGCCCACAAGTTGTGCCAATCATATCTCTACCTACTAGGCTTACCTATAACCCTCAATCCTATTAAGTCCCACGTACTCATCCAGAAGTCTCTTAAAAGACCCTATCAAATTTGCCTCCACCACCACCGACGGCAGCCGATTTGACTCACCTACCACCCTCTGAGTGAAAAATTACCCTCACCATCTCCTCTGAACCTTATTGGTCTATACTAATTACTTGCGATTGAATTTAATACTATAATTGCTTGTGTATTTCTGCATTCTGAATGGCTTAGTTGGAGTTCTGTAGCACTACAGTTGTCAATAGAACATCTTGAACTACCCTGTGACTTTGTCTGGCTATAAAGGGGAAGGATAGTTTAAAAAGGCGACAAGAAAAATATTGCGACAGCTGTGTAACAACACATACCAAAAACTACAGAGTGAACTCGCTGACACTGTAACTCTGGTTTGGGGAGGATGGCTACAGAGGAACATTAGCGAAAGCCTGTGATGACACTGTGCCAGACTTCCATTATAAATAGAATCATTGGAATTTATGATAAAAATCTAAAAAATAAGAAAATTTGGAAGATTTTAACTGAGGATCAAGTCCTATCTGCAGAACATGGGACAGAAGGCATTGACCAGATACCTGTCATTAACGCTCAATCATTGAAGGCATTTCAGGCTGAGATCAGTAGATTTTTGGAATGCAAGAGTATCCAAGGATCAGGGGTGACATTGGAAGCGATTGAAAAATTCACTTGTGATCCTGTTGAATGGCAGAGCAGATTCAAGGGTCATCTCTTCTATTTAAAGTTTATTTATTCATGTCACAAGTAGGCTTACATTAACACTGCAATGAAGTTACTGTAAAAATCCCCTAATCACCACATTCTGTCGCCTCAGGTGCATCAAGGGAGAATTTAGCACAGCCAATGCACCTAACCAGCACGTCTTGCAGACTGTGGAAGGAAACCAGAGCACCAGGAGAAAATCCACGCAGACGTGGGGAGAACATGCAGACTCTGACTCCATCCATTAAATTCTTTCACGTTCTCTTTTTTACACATCTCCACTCTCTACTCCCATTTCACTCTAGGGTTATACATGGTGGTAATGGTTACCACTGCTGTCTCACAGCACTAGGAATCTGAGTTTGATTCCCAGCTTGGGTCACTGTCTCTGCGGAGTCTGCATGTTTTCCCCATGTCTGCATGGGTTTCCTCGAGGTGCTCCTGTTTCTTCCCACAGTCTGAAAGATGTGCTGGTTAGGTGCATTGACCATGCTAAATTCTCCCTCGGTGTAGCCGCACAGGTGTCAGAGTGTGGTGCTTCAGAGATTTTCACAGTAACTTCATTGCAAAGTTGATGCAAGCTTAATTGAGACATTAATAAATAAACTCTAAACAGAAGAGATGACTCGTTAAATCCATTCCGCCATTCAACAGGATCATGGCTGAATTTGTCCATCAATTCCAGTGTCTCACCCTATCCCCGCATACTCATATTCCAAAAATCTGCTGATTTCAGCCTGAAATGTCCTCAATTAATGAGCATCAATGACAGGTATTTGGGCTACAGAAGATCAAAGATTCACAACCCTTTGTTAACCTACAAATGCCTTCTATCCTGAGTTAACACCAGGGCAATTGAGTGTTTGTACAACGCCCCAAACTTCATAAGTCATAACCTGGTGGAGAAGACAGGCAACTACACTACCGCACGATCTCATGCTTTATTAACAGCACTACCCCACCCCCACTTTCCTTCCTTCTGAAATGTAAATGCTTTCAAATATTCAGGTCACTTTGCAACCATATCACAGTTATTTACTGCTATTTGTCCTTCCAATTCATCCATCTTATTATGAATTGCATTTAACTGAAAAGGAAATTGTAGCCTTTGAATTAATATCTCATCCAAAAAAAGTCAGTTCTGACAAGGCAGCACTCCTTCAGTACTGCCACCAGAAGTGTCAGTACTATGAACTAAAATCCTAGAGTGCAGTTTGAAGGGGTGATTTTCTGACTCAAGCCAGTGAGGCTGCAACATTCCGCGGCATATCACCGTATTCACTCAATTACCAATCCATAGCCTCGTCCAGTCCAATGTTTTTGGTTGCAGAGGTCTTGAATATCTGCCACTTCCGATCCTTCATAGCTGGCAAACCGAGTGCATTGGCCACTTCTGTGGGAGTCATAGCCTGCTCCATATCCTGCTTATTTGCAAACACAACTAGAACGGCTTTCTTCAGCTCCTCCTCCTGCAAACAAACAGACTGGCAGTAACCAACCTCCTCTTACAAAGGCCATAGGTAGAAAGAACAATGAGTTAGATTTCATGCAGAGGGAAGAAGATGATTATAGCCAGCTAGTAGTTTTATTTCAATCCTGAGATTCTGAAACAAAGCCAACTTGTCCTAAACAACTTCAGGGAAACAAGTTCTTATTGCCATGGATTATGGTGAGTTCAGACAGTACGACCTGTGCAGCCAATGCAGCATATCAACTGAAGATGGAATTCCAAAAACATTCAAGGTTCCTACCAAGACTTCAGCAAATGGCGAGGGGCTGCAGGACAGCTTGCCAGCTGGGTTTAAGGTGCAGGAGGGTGGACCAAAAGTTTTTGGGGAAAGGGGAGCAAAGAAAGCGTGGCAGTGAGATCGGAAGACCGACAGCAAGAATGTAAGCATTGACCCATGGAGACAATTGTTGAAGGTATATCTATGCTTTCCATTTGTTTTAGGAATCAGTTGAACTCTTATCAGATCAGCCTATGATCCAAAATTCTGGTTGTAACAATTATGCCATCAAGTTCAACAAACAGATCATGTGAAAAAGCTTCAAAAATTTGAATCAAGTTGATTTAGACTATGGTGGAATGTAGAATGAAAACAAGATTAGTAATTTGCTAAGGTGAAGTTAAAGGTCAGCAGATAAAAGCTTGAGAAACCCTTAAATCCAAGGAGATGCTTAAAATAATCTTACAGCCAGGCTGAAATATAGCAAGATTAATAATAAATTGACATTCAAAAACTCAGACCAATCTAAAATATAAATTCTTTGTCAGATAGGGATGGGAATTCTTAAAATACTGGGGTAATTTCCAAAAAAAAAAATCATCTGTCCCTTTGAAGAATCAGGTCACCTCAAATCATTTTAAGGCCAGTGAAGCTCTGTTTTGAAATGTAGTCAGTGTTGTAACGGATAACATTGCAGCCAGTTTACACAATAAACATCCACAGTGTGATTAATGACCAGATTCTCTAGTTTTTGTAACGTTGGATGGGAGATAAATATTGGGCAGGAGTTAGAGTGAAAACACTTAGAATTCATTGGATAGATTACACTCACTCCCAATGAGGTTTAACAAAAAAGGCGGAGGGGATGACTTGATAGAGATGGACAAAATAATGAGCAGAAGAGAGAGTGGACAGGATAAGCTTGTTTCCCTTGGCAGAGAATTTTAGAACCAGGGGACAGTAACGGATTCAGGATAGGTGGCAGTAGAGGGAGCATGACAAAGAACTTTTTTAATGCAGAAGGTGGTGGGTGTCTGGAATTTACTGCCCAAGTTGGTAGTGGTGTAGGCAGAGAGCCTAAACTCTTTTTAAAAATACCTATATCTGCACTATAAATACTTTAAGCTACAGGGCTATGGGTTGGCTGCAGGAAGGTGGGATTAGAAAGAACACCTGGATGTCCTTAAATTGGTGTAGGCAAAATGGGCTGAATGCGCTGCTTTTCAGCACTGTAACTTTTCTATGGTTCTAACTCCCATCCCAAGGGCAGTGCAGCATTCCCTCAGTGCTGGCACTGTCAGCCTAGGACTAAATTGGGACTTAAACCCACAACCTTCTGGCTTTACTGGCAAGTCCTCATTGAATTCCCTCAGTCGATGATTCCATTCTAGTCAACCTCCTCTCCAAGGCCTTGACATCCTTCTCCAAAGGAGACAAAAACAGCTCTTGGTGGATCACTCCACCTGGCACATAAATATATTGGTGTCCAACACGTTCATGATTGCTAATTCGCCATCGCTATTTACTATTCGATAAGTAAAATCATTTCTACAGCTTTTAGTGGATTTGGTATTAACAATCTCATATTGAGGGTGGGAAGGATTTTTACCTCAGGCTAATATGTGGACATTTTAATATGTGCAATGATTCTCTAATGCAAAACCTACATAAGTTTATTTGAAGAATAGGTATGCTTAATAAATGAAACCATTGTTTAATTAAGTCCTATAGGAGTTAAAAACCATTAAAAATACAGTCTAATTTTTAGTTGAACTGGGGGGGGTGGTGGTGGAGAGGAGAAGGCAGGCAGGTAGGTAGTTGAGAGTCAACCACATTGCTGTGACTGTGGAGTCACATGTAAACCAGACTAGATAAGGACAGCAGGTTTCTTTACCTAAAGGACATTAGTGAACCAGATGGGTTTTTCCAACAATCGACAATGGTTTCACGATTATTGATAGATTCTTAATTCCCGATTTTGTTTTTACTGAATTCTAATTGCATCATCTGCTGTAGTGGGATTCAAACCTGGATCCCCAGAATATTCACTGAGTTTCAGCATTAATAGTCTAGCAATGATACCACAGGAATACAGAAACCCTATTGTGCAGAAAGAGGCCGTCTGGCCCATCAAATCTGCACCAACCACAATCCCACCCAGGCCCTACCCCCATATCCTCACTTAGTTACCTGCTAATTCTCCAACCTATGCATTTTAGGACTCTAAGGGACAATTCTTAGCATGACCAATCAACCTAACCCGCACGTTTTTGGACTGTGGGAGGAAACCTAGACAGACACCAGGAGAATGTGCAAACTCCACACAGACAGTGACCCAAGCGGGAATCGAACCCAGGTCCCTGGAACTGTGAAGTAGCAGTGCTAATCACTGTGCTACTGTGCCACCCACTAGGCTATCGTCTCCCCTAACATAACATGACAGAGAACAAGAAAAATCACTTGCAGAAATATCCAAAAAGGCCAAAGCTGCATGGTAAACCCATCATGGGAAGGACATAATGCTTACATTTATACATGTCATCTCTCAAAATGCTTCAAGTAAAAAATTTTTCTCCACTTCCAGCAGAATAACGATGGCAATTATACTAACATCACTGGCCCTATGCTAACAATCTTTTGCTGCACTGTAAATACAGCAAGCATCAGTAATAGTTGGAGTATAACTCATGTCAGGAACAGTAAACTGTCCTTTCCCAGTACGGTTCATGGCCTTGCCAAGAAAGTCCAACATTTTAATTTATTTATTGCTGCCTTTGCAAACCACCCCCCCACCCCAGCAGCACATTTTCAGTTACTTCTACAGATTCATTCTTTACAATGCTTCCAAACCACTCACTATCCATGACATCATTTAGATATTTCAAAATGAATCTCCAGAACATTTTTCCTTACCTCCAACATGGCCACAAGTTCGGACTTTGAGATTCCCATTCTGTCTTTGTCACAACTGTCCACTACATAAATGACTGCATCTGTGTTAGAGTAATAACAACGCCAGTAAGGCCTGAAAGAGAATTTACAAACAAATGAAATAACGTCAGTTTTCTAATGGAAAGCAAGCTGTTCTGCTTTAACAGCAAATTAACTGAATCCATGTGCTTTTAGTGTTGGAAGTTTATTGTTTTTTGTGCTAGGTCTGGCATAGGGTTCCAAGACCTGAGTGGTGTCATTTCTTAAAAAAAAATTATTTGTGGGACATGAGTGTCGCTGGCTGATCCAGCATTTATTTCCCACCCCTAGTTGCTCTTGGAGGGCAATTGAGAGTTAACCACACTGCGGTATGTCTGGAGTGTCACGTAAGCCAGATTAGGCAAGGATGGCAGATTTCCTAACCTAAAGGCACCAGTGTACCCAATGGGTTTTTTCTAACAATCGACAACGATTTCGTAGTCATCAGCAGATTAATTCCAGATATTTTTAAATTTAATACAGATTCCACCATCTGCCATGGACGGATTTGAACCCAGGTCCCCAGAACATTAGCTGAATTTCTGGATTAAAATCTTAGTGATAATACCACCAGGCCATTGCCTTCCCATTTTGGAATGGCCTTTCCTGTTCATCAACAGCTGAGTTGAGGAAGCACTTCTTTACCCAAAGGGTTATGAATCTAACCCAAAGGATTAGGAATTCCCTGCCCGTATCACAGTTGAGGCTACCTTGTTGAATGTTTTTAAGGCAAAGATAGATCGATTTTGAACAGCAGAGGAATTAAGGATTATGGTGAACGGGCAGGTAAGTGGCGCTGAGTCCAGGAAAAGATCAGCCACGATCTTATTGAATGGCAGAGGAGGCTCAAGGGGCCAGATGGCCTACTCCTGCTCCTACTTCTTCTTCTTATGTTCTTTCAGTTCTCTGACTTTCCTGCTCCCCAATCCTCCCAGTCACCACTGATCCTGCTCGCTAAAGCTGGTTTGGGATTCTCTGCTCCTTGATCCCACCGCACACTGTCAACTTTTCCTTTTGATGCCTCTCCAGTTATTCCCTGCAAGTCAAAGCTGCTGGTCTCCAGAGCCCTCACCTCACAGTGAGGGCTGAGAAGAAAGAAGCAGCAGGAGAGTGATCAGCAATCCTGGAAATGAGCAAGTGCCAAGTAAAAGTTAGCATATTTCGTTTACAAGTTTTAATTTATTTTATTTTAAAAACTATTATAGTCACCAATGTAAGAATTAAAAATTTTTCAACATACAAATGTATAATGGTTTATTGTTTTTTTCTGATAAGAAAGGTCTTGTAGAGCCTGACTATGACAGTTAGATTTAGTCGCAATGGGATAATCTGTTTTGTTTAAAGTGGTTTCACTTAAGCTGGACTTTAAGTATACAACTTTAAGAATGAAGAATTACTGTACAGAGTCAAAAAATGTTAAATAAATTGATTGCCTTAATGGAATAGCAAATACGATAAACTGCACCAGAGAAGGACAACAGAAAGATCGTGGGGGGCATGGAGTGAAAAGGTGAGGCTAATAAGAACACAATCAAAGATAAGAGCAATTTGTATAGCGCTTTTCAAAACCTCTCAACATCCCTAATTACTCAGTTTTCCCTTTCTTTGTAAGGGGAGAATAGTCGTAACCTGTTCAATGTTTCCATATACATGTTTCTACATCTCCAGTGCCTCTATCATTTTATAGATATGGAGATCAGAACTGTTAACAGCACCGCAACCGTGATCCAACCCAGATTCAATACAAGTTTAACATAATTTCACTTTTCAATTTCATCCACCTGGAAACGATGCTTCATTTTATTTTTTTAAACTGGCCTAATTAACACCAATCACAACTTTTGGTGAATTCTGTGTCTGTACTCCCAGAACTACATTATCTGACCCAATTAAAACACTTATTTTCTGAAGTGTTTAAAGTTTATTTATTAAATTGATTTATTGTCACAAGCAGGCTTACATTAAACTGCAGTGAAGGTACTGTGAAAATCCTCTAGTTGCCACACTCCGGCACCTGTTTGGGTACACTGAGGAAGAATTTAGCATGGCCAATGCACCTAACCAACATGTCTTTCAGACTGTGGGAAGTAACACATGCAGACATGGGGAGGACGTGCAGACTCCACACAGTTATCCTAGCAGGGGATCAACGTGGGTCCCTGGCATTGAGAGACAGCAGTGCTAATCACTATGCTATCATTCTGACTCATGTGTGTGGTCATCTGATTTTTCCTACTGTTACAACCAGAATGGGAGGAGCGTTCAGTCTGTCTCTAATTCCAGTAATCTACAGGCCACAATACTATTTAATTATTTCTCCAGTTAACTATACAGACACATTGGTGCTTTAGTAATGAATTGCAGAATGAATGCTCAACGCTCAGGTTTCTTCATTGTTTTTCTTCATTCATGGGACATAAGTCTCACTAGTTGGCCAGCATTTATTGCCAATCCCCAATTGCCCTTGAGAAGGTGGTGGTGAGCTGCAGTTTACATGCAGACACAGACACACACACACACACACATACAAAATCAGGAATAAAACAGGGATTCTGCCAAAAGGTTAAAAGTCAATGGTTTAAAAGGAGAGGTGGGAATCCTGGAAATGATGCTCAGCTTATGCTGTTGGCTTGTGAATTGATGGCTTTTGCACGACCTTTCAGGGGAACATCACACAAAAAAAAACTTGCTGCCTTTCGATTTCGAAAGATAGAACTACTTCATAGCATCTTCCAGTCACGGCTTGCTCTGGCCCTGGGTCTAGCACTTCAGGAGTTTCAGGGCTGCCACTTTCAATGGAGCGGCAATCCATCCGGATTGTCATTCCGATCCATCTCGTTCAACCTTCTGATACACAGACTGGGTGAGATCTGGGTAGTGCACTGTATCCCAGGCCTTGTCACATGGTCCATGGGTCACAAGTAAGCCTTGTCCTCTTTTATTTGACAGAATTATTGTGACAGTCCAGTGAACTTATTCCTCTTCTTCCTGCACTGGATGGCACTTTGGGTGTCAGCTGTGCTGACCTGTGTAACGGCTGGAGCCGCAGTCGATGTGCTTCTTGGAGCCATCCCTGGCATACAGGAGATGCACGTGTGCTTGTACTGCTCTGATCAAGGTCACGAGAACCTGGTGGGTGAAGCGGAGTACTGCCTTCCTCCAGGCGGCTGGAGGTTCTCTCTCAAGTGAAGATAGGTGGGCTGGAGAGAATGAGATATACACGTTGGGCCAGCATTTAAACATGGCACCTGGATCTTCGGTCCTGCCTGCTGACAGCAGGCAGATGAATCACCTCCCAATCTGCCAGGTGATTCAGCCCAATATTTACCCGTGGAGAATAAATGAGTTTCCAGAGTGTGGATTTCCACAACTTAGGCCAGAAGGGAGGGTGCTGTCAGGACATGTAGCCTCATCAATGAGAAATTCTACCCATGACCCCAAAGCCATGTAAACAGTCTACCAGGGCAAAGAGGTTCCCAGTTTCTTTAAAACTGCTTAATTACCACTTTTTTGCCAAACACTGTCTGTTTGGGTGGCACTGTGGTTCGATTCCCGGCTTGGGTCACAACACTGGAATTTGCACATTCTCCCCATATCTGCATGGGTTTCCTCCAGGTGTTCCGGTTTCCTCCCACAATCCAAAGACGTGCTGGTTAGGTGGATTGGCCTTGTAAATTGCTCCGTATTGTCGAGGGGACTACATAAGGTTCTGGGGATAGGGCGTGGGTGGAATTATGGTCAGTGCAAGCTCAATGGGCTGAATGGCCTCCTTTTGTTGAATTCTATGATTTTCCAGGAACAGCAGTAACCAGTCTTTATATTAACCTTTTCAGGGACGGTGTTTTTTAAAAACCACAGATTCTTCCAGAAGATCCTTAGTCCTTGAAAATGAACCATTTTCCATGACTAAATCACTTATAACACTACCAAGTGTATGACTACTCACTCATCTACACGGACGTTTTCCTGCCCTATCAGAGTCCTCTCCGTTTCAACTTCATCCTCCAAATTTGGAGTTGTCTGCTAATTGAAAAGTAATATATTTTTATCTGTAAAGTTCAAATTGCCTACGTTAAGGATTAACAGTGGTCTCAGCATCAATCCCAGTGGGACACCACTTCGAACTATTCACCAATTGAAGTAGCTGCCTTTAATGTCAACCCACTATTTTCAATTTTGTAGCGTTGGTGATTAGTCATCTTCTT
The DNA here is from genome assembly GCA_024679065.1 of Sphyrna mokarran. NCBI lineage: Eukaryota > Metazoa > Chordata > Chondrichthyes > Carcharhiniformes > Carcharhinidae > Sphyrna > Sphyrna mokarran. The sequence goes on along the minus strand of JAGIQG010000008.1, from coordinate 4,127,072 downwards.
GAACTGCTGCCAAGTGTACCGCTTACTATCCATTCTGCTACTTGTCCCATGACCCTAGTCATGAGTGTATTATGTGGCACCTTATTGAAGGTACTTACTGACAAATCACAGAGCTTGTCAGACCAAAGCTCTCATTAATTTACAGACAACACAAGAGAATAAAAAGTGAATATTTTCATACCGTATGCTGGTCTGTCCACCTAAATCCCATACTTGAAACTTAAGGTTTTTGTAGGTCACTGTTTCAACATTGAAGCCAATTGCTGCAAAACAAAAATAATTACTCATTTCAGAGTCACTGCTCGCTAACTCTTACATCTGTTTCTGTCCCATTAATACTGATTTTCCCTAATCTGATGTTGCAATCTGCTTATACAAAGATAGGAAAAGAGTTGATTTACATACAAACAAGCAAAAATACTGTAAATACAGGAAATCTGAAATATAGACCAACAACACTAGAAATAAAAAGTTCAAGGTTATTTATTAGACACATGCAAGGCTTACATTAACTCTGCAATTAAGTTACTGTGAAATTCTGCTAATCGCCACAGTCCAGTGCCTGTTTGGATCAACGCACCCCGCTAACCAGCATATCTTTCAGAATGTGGAAGGAAATCAGAGCACCCGGACGAAACTCACGCAGGCACAGGGAGAATGTCTGTGTGGAGTCTGCACAGTGACCCAAGCCAGGAATCAAACCAAGGCCCCTGGCACAGTGAAGCGTTATGATGTGGAGATGCCGGCACTCGACTGGGATAAAACAGAAAGAAATCCCACAACACCAGTTTAAAGTCCAAACAGGTTTATTTGTGGCAAAAGCCACAGCTTTCAGGAGGGACAACCTGTCCCTTAGTCAGGTGGCTGGGAGTTCTTTGTGAAGCAGCAGTATTAACCACGGCGCCACCGTGCCATCCCCACAGGTATGGCAACATCTGCAGAGTAAGTGTTAATTTTCAGATCAATGATTTCACATCAGAACTGCTTTTGAGCTGGAATTGTTTACTGTTTCTCTCTCCACAGATGTTGCCAGATCTGACATCTCCAGCCTTTTCTGCTTTTATGTTGAGCATATATGAGAGTTTGAAACTGTCAAATTACCGCTCTTAAATTAATATTTAACACCTTTAACAAAGTAAAACATCTCAGGTAGCTACAATTGAGTGATTAACAACTAACTCTGATATCAAGCCACATGGAAGAGATATTAGGGCAAATATATGGGCCAGAATTTTCCAGTAGCTCCTATCAGCAGAATCCCCTGTCCTGCTGCACGAATGGAGACTTAGCTCAGTGCCAAATTCTCCATCGTTACTTGCAGTGGCAGCAAAGCACGAACAATCAGAAAGCGCTGCTCATAAATTAGGAATAACCACTTCACCGTCCAGCCTGCAGCAGGGTTGGTCAAACAGGTAGTTTTTAGGGAGCAACTTAAAAAGGAGAAAGGTAGAAAGTCGAAAAGGTTTAGGGAGAGTATCCATACCTTGAGGGTTCATAAATCCAGAATGAAGCCATTTAGCCTGCACCGATCACATCCAGGCCCCATCCCCATACTTTTATCCTAGCTAATCCCCCTAATACTAAGGGGCAATTTAGCATTTCCATTCCACCTAATCCACACATCTTTACAGTGTGGAGGAAACCCACACAGACACGAGGAGAATGTGCAGACTCCACACAGACAGTGACTTCAACTCGTTCCATTTAATGGAATATTCCTCTTCATCCTGAGCACACCTTTGTTTTATCATGTGTGCGGAAAGCAATCCAAAACAAATTATGCTACTTTATGCTAAATTATGGTGAGCAAAGACTGTTTTACAGTCTCCTTTATTTGTTAAGACACTTGATCACTTTTTTTTAAAAAAGGGACTGGTAGAAATATATAAAACAAAGAAAAACAGATAATGTAGTCAACAGCTACATCAGTGTGTCTTAGGACATAATACTCACTAGGTATGGTGGTGACAACTTCTCCTACTTGTAGTTTGTAAAGTATTGTGGTCTTGCCGGCTCCATCCAGACCCAAGATCAATATTCTCATTTCTCGCGTGCCGAACAAGCCGGCAACCAAACTGGAGAGCCAGCCACCTGCGGAAATCAGGAGGTGGCATCAACATGAGCTAGCACGCTTGCTATATACAATCACAGAGTATGTATAAGCTAGTCTAAATAAAATAACCGTGGCGAGTTAACAAAACATTGCCACTGCTCCCGTTAATGTTGGTTATTCCAGGTACATCTTTTATTCCTTTTTAGTTGCCTTCTCTTTGAGCTTTTAACCCTTTGTTCATCGTTGCCGCACTCTCACCCCATCACAGATCACCCACCTGGTTTCATCTATACCTCCCATGTCCCTCAGCCTAACACCGCAACTCCCCATTCAGTCCATCCCCTTAGGTCTACCCCCAGTTAGCCCCTTGCCCTATCCTTAGGTCCACCCCCAGTTAGCCCCTTGCCCTATCCTTAGGTCTACCCCTAGTTACCTCACCACCCTTCCCTCAAGTCTACCCACAGTTATCCCCTCCCACCATCCCCAGTTACATCCTCCCCCCCGTTCTTCCCTTAGGTCTACCCTCTGTTGACCTCTTCCCACCCGCACATTAAGTTTACCCCAGGATCTGATGGGGCCTGCCCCCCGTCCCCCTCTCCCCCCAATCTCCCCCCTCCCTCCCCCGCCCCTCTCCCTCTCCCCCCCTCCCTCCCCCTCTCCCCCAATCTCCCCCCTCCCTCCCCTGCCCCTCTCCCCCCCTCCCTCCCCTCTCTCCCCCTCCTCTCTCTCCCCCTCCCTCTCTCTCCCCCTCCCCCCTCTCTCTCTCCCCCCTCTCCCCCCTCCCCCTCTCCCTCCTCCTCTCTCTCCCCCTCCCCTCCTCTCTCTCCCTCCTCCCCGCTCCCCCCTCCCCCTCTCCCTCTCCCCCTCTCCCCTCCCCCCTCCCCCTCTCCCCCTCCTCCCCTCCCTCTCAGCCCCTCCCGCTCTCTCTCTCCCCTCCCCTCTCTCTCTCCCCCCTCCCCCTCTCTCTCACCCCCTCCCCTCCTCTCTCCCCCCCCCTCCCCCTCCGCCTCCCCCCCTCTCTCTCCCCCCTCCCCCCCCTCCCACCCGCTCTCTCCCCCCCCCCTCCGCTCTCTCTCCCCCATCACCACTCCCTCTCTCTCTCTCCCCCCCCTCCCTCTCTCCTCTCTCGTCTCTCTCTCTCTCTCCCTCCCTCTCTCTCTCTCTCTCCCTCCCTCTCTCTCTCCCTCTCCCCTCTCCCTCTCTCTCCCCCATCGTCCCCCCCTCTCTCTCTCCCCTCCCCCCCTCCCCCCTCCCCTCCCCCCCCCCTCGCTCTCTCTCTCCTCTCCCTCTCTCTCCCCCCCTCTCTCTCCCCCTCCCCCCCTCCCCCTCCTCTCTCTCTCTTCCTTCCCCTCGCCCCCTCGCCCCTCCTCCTCTCTCTCTCCCTCTCCTCCCCCCTCTCCCCCTCCCCCCTCCACCCCTCTCCCTCTCCTCCCCCTCTCTCTCTCCCCGCCCCTCTCTCCCCCCCCCCATCTCTCACCCCCCCTCCCCCCTCTCTCTCCTCCCCCCTCTCTCCCCCCACTCCCCCCCCTCACTCCCTCTCCCCCCCCTCCCCCCCTCTCTCTCCCCCCCTCTCTCTCCCCCCTCGCCTCTCTCTCTCCCCCCCTCCCCTCTCTCCTCCCGCCTCTCCCCCCCTCCCCCTCTCCCCCCCTCCCCCTCTCTCCCCCCCTCCCCTCCCCCCCCTCCCCCCGCTCCCTCCCCCCCCCTCCCCTCCTCCATCCCCCCCCTCCTCCCCTCCCTCCTCTCCCCTCTCTCCCCCCCCCTCCCCCCTCCTCACCGCTCTCCCTCCCCTCCCCCCCTCCCCCCCTCTCCCCCCCTCCCCATCTCTCCTCCCCCCTCCCCCCGCCCTCTCCCCCCCTCTCTCTCCCCCCCTCCCCTCCACTCCCCTCTCCTCTCCCCCCCTCCCCCCCCTCTCTCCCTCCCTCCCCTCTCCCCTCCCCTCCCCTCCCCTCTCTCTCCCCCCCCTCTCCCCCCTCTCCCTCCCTCCCCTCCCCTCCTCCCCATCTCCCCCCCCTCTCTCCCCCCCTCCCCCCCCTCCCCCTCCCCTCCCCCCCTCCTCCCTCTCTCTCCCTCCCCCTCACCCCCCTTCCCCCCCCTCACCCTCTCCCCCCCCTCTCCCCTCCTCCCTCCCCCTCTCCCCCCCTCCCCCTCTCTCTTCCCCCCTCCCCCGCCCCCCCTCCCCCCTCTCTCCCTCCCCCTCTCCCCCCCCACCTCCTCTCCCCCTCCCCCCCCTGACCCCCCCGCTCTATCCCCCCCCTCTCCCCTCTCTCTCCCCCCACTCCCCCTCTCCTCCCCCCCCTCTTCCCCTCCCTCCTCTCTCCCCCCCTCCCCCCCGTCCCCCCTCCCCCCCCTCTCCCCTCCCTCCCCTCCCTCCCCCCCCTCCCTCTCCCCCCTCTCTCCTCCTCCCCTCCTCCCCCCCTTCCCTCCCCCCCCTCCCCCCCCCCCCTCCCCCTCTCTCCCCCCCTCCCCTCCCCCCTCCTCTCCTCCCCCCCTCTCCCCCCTCCTCCCCTCTCTCCCCCCCCCCCCCCCTCCTCCCCCCCCTCCCCCCCCCCTCCCCCCCCCCCCCCTCTCCCCCCCCCCTCCCCCCCCTCCCCTCCCCCTCCCCCCCCATCCCCCCCCCCCCTCCCCCTCCCCTCATCCCCCCTCCCCCTCCCCCCCCTCATCCCCCCTCCTCCCCCTCCCCTCCCCCTCCCCCCTTCCCTCCCCCCCTCCCCCTATCCCCCCTCCTCCCCTCCCCCCTCTCTCTCCCCCCCCCCTCCCCCTCTCTCTCCCCCCCTCCTCCCCCTCTCACCCTTAAAATCTCTTCCCCCCCTCCCCCTCCCCCCTCTCTCTCCCCCCTCCCCCCCCCCCATCTCTCCCCTCCCCCCTCTCTCTCCCCCTCTCTCTCCTCCCCTCCCCCCTCTCCCCCCCTCTCTCTCCCCCTCCCCCTCTCTCTCTCCCCTCCTCCCCCTCCCCCCCTCCCCCTCCCCCCCCCTCTCTCTCCCCCCCCTCCCCCTCGACCCCCCTCTCCCCCCCCTCCCCTCGCTCTCCCCCCCTCCCCCTCCCTCTCTCGCCCCCTCCCCCCTCCCCTCCCTCCCCTCTCCCCCCCTCCCCCTCCTCCCCCTCCCGCCCTCTCCCCCCCCCTCTCCCCCCTCCCCCTCTCTCTCCCTCCCTCTCCCCCCTCTCTCCCCTCCCCCCTCTCTCCTCTCTCGCCCCCCTCTCCCCCCTCCTCTCTCTCTCTCCCCCCTCTCCCCCTCTCTCTCCTCCCCCCTCTCTCTCTCTCCCCCCTCTCTCTCTCCTCTCTCTCTCCCTCCTCTCCCTCCTCCCTACCCCTCCCCCCTCTCTCCCCTCCCCCCTACTCTCTCTCTCTCCCCCCTCCCCACTCTCTCTCCTCCCCCCTCTCCCCCCTCTATCTTCCCACCTCTCTTCTCCCCCCCTCCTCTCCCCCCTCTCTCTCTCGTCCCCTCCCTCTCCCCCCCTCCTCCCTTCTCTTCCCCCCCCTTCCCCCCTCCTCTCCCCCCCTCCCTCGCCCCCCTCCTCCATCTCTCTCCCCCCCCCATCCCCCTCCCCTCCCCCCCTCCCTCCCCTCCCCCCCCTCCCCCATCTCTCTCCCCCCTCCCCCTCCCCCTCTCTCTCCCCCCCCTCCCCCTCCCCCTCTCTCTCACCCCACTCCCCCTCCCCCCTCTCTCTCCCCCCCTCCCCCTCCCCCCTCGCTCTCCCCCCCCCTCCCCCTCCCCCCTCTCTCTCCCCCCCCCCCCTCCCCCTCCCCCCTCTCTCTCCCCCCCCCTCCCCCCCCCCCTCTCTCTCCCCCCCCCTCTCCTCTCCCCCCCTCCCCCTCCCCTCTTCTCTCCCCCCCTCCCCCTCCTCCCCTCTCTCTCCCCCCCTCCCCTCCCCCCTCTCGCTCCCCCCCCCCCCCCCCCCTCTCTCCTCCCCCCATCCCCCCCCCCCTCTCTCTCCCCCCTCCACCTCCCCCCCCCTCCCCGCTCTCCCCCCTCCCCCCTCGCCTCATCTCTCCCCCCCTCCCCCTCTCTCCCCCCCTCTCCCCCTCCCCTCCCCCCCTCCCCCTCCCCTCTCTCTCTCCCCTCCCCCATCCTCCTCTCACCCCCTCCCTCTCCCCCCCTCCCGCCCCCCCGTCTCCCCTCCTCTCCCTCCCTCTCCCCCCTCTCTCTCCCCTCCCCCTCCCCCCCCCTCCCCCTCCTCCCCCCCTCCCCCCTCCCCCCCTCCTCTCCCCCCCCCCTCTCCCCCCCTCTCCCTCCTCTCCCCCCATCCCCCCCCTCCTCTCTCCCCCCCTCCTCTCCACCTCCCCCCCCCCCCCCTCTCTCTCGCTCCCCCCCTCCCCCCCCCCTCCTCTCCCCTCCTCTCCCCCCTCTCTCCCCCCCCCCTCTCTCTCCCCCCCCTCTCCCCCTCCTCTCCTACCCCCCCTCTCCCCCCTTCTCTCTCCCCCACCCTCTCTCTTCCCCCCTCTCTCTCCCCCCATCCCCCCCTCCCCTCCACTCTTCTCCCCCCTCACCCCTCCTCCCCCACCTCTTCTCCCCCCCTCCTCCCCCTCCCCCCCTCCTCTCTCCCCCCCTCCCCTCTCTCCCCCCCCTCTCTCTCTCCCCCTCACCTCCCTCTCCTCCCCCCCCCCCCCTCTTCGTTCTCCCCCCACCCTCTCTCCCCCCCTCCCCCCCCCTCTCTCTCCCCCCCCCCCTCCCCCCTCCCCCCCCCTCCCCCATCTCCTCTCCCCCCCCCCCCCCCCTCTCTCTCTCCCTCCCCTCTCCCCCCCCCCCCCTCTCCCCCCCCCCCCTCCCCCTCCCTCCCCCCCTCCTCCCCTCTCCCCCCTCTCCCCCCCCATCCCCCCCCTCTCCCTCCCCCCCCCTCCTCCCCCCTCCCCCCCACCCTCTCTCCCCCTCCTCTCTCTCTCCCCCCCCCCCCCCCCTCGCTCCCCCCCCTCCCCCCTCTCTCTCCCCCCCCTCCCTCCCTCTCCTCCCTCCCCCCCCCCTCTCTCTCCCCCGCCTCTCCTCCCCCTCTCTCTCTCCCCCTCCCCTCCCCCCCCCCCCCCTCCCCCCTCCTCCCATCCGCCTCCCCCTCTCTCCCCCCTCCCCCCCCCCCCTCCCCCCCCCTCCCTCCCTCCCCCCCCCCTCTCTCCCTCTCCTCCCCCCCCCTCCCCCCCCCCCTCTCCCTCTCTCTCCCCCCCCCCTCCCCCCTCTCTCTCTCCCCCCTCCCCTTCTCCTCTTCCCCCCCTCCTCTCCCCCTCTCCCTCTCTCCCCCCCCCTCTCTCCCCCCCCCTCTCTCTCCCCCCCCCCCCCCCTCCCCCTCTCTCTCCCCCCCTCCCTCCCCCCCCTCCCCCCTCCTCTCTCCCCCCCCCCTCCCCCCCCCTCCTCTCTCCCCCCCCCCCTCTCCCCCTCCTCCTCTCTCCCCCCCCCCCCTCTCTCTCCCCCCCCCTCCCCCCCCCTCTCCCCCCCCCACTTCTCCCCCCTCTCTCTCCCCCCCCCCTCTCTCTCCCCCCCTACCCCCTCTCTCTCCTCCCCCCTCTCCCCCCCCCTCCACCCCCCCTCTCCTCTCCCCCCCCAATCCCCGCCCTCTCTCTCCCCCTCCCCCCTCTCTCCTCCTCCCTCCCTCTCTCCCCCTCCCCCTCTCCTCTCCCCCCCCCTCTCCCTCCCCCCCCTCCTCTCTCTCCCCCCCCCCCTCTCCTCCCCCCCCCTCTCTCTCCCCCCCCCCTCCCCCCTCTCTCTCCCCCCCCCTCCCTCCCGTCTCCTCCTCCTCTCCCCCCTCCCCCTCCTCTCCCCCCCCCCCTCCCCCCTCTCCTCTCCTCTCCCCCCTCCCCCCTCTCTCTCTCCTCCCCCCCTCCCCCCTCTCTCTCTCCCCCCCTCTCCCCCCCCCCTCCCTCTCCTCCTCTCTCATCTTCTCTCCCCCCCCCTCTCTCTCCTCTCATCTCTCCCCCCCCTCCTCTCTCTCCCTCTCCTCCCCCCCCCACCCTCTCCTCCCCCTCCCCCCTCCCCTCCCCCCTCTCTCCCCCCCCCCTCCCCCCTCTCTCCCCCCCCCCCCCTCTCCTCTCTCCTCCCCCCCCCCTCCCCCCTCTCTCTCCCCCCTCTCCCCCCTCCCTCCCCCCCCCCTCCCCCCTCCCCCTCTCGCCACCCCTCCCCCCCTCCTCTCCCCCCTCCCTCTCTCCCCCCCCCTCCCCCCCCCTCTCCCCCCCCCCCTCTCCCCCTCTCCCCCCCTCCCCCCCCTCTCTCTCCCCCCCCCCCTCCCCCCTCCTCCCTCTCTCTCCCCTCTCTCTCTCTCTCCCCCTCTCTCTCCCCCCCCCCCCCCCCTCTCTCTCCCCCCCCCCTCTCTCTCTCCCCCCCCCTCTCCCCCCCCCCTCTCCTCATCTCTCCCCCCCCCCCCCTCTCTCTCCTCCCCCCCCCTCCCACCCCTCCCCCCTCCCCCCCTCTCTCCCCCCCTCTCCCCCCCCTCCCCCTCTCTCTCCCCCCCTCCCCCCCCTCTCTCCCCCCCCCCTCCCCCCTCTCCCCTCTCTCTCTCCCCCCCCCCCTCTCTCTCTCCCCCCCCCCTCCCCCCTCTCTCTCCCTCCCCCCCCTCTCTCCCCCCTCCTTCTCTCTCCCCCCCCTCTCTCTCTCCCCTCCCCCCCCTCCCCCCTCTCTCTCTCCCCCCCCCCCCCCCTCCCCTCTCTCTCTCTCTAGCCCCCCTCCCCCTCTCTCCCCCCCCTCCCCCCCCTCTCCCTCTCTCTCCCCCCCCCCCTCTCTCTCCCCCCCCCCCCCCCCTCTCTCCTCCCCCCTCCTCTCTCCTCCTCCCCCTCCCTCCCCCCTCCTCCCCCCCCCTCCCCTCTCTCCCTCTCTCCTCTCCCCCTCCTCTCCTCTCTCCGCCCCTCTCTTCCCCCCTTTGTTATATGATAGATTTCTTCTCTCTCTCTCTCTTACCCATTATCCTGTTTTTATTCCGGGATTTTTTGCTGAATTTCTTTCCGCTCCGACGTGGCTCCGCAGGCTGCGCGCGCACCTCCTTATATCGGGTCGCATCCGCGGGCCGCAGATTCGTGCCTCGGATGCGCGGACGGTGGTGGCATGGAATGAGCACGCCCCGCCAGAGTCTCCGCTAAAGTCTCCGCTTAATTTTCCGGTATTTTTCCCTTTCTTGCACCCGCTACGCACCCGGCGACTTCACCACCATCAGCAGATTCGCCAGCGCCACCAAGCCACGTGACCTACCGCTCGGCGCCCGGCCGGGGGTGGCGCTGTTGCTGCTCTATCCTCGTTGCCAGTGTTAGCAGCCCACCCGTGGTGTTGCTTCTCCATCCTCACAGCCAATCCTGTTTGCCAACCAGCCTCCCATTCACTGATTCTGCCTACACTTCCCACTGTCTCGGCAAAGCAGCCAGCATAATTAAGGACTCCAGACACCCCAGACATTCTTTCTCCCATCTTCTTCAGTCAGGAAAAAGCTATAAAAGTCTGAGGTCACGTACCAACCAACTCAAGAACAGCTTCTTCCCTGATGCTGCCAGACTTTTGAATGGACCTATCTTGCATTAAATTGATCTTTCTCTACAACCTAGCTATGACTGTAGCACTACATTCTGCACCCTTTCCTTTCCTTCTCTATGAATGGTATGCTTCATCTGTATAGCACGCAAGAAACAATATTTTTCACTGTATGTTAATGCATGTGACAATAATAAACCAAATCAAAATCAAACATTAGGAGACCACCCGCAACATTGATGCTCCATCCTTATAGCCAACTTTAGTGGACTGGTCTTGGCATTGCTGCTCCATCCTCATCGCTAGCATTAGCAGCCCATCTGTGGCATTGCGTTGTGCCAAGAATGCCAAATGTCCACAATTAATAAAAGCTGAACAAAAACTTTGCTGAAAAAAATCACTCTCAGCATTAGCTCTTTATCTCTCTCCATGTGACCTGCTGAGTATTTCCCCCACTTTTGAATTGAAAATTTATTTCAGATTTCCAACACCAACAGTATTTTGATTTTATTCAAAATATCTTGCATTGATATAGCCACTTTATTCAACCCCAGTATTTATTCAACCTCAAATGGGAGCTGCTGTATATTGTACATACATCATCAACACAGCATCAATTGTAGTGTGAGTGTAATTGTGACAAGTTTACCTATAAACATAAATACTCATGAACATAGAGGAGGGAATGATATGAAAGTGATTCTTAATGTCCAGCTGACGTGAAATGGGAAAGTTATAGATTTTTTTTGTGTGCATTTTTAAGCCCAATCTTGTGCACATAGTACATGAAACAATCAACAAGATCAACTCTAGCTGCTACAGGCAGTGGGTAGGATTAATTTGACAGCTATCCTGCAGAGAGAGCTATTGCACATGCGAAGATCTCTATGTATGCACATGCACAATAGCCTTAATGTAGAGATGCCGGCGCTGGACTGGGGTAAACACAGAAAGAAGTCTCACAACACCAGGTTTAAGTCCAACCAATTTATTTGATAGTAAACTCACAAGCTTTCGAGGTTTGCCCCTTCATCAGGTGAATGGAGAGTTCTGGCCTCATTCAGAGCACAGCACAGACAATTTACAGATTACTGATTAGAATGTGAGTCTTTACTATTAACCTGTTACTCAAGTCTTAAAGATGCCGACAATGTGAGTGAAAAGAGCATTATGCACGGGTTAAAGAGATGTGTGTTGTCTCCAGACAGTACAGTAAGTGAGGTTTTGCAAATCCAGGCAAATCATGGGGGTTACAGATAGTGCGACATGAACCCAAGATCCTGGTTGAGGCTGTCCTCATGTGTGTGGAACTTGACTATCAATCTCTGCTCAGCGACTCTGTGCTGTCATGTGTCGTGAAGGCCCCCTTGGCGAATGCTTACTCGAAGGTCAGGGACTGAATGCCTGTGATCACTGAAGTGTTTGGCAACAGGAAGGGAGCAGTCTTGCCTGGTGGTTGTTGACCTTTAACCCATTCACTCACATTGTCGGCATCTTTAAGACTCAAATAGCAGGTTAGTTTAAAGAATCGCATTAAACAGTAAACTGTGTGTGCTGTTATATGCTCTGTCTGAGGCAAGAACTCTCCGTTCACCCTGAAAGCTTTTGGGTTTACTATCAAATAAATTGGTTGGACTTAAACTTAGGGCTGTCAAATTTCTTACTATGCACAATAGCAGCATAGAGAGAGGGTGATTGCATGTGTGCAGATCTCTGATACTGCACATTTGCAATTGCAACAGCAGAGGTCTGTTAGACAGAGAAAGAGAGAGGGAAAGAGGGAGAGCTGTCAGGCCTCTGATTTTACAGGCAGCTTGAACACAGCTTCCCCCATAATCATGGCGGCCTGCAGCTGATCGTGAGCTTCACACTGCATGGAACTGCAACTCCTGCCATCCCCCCATCACCCCAATTGATTGCACCGCCCTCCCCCAAATACCAATCGTCTGCAGAGTGACAGTGGGACCACCTCCTTCTTTGATCAGAGGGCACTGCCCCTATAAGCCACACCCCATTCAGGCCCTCCTCCATGGGCCCCACCCGCATAGGCCGCATCCCAGCGGTGCCTGGGTGCCCTGGAGGCACTAGCAAGGTGCTAGGCTGGCAGTGCCAACGTGCCAGGCTAGCACTTCCCAATTCCCCCCCCCCCCCCCCCCACCTCACCAGGTAACCTCAATTGCCTTCAATTTTACCGGTGATGTCAACATGACTATTCCTTGTTCATGGAGATCAGATATTTTCCTTGTCAGGGAGATCTTCTTCCGGCAAGGCCACAGGGGCAAGCAAGCCCAGATGATTGTGAGTCTCACTTATGCCATTTAAATCAGCATTACAATAAATTTAAAGAATTTATTTAGCCTTTTGTCCATTTCTGGCGAGTGGCTGGCCACCCCAGAAATCTGGCTCTGTAATATCGTGAGGGGTGAGCAATCAGACTTGATCCTGGTTTCTTGGTTCCTGCGTGATTTTACCAGCTTACTCTGCCCAGGGGTAAATAGGCAAATGCATAAGCAGCATCCCAATAAAGGAGAGCAGGAGTGAGGAGAATGATTCTTTACTTTCTTGGAGGATGTACAGAGCAGACCTTGTCTTCCAGTGTGGAATTCCAAAGTTGAACAACCTGGTAATATAATCTCTGGAAGGTCTCAGGCTAGTGGATAGTTTGATCAAAGTGTGCATAGTATCCTGGCAAACTGATAGGCTAGACAGACAGGGAGAAACTCTGATGATTGGACAGACTAGTTGTAGGGCATAAAGGTTAAAAATTAGAACCAGGTCTTTCTGAAATAAAATTAGGGAATATTTCTTCGCACAAAAAGGATGGCAGCAGTTTTGATCTCTTTCCTGCAAACAGCAACTGTTGTTAGATCAATTGTTGATTTGAAATTTCAGATTGATTTATAATGATATCAGGGGATAAGGGGCAGAGGGGAAAAGTACATGATGTGAGATCACAGATCACTTACAATTTCATCGAGGACATAACAGACTTCATAGGACTAAATGACCTCCTCCTCTGCTCATATTGTTCTTCTCATGCACAGTGGCACAGTGATTAGAACTGCTGCCTCACAACGCCAGCGATCCAGCTTCAATTCCAGTCTTTGATCACTGTCCAGGTGGAGTTTGCATGTTCTCCCCATGTCTATGTGGGTTTCTTCCCGTTTTCTCCTCCTGTCCAAAGAGGGGCTGGTTAGGTTGATTTGCCATGTTAAAAAGTCCCTTAGTGTCCCAAGATGTGTAGGTTAAGGGGATTAGTGGGGTAAATGTGTGAGGTTGCTGGGATGGAGCCTGGGTACGATATTCTCTCGGAGAATTAGTGCAGATTTGAAGGGGTACATGGCTTCCTTCTGTACTAATAGGGATTCCATAATTCTGTGAAATAAGCAAAACCTCTTCTACATTTGGAATGAACAGATGAGGAACACAGATGGATTTCTTCTCTAATCCATTCCAATGGATTCTCATTAAGATGATCTTTGAAACCTCTTTGACCATGCTTATGGTTATCTGTCCTAATGTGTGACTTGTTCTCAAATCCTAGAACATAGAACATTACACTGCAATACAGGCCCTATGGCCCTCGACGTTGCATCCTAGTCTGCTTAAGACTTTATGAAGCATCTCAGAAAAACCTACAATGTTAACGGTAGGTACTTAGGTCAAAAATTTGGAAAGCAAGTTTCTTGTTGCCATTTATTGCAAGGGAATTGGGTCATAGAATCGTAAAGTGCATTTGGCCCATCATGTCTGGACTGGCGCTGCATTTGAACATTGTGACTTAGTGCCATACCACTGCCTTTTCCCTGTCACTCTTACATATTGTTTCTATTCAAATAATCATCTAATATCCCCTTGAATGTCTCAAATATGCCTGTCTCCACCACACTTCCAGACAGTGCATTCCATACCCCGACCACTCTTTAAGTGAAAAAGTGTTGTGGCAACAATGTATAGTGTTAAATCTGAAGCACAGTCTCTTCCAGGGATAGTCACTAGTTATTTGTGAATTGTTTTACATTTGCTATAAAAAGCATTTGCCTACTTTAATGTTGCCTGGTTTGCTTGTGATAGGAAATGTTTTCTGGGCTCAAAAATGCACGCGCCAGAGTGACCAAGGCTTTGACCATCAGGGGATTTACTTATTAAAATGAGCGCATGTTAGTGTTCCTGAGGAAGAACAAAGTACCCCATTTACTATAAAACAACTTCCCCCACCTAAGAGTTACTTGTGTTTGCATTTTCCCCTTTCTACTACCATAGAAATAAATCTGCTAAAACAATTGAGTTCAGTTTTTGCCGCTTTGCCCAGCAGTGAACTAAGTGATAATTTGGAATCTTTCTTCACAGCCACATCATCTTATTTCTGAAATTTATCCTTGCTCCGTCAAGACACAATTATCTTTACAGACGAGAGAAGATTTTGAAAGCCACTCATTAGGTAAGGAAAAATTTTGCACAAGCGATGCATTGTGGTAGGAAGAGTGGAGAGAGCAACATAAAATGATAAATGGGTGACAGGAAGAGATAGAGGTTTGGGTTACCTTACAGTTTTAAGTGTGGCAGAACAATTTGGGAAGGCTGTTAAGAAGCACACGGGACTTCGTGTATAAAGTGTACATGTTTTATAAATAGAGATACAGTGCACATGAGCAAGGAAGTTGTGGTGACACTTTCTAAAACACAGGTTATGCCCCAGCTAAATATTGTATCCAGTTCTCGGCACCCATCTTTGGGAAGGACATTAAGGCTTTGGGGCAGGGCACTGAGGAGATTTACCAGAATGATATCAGGGGATTTCATCAGTGCAGAAAGCCGTGACAAGCTGGCAGTGTTCCCCTTACAGCAGAGAAGGTAAAGATTAAATAGAGGTGGGCTTTGGTAGGGTGAATAAGGAGAAGCTGCTTCCACTAGCTGAAGGGTCAGGAACCTGAGGGACGTAGATTGAAAATGATTGGTAAAAGAGAGGTAACATAAGAAAAAAGAAAATACACAGTGAGCTGTCTTGATCTGCAATGTGCTGCCCGATGGGGTGGGAGAAGAAGTTACACCATGCATTTTCAAAAGAGAATTGGATAAACACTTTAACCTGAAAGATTTAGAAGGTTAAGGGGATAGAACAGTGCAATGGGATTAATTGGATAGATTTTTTAAAGAGCTGTCACAGACATGTGGGCCAAATGGCCTCCTTTCTCACTGTATGATGGTATTTACTGACACTGTGGGAGAGATTAATGGATGAACTTCCAGTAGTGGGGCTTCCAAAATGCACAACAACTGATTACAAGCACAGAAGCAGCTTAATCGAAATGAATTGTTTGTGAAGAGAATTGCTTTATTATTAACGGAGTATGTGAAAATTCCATGGGCTGATTTCTTAATGTGTTTCCATACGTGTTTGATTTAGAATTGATGTGTGAGTGAGGCAGGGGCTCAGAAAGACTGTGGGGGTGAGTTACTCTTGGGAGGGAGCGATATCCAATAGGTGGCTCACTTTATGCCCCGTGCGATTTCTACAAAGGTTAGTGTGAAAGACGGCCGGCTGCTGATTCACTGTCGCTAGTCACCCCCAGAAAACCCCATCTCGCTCCCTGCTATTTACCCCAGAATCGAGTTAATCTTGCTGATATCCCCATTATAAAATACTTTTCCCACCTCACAGGAAAGGTCAGCCTTTGATCCAATCACTGAGGGCAGTAGTTTGGACAGTAGTTTGACTCACAATATATTATCTGTAGAGCTATTAAATCACTACACCAAAACCCATCAATTAATAAAAAAAACCCCTCCTTACATCACCTCCCCACCCTGACTGTCAACACCGCTCCCCCCGCTCCCCACCCCCCCATCATCCCCCCAGGCTCCATCCCTGGTATAGGAAGATTAGGAAGATGACACTGTCACTGATAGATGTTTAGTATTTCTGTAGAAGTCCTCTGTAGAAGTCATGACTCAGCACCAAAACATTTATGGAACAATCTAAAACTCTTAGCGGACTTGAATGGGTAGCTAATGAGATGGGTAGCACGGTGGCATAATGATTATCATTCTGCCTCACAGTGCCAGGGACCCGGGTTCCATTCTCTGCTTGGGTCATTGTCTATTTGGAGTTTGCATATTTTCCCCATGTCTGCGTGGGTTTCCTTCGGGTACTCCGATTTCCTCCCTCAGTCCAAGGGTGTATAAGTTGAAGTTCATTTATTTATTAGTCACAAGTAAAGCTTACATTAACACGGCAATGAAGTTACTGTGAAATTCCTTTATTGGCCGCAATCCAGTGCCTGTTTGGGTCAGTGCACCGTAACTAGCATGTCTTTCGGGAGCACCAGGAGGGAATGGGGAGAATGTGCAAACTCCACACAGACAGTGGCCCAAGCCAGGAATTAAACCCGGGTCTCTCGAGCTGTGAGGCAGCAGTGCTAACCATTGTGCCACCGTCAATGAGTTATGCTAAATTGGTGTCCAAAGATGTGTAGATTAGAGGGTAAATTTGTGGTGTTATGGGAATAAGAAAAGGGATGTGCCTGGTCAGATGTTCTGTCAGAGAGTTGGTGCAGACTCGATGGGCTGAATGGCCTCCTACTGCACTGGAAGGATTCTGTGAGAGGCTCTTTCCCCTTGCTGGAAAGTCTCAAACTGAGGGGTAAAAAGGATCAGTCACTTGTATTGAGATGAGGAGAAATCCTTGTACTAAAAGAATGGTGAAAATTTGGAATTCTTCACCTAGGGAACTTTGGATGCTCAGTCTGTCAGCATTGAAAGACTGAGATCATTGGAATTTTGGACATTAAGGGAATTAAGGAACGAGGGAATAAGGCAGGAAGGTGGTGTTAAAGTCAAAGATTGACCATGATCTTAGTGAAGCAGGCTGAAGATTGAAGTCACTGACTCCTGCATAATTCCTGCATATGGTAGTTTAGAGAAAATGAAATTCAGGTCAGTCACAACCTGCTGGGGAGTGTTTGTGTGAATGGAGCCCTTTAACTTTCAACAGACTGTAGTTTAAAGTTCAAGAATCCACTCTACTATAAAAAATGATTTCAGAATTTTGGTGCTTTTTTTAATTCATACATTTACTTTTGGTAAATTGGATACAGATGTTTCTTAGTTGTACACAAGTTATCACGGAAGCTGGGGACCTCTGCTGCTGCCTCTTTGTAACTGCAGCCCTACCTAATGGTGTTGGCAGCGCCTCTCCCTGTCCTGCTGATTCAGGTGGGCATTGCCAAATCTACAGTGTGATTCGAAGACATTGCTACAAGTGCCAGCACTTATCAGTAAGGCTGGAACAGATGGTAATGGGTGACAGACCCAGGTCAGAGGATTGTGGCATTTATTATCCATTCCTTGTTGCCCTGGCAAGGTTTTTGCTTTGATTTAATTTGATTTATTATTTATTAGGCCAGACCAGGTGAAGATGGCAGATTTCCTTGCCTAAAGGGCATTAGTGAACAAGATGGATTTTTCCGACAAATGACAATGGTTCCACAGTCATCAGTAGATTCATAATTCCAAATATATTTTATTGAATTCAAACTGCACCATCTGCCATGGCAGGATTCATGGCAGGAAATCAGGGTGATTTAGCTAATTGGGTTAGGAATTGGCTAGCAGATAGAAGACAGAGGGTGGTGGTTGATGGGAGATATTCATCGTGGAGTTCGGTGACAAGTGGTGTACCTCAGGGGTCTGTTTTGGGGCCCCTGCTGTTTGTAATTTTTATAAATGATCTGGATGAGGGTATTGAAGGATGGATTAGTAAATTTGCAGATGACACTAAAGTCGGTGGAGTGGTAGATAGTGAAGAGGGGTGTTATAGTTTGCAGAG
Organism: Sphyrna mokarran; assembly: GCA_024679065.1. NCBI lineage: Eukaryota > Metazoa > Chordata > Chondrichthyes > Carcharhiniformes > Carcharhinidae > Sphyrna > Sphyrna mokarran. The sequence goes on along the minus strand of JAGIQG010000008.1, from coordinate 4,109,758 downwards.
AGACTTGGACAAGTTGCAGAGCTGGGCCGAGAGGTGGCAAATGGAGTTTAATGTGGAAAAGTGTGAGGTAATGCACTTTGGCAGGAATAATAAATGTGTAGAGTATAGGGCTAATGGTAGGATTCTTAATAGTGTTGATGAACAGAGGGATCTTGGTGTATATGTGCATAGATCCCTGAAAGTAGGCAGTCAAGTCGATAAGGTTGTTAAGAAGGCATATGGAGTCTTAGCTTTTATTGGTAGGGGGATTGAATTTCGGAGCCGCAACGTCATGTTGCAACTGTACAAAACTCTAGTGCGGCCGCACTTGGAGTATTGTGTGCAGTTCTGGTCCCCACATTATAAGAAAGATGTGGAGGCATTGGAGAGGGTACAGAGGAGGTTTACCAGGATGTTGCCTGGTATGGAGGGCAGGTCTTATGAAGAGAGGCTGAGGGATTTGAGGTTGTTTTCGTTAGAAAGGAGGCGGCTAAGAGGGGACCTTATCGAAACATATAAGATGATTAGAGGTTTAGATAGGGTGGACAGTGATAGCCTTTTTCCTAGGATGGAGAAAGCTAGCACGAGGGGACACAGCTTTAAATTAAGGGGTGATAGTTATAGGACGGATATCAGAGGTAGGTTCTTTACCCAAAGGGTGGTTCGGGAGTGGAATGCCCTGCCTGCAGCAGTTGTAGATGCGCCAAGTTTGGTGGCGTTTAAGAGGTTAGTTGATAAGTATATGGAAGAGAAGGGAATGGTTTAGTTTGGAGGGGCATTGCTTTTTATATTGGTCGGCGCAACATCGAAGGCCGAAGGGCCTGTTCTGTGCTGTAATGTTCTATGTTCTATGTTCTACGTTCTATGATTCAAACTCAGGTCCCCAGAACATTAGCTGAGTTTCAGAATTACAGAAGATCTACTAATTTTTCTTTATCTATCACACATTTCACTCCTTCAAAGAACTCCAATAAATTGGTTAAAATGATTTCCCCTTCACAAAACTTTGCCCAAATGCTTTGAATTTTTCCAAGTATCTGGCTATGATATGTTTATTAATGGCTTCAAATATTTTCTCCAATGACAGATGTTAGACTAACTGACCCGTACCTTCCTGCTTTCTGCCTCCCTCATTTTTTGAATAAAGGACTCACATTTGCCTTCTTCCAATCTAATAGGACCTTTCCCAAACCTGAGGAATTTTGGAAAATTAAAACCAATGCATCAACAAAGTCATTAGTGAAGTCCCCATCTCAATCCTGAATGCCTTGCCCTCTATTCTTAGACTGTGACTCCTAGGTCTGGATTTCCCCAACATCGGGAACATTCCTCCCTTATCTAGCCTGTCCAGCCCCATCAGGATTTGATATGTTTCTATGAGATCCCCTCTAAATTCCAGTGAGTACAAATCCGGTCGGTCCAGTCTCTCTTCATATGTCAGTCCTGCCATTCCAGGAATCAGTCTGGTGATTCTCATTGGAATGTGTCCATTCTTAAACATCTCTTTAATTTGCGTAACGTTTAGCTGGTTGCGGGAACACTCTTTGGTAATGTGCAGCATTGTTTATGTCACTACCGGTGCATCAGGGTTTGTGCAGAGGCCCCAATAGTGGAGCTTGGCAGCACAAGGTCTTCACCTGTTCAGCCAGGACCACTGTTGCCATGGTAACTGAAAGTTCGCCATTCAACAGGTAGGGTTTGTCACAAAGAATTGTTGTGACTTCCCATGTCTCCCATTCTTAATCCAGAGGATGTCCGGTGGGAGATTTTGCTCAGGAAGGGTGCTCCATGTGGGGTGCCAAGACGGCAGATGAGTAGTAGATGGGTTGGACAGGGTCAGCATGGAGTGGGTAAGTGAGGTACAGCATGGCTGGTTGCAGGGGCAGTAATGAACTTGGTATTATTGGCTCGAGAAAAGAAAAGGTCACATTATGGACTTGTTAAAGCTCTGCCAATTCATGAAGTTCTTCAATAAAGCAGATGCATCCACTTAGGAGTCCAGACCTAGGGGTCGTCTACTTGACGGTTACTAATAATTCCAAAAAGGAATTAAGGAGAAACTTCTTTACCCAGATAGTGGTTAGAATGTGGAACTCACTACCACAGAGAGTAGTTGTGGTGATAGTTTGGATACATTTAAGGGGAAGCTGCGTAAAGACAAGAGGTGAAGGGAATAGGAGGATATGTTGGTAGATCGGTAGAGTGAGAGAAGACTCACGTGGAGCTTAAACAGCAACACAATTAGGCTGAATAGTCTGCTGTAAATTCTATGTAATTTCAGCTACCTGGTTGTAAATGTGAAATCTGGGCCCAGTCCCAGCTCACTCAGAGAAATTGAGAATTTTTTTAATTCATTCGTGGGACATGGGCATCACAACACCACGTTAAAATCCAGGTTTATTTGGTAGCAAAAACCACTAGCTTTTGGAGTGCTGCCCCTTCTTTAGAAGAGTGGGAATTCTATTCACAAACAAGGCATATAAAGACGCAAACTCAACTTACAGGATAATTATTGGAATGCAAGTCTTTACAGGTAATCAAGTCTTAAAGGTACAGACAACGTGAGTGAAGAGAGCGTTAAGTACAGGTTAAAGAGATGTGTATTGTCTCCAGACCGGACAGTTAGTGAAGTTTTGCAAGCCCAGGCAAGTCATGGAGGTTCAGTAATACACATGCCTTAACAAATCCATGCTGACTTTTATAGAACCAGATTAAAGTTCAATGGATTTATTTGGAATCATGAGCTTTCGGAGTGCTATTCCTTCATCAGGTGAGTGGAGAGTTGGATTCACAAACACAGCACATATAACAATTGCAAGATAGTGGTTGGAATGTGAGTCTTTTCAGATTATCAAGACTTTACAGGTATAGACAATACAATTGGAGAAAGGAATAATCAAAGGTTAAAGATATATAAATTATCTCAAGCCTGGACAGTTAGTAGGATGTTGTAACTCCAGGTGAGTTACACCTGGTGGAGGTTATATGTATCCCAAGATCCCGGTTGATCCACATGTGAGGAACTTGACAATCAGTTTCTGCTCAGTGATTCTGCATTGTTGTGTGTCTTGAAGGTCATCTTGGACAACGCCTACCTGAAAACTGGAGGCTGAATGCCATTGACTGCTGAAGTATTCCCACCTGGAAGGGAATACTCCTGCCCGACGATTCTCATGTGGTGTCCGTTCATCTGTTGTCATAGTGTCCGCAGGAAAGGATGTCCCAAAACATGGTACATCAGTGAGCAGAAACTGATAGTCTAGTTCCCCATGCATGAGGATGGCCTCACTTGGGATTTTGGGTTCATGTGAAGCTCCATGTAACCCCCACCATTTGGCCTGGGCTTGCAAAATCCTACAAACTGTCCTACCTTGAGACAATTATCTTGCCATTGTGTCTTTGTCTATATATGCCATGTAGGTGAAACTTACCTATCCACACCTGATGAAGGAGCAGTGCTCTGAAAGCTCATGATTCCAAATAAACCTGCTGGACTTTAACTTAGTATTGGGAGTCTTCTTACTGTGCCTACCTTAGTCCAAAGTCAGCATCTCCACATCATAACGTTTATAGAGCCATACAACACAGAAAGAGATTCTTTGGCCCATTGTGCTTGTATCTGATATCAAGCGCCAATCCATCCTAATCCCATTTTCTAGCACTTGGTTTGTAGCCTTGAAAGCAGTAGTGTTCCAAGTGCTCATCTGAATGCTTCTTGAATGTCTTCTTAATTAACATGCACTTGCACAATTAACAATTAATTTTGACAATTAATTATTAATTTTGTCCCTAATTACTGTTTCTCGAAGCCTCCCTACCACTGATGTCAAATTGATTAACCAACTGGGCTAGGTCTTACACTACTGTTTTATATAACATTTGCAGTTCTCCAATCTTCTGGCATTACCCCTGAGTCGAAGGAAAACCTGAACATTAAGTATGGGCAGAGCCTCCAAAACTTCCTTTCTTGCTTCCATTAGCATCTTTGTGGGTCTCATGTGATCAACTTTAAATACAGACAGCTTATCCAACACATCCATGTTATCAATTCTAAACCCTGAATGACCTTCTCTTGTGCCAGGACCCGAACAGCACCTTCTTCCTTGGTAAAGACAGATATAAAGTATTCATTTATACATCAGCTACCTTTCTCCATGCATGAATCCCTGTTTAGTCTCTAATCAGTTCTACATCTCTTTTTGCCATCCTTCCATTATTTAAATGCTCATAGAAAAATTTTGGATTCCTCATTATGTTAATTGCCAGTCTCTTTTCATACTCTCTTTTTGCTTCACTTCTTTTCTTTTATATTTTCCCTCTGAATCTTTTATATTTCTTGATTGTGTTTGCCACTTGACATCTGTCTTAGGTTCTCTTTTCCTTCTTCATCTTTATTTCTATATCTTTGGTCACCAGGGAGTGGTGGATTTGTTTATTTGACCTTTCCCTTTAACATAGAACACTACAGTACAAACAGACCCTTCGGCCCACAAGTTGTGCTGATCATATCAGTACCTACCAGGCCATAGAACTATCTGTAACTTCCAATCCCATTAAATCCCATGTACTCATCCAGAAGTCTCTTAAAAGACCCCAGTGAGTTCGCCTCTACCACCACTGACGGCAGCCAATTCCATTCACTCACCACCCTCTGAGTGAAAAACATACCTCTAACATCTCCTTTGTACTTGCCCCCCAGCACCTTAAACCTGTGTCCTCTCATAGCGACCATTTCAGCCCTGGGAAATAGCCTCCAAGAATCCATCCTATCTATTCCTCTCAACATCTTATAAACTTCTATCAGGTCGCCTCTCAACTTTCGTCTCCAGGGAGAAGAGACCTTCCTTTGGAGTACGCCATACCTTTGCCTGAGCTATCTCTTCTTTGATGTGGAGACGCCTGTTGGACCATAAGATCATAAGATCACAAGACATAGGAGCAGAATTAGGATGCTCGGCCTATTGAGTCTGCCCAGCCACTCAATCATGACTGATATATATCACATCCCCATTCTGCTGCCTTTTCCCTATAATTCCTGATCCCCTTAGTAATTAAGAACCTATCTGTCTTTGTCTTAAAGACACTCAATGACCTGGCCTCCATAACTTTCTACAGCAAGGAGTTCCACAGATTCACCACTCTCTGGCTAAATAAATTCCTCCTCATCCCTGTTTTAAAGAATTGTCCCTTTAGCCTGAAGTTGTGCCCTCTGATTCTAGTTTTTCCTACTAGTGGAAACATCCTCTGCGTGCCACTCTTTCTGGGCCTTGCAGCATCCTGTAAATTTCAATAAGGATTTCAATAATTCCTTCTAATCTCCAATGAGTACAGAGTCCTCAACTGTCCCTCACTGGACTGGGCAGGTCATAGTAATAAGACTCGCAACACCAGGTTAAAGCCTAATTTATTTGGAATCACAACTTTCAGAGCGCAGCACCTTCCTCAGGTTAATGGAGAAGTAGGTTCACAAACACGACATATATAGATAAAGACATAATTGCAAGATAATTATAGACTGGAGTGTGAAAAATGGTTGGAATGTGAGTCTTTACAGATAATCAAGTCTTTACTGGTACAGACAATGCAGTTGGAGGGAGGAATAATTGCAGGTTAATGAGGTGTGAATTATCTCAAGCCAGGACAGTTGGTGAGATTTTGCAAGCCCAGGCAAGTGGTGGGGTTTACAGATAGTGTGATATGTACCCAAGATCTTGGTTGAGGCCATCCTCATGTGTGTGGAACTTGGTTAAGTTTCTGTTCGGAGATTTTGCCTTTTGTCTTAAAGGTTACATTGGAGAAAGCTTACCAAGGATCAGAGGTTGAGTGCCTGTGACTGCTGAAGTGTTCCTCCACTGGAAGAATTTCTTTAGTCCATTGTTCAATTACAGTCTTGCCTGCCAACCTTTGCTTCCCATTTAACTGGGTCAGGACTATTCCTACCTCATTGCAATTGGCTTTGTCCCAGTTAATTACTCTTGTTCTGGATTGCTCCTTGTTTTTTCCACAGCCAACCTGAAGCTTTTGAAACAATGGGGAGAATTTTAAGAATGGCGAGTGATCGGCTCACATCATCCTGAGCTTCAGCGCCTAAAATGCAGTCACTGACTCTCGAATACCCACTGCTATTTAATGTTCCCTTAAACTTTGATTGGCAGTGGGTGGGACATCTGCCCACCTGTGGAAGGAAGTCCTGCTCATGACAGCTGTCAGCCAATCAGGGGAGTCAGGTAGTCAGTTATTCACTGTAGGATTCCTAGCTGTTAGTCTGTTCTGGCAGCCACAGGATATATATGGCTGGGTCCAGTTCAGTTTCCGGTCAATGGTAATCCCCAGGACATTGATAGTGGGGAATTCAATGACAGCGATGGCCTTAAATGTCAAGGGGCAATGGTTAGAGGCTCTCTTGTTGGAGATGGTTCTTGCCTGACCATTTGTGTGGCATGAATATTCTCTGAGTGAAATGACCCTGGGATTTAGAGTTCCATTATTTATTAATTGAGCCATCAATGCTATTGAGGGGTTTTGACAAATTAAATAAGGATCGACAGGAAGTCACCAGAAGACAGATTTAAGGGATTTGCCAAAAGAACCAGCCTTGAAAATGAGGAGATTATTTTCTTGATAATTTTTCTGAGGTGATCTGGAAGGCGTTGCCTGAAAGGAGAGTGGAAACAGATTTTGAAGTAACTTTGGAAAGGGAATTGGGTGAAGAGGAGAAAATGGCCAGGCAAATTGGAAGGAGTAAGGGGAGTAATTGGAGAGCTCTTCGGAAGAGCTGGCAAAGGAATAATGGGCTGAATGGTCTCCTTCTATATGCTGTGTGATTCAATGCTGATTCTATTGCATAAACTTGCACTGCACAGAGTACTGTAATCTGTAATTTGGAGCAGCATTGGAGAACAAAAAATAGTTTAACAGGAGTTTCCCCTTTCCTTTGTGGGGATCTGACATTCTGCTTTGAAATCACTTCTTTATTGAGGCTATTTATGAAGAAGTTGTTCATGCCACGTGCAGTTACTGGACTCATTTGCTAGCTCCAAGCAATGAATGGCCTGAGTTCTCTTTCTCTCACTCCCAAGCCTAAGAATTGTACATAATGGGGAAGGAAAATTTGGCAACTTACTATCAAATTAATATAATTTGAATCTTATTTATGATAACACTGCAGAAAGTGAAGGAATTGATGAGTAAGGCTTCTGTAATTGCATTATTTTGCAGCAATGGCTTTACACCAACATGTATTTATATAACAGCTTTAACATTGCAAGGCCTTTTCTTTATCCATTCTCGGATTGCAGGAGTCTTTGGCTAGGCTAGCATTTTATTGCCCCACCCTAATTGCCCTTGAGAAGGTGGTGGTGAGCTGCCTTTGTGAATCGCTTCTTGAATCCATGTGGTGTAGGTACTCCCTGTTAGGGAGGGAGTGCCAGGATTTTGACCCAGCGACAGTGTGATACATTTCCAAGACACAGATGGTTTGAAAGGGAACTTATAGATTTTGATGTTCCTGCACGCTGCTGCCTTGTCCTTCTTGGTGGTAGAAATCGTAAGTTTTGGAAAGTGCTACCGAAGGAACCTTGGTGAGTTGCTGCAGTGCATCTTGGTGGAGGAAACAGATGTTTAAGGTGATGGATAGGGTGCTGATTAAATAAGCTGCTTTGTCCTAGATAGTGTCAAGCTTCTTGAGTGTTGTTGGAACTGCAGAAAATGGATGATATACCAGCACTGAAAGTAATAGTCACCTACTAAACTCCACCATCAACAGCCTGGGTTTACTATTGTCAAAATCATGGAACTTCCTCCCTAATAGCACAATGGGTGTACCTACAGCAGTGGGACTGCAGTGATTCAAGAAGGCAGCTCACCATCACCTTCTCAAGGGCAGCTGAGGATGAGTAACAAATACCAGTCTAGCCAATGATGCCTCATCCCCTAAAATGAATGTTTTAAACATCTGAAACTTTGGACAATTAATCATATAAATAATGTGGCTACAAACACCCTTCAGAGGCTGGGAAGTTTGTGGGAAGTACTCACCTCCTGACTCTCCAAACCCTGTCCATCATCTACAAGGCACAAGGCAGGACTGTGATCGATGCTGCCATTCCTGCCTAGTCTGACCTGGCCAATATATAACTCCAGACCCACTGCAATGTGGATGACTCTGAATTGTCCTCTGAAATTCCGTAGCAAGTCACTGGGGAATAAAATCCTGTGAAGGAAATTTTTAAAATGCAAGTTGTTGTTGATTAAGCAAAATTTATCCAAGAAACATGAAATTCCTACAGTGCAGAAGGAGGCCATTCGGCCCATTGAACCTGCACTAACTCTCCAACAACAATCCTATCCAGGCGCTATCTCCGTGATCCTATGCATTTACCATAGCTAATCCATCTAACCTACACATTCCTGGGCTCTAACAGGAAATTTAACATGGCCAATCCACCCAACCTTCATGTCTTTCAGAATGTGGGAGGAAACCTGAGGACTCCGAAGGAAATCCGCACAGGAATGGGGAAAATGTGCAAATTTCACATGCCAGTGAACCAAGCTAGTAATCAAACCCAGATCCTTAGCGCTGTGAGGCAGCAGTGCTAACCAATGTGCCACCATACAATCTCCGCACAGACAGTGACCTGAGCCAGGAGTCAAATCTGGGTCCCTAGTGCCATGAGGCAGCAGTGTTAACCACCGCAGGAATTCCTGAGGATAGACTCTGACCCTAATATATGAACCATAAGCCCTTCAATGGCGTCATTCAAATGTAGCTATGGTTAACCCCAAAACCAGCTCGTAGGGGGAAGAGAAACTAATCTGAGTGAAAAATCAAACAGGAAGTGCAGTCATAATCTGGTACAACTCTGAGTGGACCCCAGTTAAATAAGCAAGGAAACAGAAACTGGAGTTGCCTGGTGAGTAATAAAGGCTGCTTATGTTTTATTGACACTTCTCCAAAAATATCAGCTGTTCAAAGTTCTTGGGAAGAGGGGGGATTAATTTTTTTTATTATGTTCTCATTGTTAGCCTCGCATTCACCTGAGTTCAATATATTTCTGCGAGGGTGAGAACAGATCAATGCTCCACTCTCTTCCATCCTCCTCGTGTCCACCTATGATGGACAAATAAGAAACATTAGCAAACAATTTGTTTCTTTATTGAGATGGGGCATCGCTGGCAAACAATTTGTTTCTTTATTGAGATGGGGCATCGCTGGCAAACAATTTGTGTCTTTATTGAGATGGGGCATCGCTGGCAAACAATTTGTTTCTTTATTGAGATGGGACATCGCTGGCAAACAATTTGTTTCTTTATTGAGATGGGGCATCGCTGGCAAACAATTTGTGTCTTTATTGAGATGGGGCATCGCTGGCAAACAATTTGTTTCTTTATTGAGATGTGGGCATCGTTGGCAAGGGCAGCATCTGTTACGCATCCTGAGGAGGGCAGTTGAGAGTCATCCACATTGCTGTGGCTCTGGAGTCACATGTAGGCCAGACCAGGTAAGGATGGCAGATTTCCTTCCCTAAAGGACAGTAGCGAACCAGTTGGGTATTTTTTGACAATCGACAATAGTTTCATGGTCACCAGCACTGAGACTAACATTTCGATCCCAGATTTTATTCATTGCATTTAAATTCTACCAGCTGCCGTGATGGGATTTGAACACGGTGTCCTCTAGAGCCCTGGGTTACTATTCCAGCGACATTAGCTGCTGCGAGTCCTTGATAAGTATGTCCCTGTCAGGCAAGGAGGAAATGGTCGAGTAAGAGAACCTTGGTGTACGAAAAAAGTTGATTTGCTGGTTAAAAGGAAAAAGGAGGCTTATGTCAGGATGAGGCTTGAAGGCTCGGTTAGTGCAATGGATAGCTATAGATTAGCCAGGAGGGAGCTAAAGAGTGAATTGAGGAGAGCTAAGAGAGGACACGAGAAGACTTTGGCTGATAGGATTAATGAGAATCCTAAAGCTTTCTTTAGATATGTTAAGAATAGAAGATTGGTTAGGACAAGATTAGGGCCAGTCACAGACAGCAGTGGGAAGTTGTGCGTGGAGCCTGAAGAGATTGGAGAGGCACTGAATAAATATTTCTCTTCGGTATTCACGCAGGGTGATGTAAATGTAGTTATGGAGAACACTGAGGTACAGGGTTGCAAACTGGAAAGTATTGAAGTAGATAGGGAGGATGTGCTAGATATTCTTGAGGTTTTGAAGTTGGATAAGTCCCCTGGGCCGGACGGGATTTACCCTAGGATTCTCTGGGAGGCAAGAGAGGAGATTGCAGAGCCTCTGGCTCTGATCTTCAGGTCGTCGTTGGTTACGGGTGTGGTTCCGGAGGACTGGAGGATAGCGCATGTGGTCCCATTGTTTAAGAAGGGGAAGAGAGACCTTCCAGGGAATTATAGGCCAGTGAGTCTTACTTCTGTTGTGGGCAAAGTATTGGAGAGAATTATTAGGGATAGGATTTATAGTTATTTAGAGAGAAATGAATTGATTGGGGATAGTCAGCATGGTTTTGTGAAGGGTAGGTCGTGCCTTACTAACCTCATTGAGTTTTTTTGAAAAAGTGACTAAAGAGGTGGATGGGGGTAAGGCGGTTGATGTGGTATATATGGACTTTAGTAAGGCGTTTGATAAGGTGGCCCATGGAAGACTTCTGCAGAAAATGCAGATGTATGGGATAGAGGGTGATTTAGCTAATTGGGTTAGGAATTGGCTAGCAGATAGAAGACAGAGGGTGGTGGTTGATGGGAGATATTCATCGTGGAGTTCGGTTACAAGTGGTGTACCTCATGGATCTGTTTTGGGGCCCCTGCTGTTTGTAATTTTTATAAATGATCTGGATGAGGGTATTGAAGGATGGATTAGTAAGTTTGCAGATGACATAAAGTCGGTGGAGTGGTAGATAGTGAAGAGGGGTGTTATAGTTTGCAGAGGGACTTGGACAAGTTGCAGAGCTGGGCCGAGAGGTGGCAAATGGAGTTTAATGTGGAAAAGTGTGAGGTAATGCACTATTGCAGAAATAATAAATGTGTAGAGTATAGGGCTAATGGTAGGATTCTTAGTAGTCTTGATGAACAGAGGGATCTTGGTGTGTATGTGCATAGATCCCTGAAAGTAGGCAGTCACGTCGAGAAGGTTGTTAAGAAGGCATATGGAGTCTTAGCTTTTATTGGTAGGGGGAATTGAATTTCGGAGCCGCAACGTCATGTTGCAACTGTACAAAACTCTAGTGCGGCCGCACTTGGAGTATTGTGTGCAGTTCTGGTCCCCACATTATAAGAAAGATTGGAGGCATTGGAGAGGGTACAGAGGAGGTTTACCAGGATGTTGCCTGGTATGGAGGGCAGGTCCTATGAAGAGAGGTTGAAGGATTTGAGGTTGTTTTCGTTAGAAAGGAGGCGGCTAAGAGGGGATCTTATTGAAGCATATAAGATGATTAGAGGTTTAGATAGGGTGGAGAGTGATAGCCTTTTTCCTAGGATGGAGAAAGCTAGCACGAGGGGACACAGCTTTAAATTAAGGGGTGATAGTTATAGGACGGATGTCAGAGGTAGGTTCTTTACCCCAAGGGTGGTTCGGGAGTGGAATGCCCTGCCTGCAGCAGTTGTAGATGCGCCAGGTTTGGTGGCGTTTAAGAGGTTAGTTGATAAGTATATGGAAGAGAAGGGAATGGTTTAGTTTGGAGGGGCATTGCTTTTTATATTGGTCAGCGCAACATCGAAGGCTGAAGGGCCTGTTCTGTGCTGTAATGTTCTATGTTCTATGTTCTATTACCTCTGCACCATCATCACCCCAACATTCTTTATGTCGGAGTAACGTTGTTCAAAATTCAAAGCTACTTTCAGTAAAAGTGGTTACAGAGATGTCAGATTGTCATAAAACCCAATCAGTTCACTAATGTCCTTTCGGGAAGGAATCAGATTGCATTACCCACTCTGGAGTATATGTGACTCCAGTCCCCATATCAGTGCAGATATCTCCCATCTCTGCATTGTCATTTACTGCAGACAAAATGAAGCACACTCAGAATAAAAATTACTTGGGGACATAGGTTTAAGATAAAAAGGGAAAAGTTTAAAGGAGAGGTGAGGCAAGTTTTTTACACAGAGGGTGGTAAGTGCTTGGAATGCAGTGCCACAACTACTACAATAGCAACCTTTAAGAGGCATCTTAACAGATCCATGAATAACAGCAACTGTGGAAGGCACACTGTGATTGGCTCAGCGCTGCTGGGGATGGCAGGAAAAGCTGGGGGCAGAGGGGGGAAGATCACTGAGAAAAAGGGGGTACAGACTGGAACTTTCTCAGGGGGAGATACTGAATCTTGAACTCCCAAATAGAATAAATTTCGGTAAAATGACTGCTTGGGACTATCCATTTAAAATGTAGAGAAATAAAAGTGTATAATAAGACTATTAAAGTTGAATTAAAGATTTGCAGACCTGTAAACAAATAAACTGTGATGGAAAACCCAGTGTAATGAGTGTGTCTGGGCAACACATCCAAACACGAAGCTCAGTCACAGACACCTTTCCAGAGATTATTTCAATCTGGAGATTTCGACCCTCCCTACATCGAGGTTGCAATGAAAATATAAAGTCCATCTGGCCAATCATAAAAATAAACAGGGTGCTTAAAATTATCCTCCGATACTCCTTCATTGTCAACGCTTCTGACTCTCACAAGTGCCCACCGACTGTCCAAAGATATGTGGGTTAGGTTGATTGGCCATGCTAAAATTGTGTCCTGAGATGCACAAGTTAGAGGAATTAGCGGGTAAAATATGTAGGGATACGGAGGGGGGTAGGGTCTGGGTGGGATTGGTCGGTACAGACTCAGTGGGCCAAATGGCCTCTTTCTGTACTGTAGGGTTCTATGATTCTATGAAATATTGAACAAGTTCCCGATGGCTCCAGAACACGCACTCGTCTGAACAGTGTAAAATTCTGATCACTGTTTAAAACCCAGATCTTTGTCCAAACTTTTCTTCAGCTGGCAAACTACCTTCTTATGTGTCATAGTGAGAAATTTTGTTTGATAATGTTGCTATGAGGTAGCTGGGACATTAAAGGTGCCATATTCATACTGGTTATTGCTGTTGTTATTGGTTGAGGGATAAATATTGGTCTGATCACTGGGAGATTCTTCTGTTCCTCTTCAGATTGTGTCTGAAGTTCTTTCACATCCACCAGACTGTGCCTCAATTGTTTAGCATCCGAAAAGTGACACCTTTGACAGTGAAGCACTAACCAGCTCAAATTCTCACTCAGAGACGACACTTGAAAAGTATCAACCAAGTTGTACTTGTGCTTTGGGACTTAGTTTTTAATTTAGTTTTAGTTTTGTTATTAGTGTCACAAGCAGGCTTACATTAATACTGCAATGAAGTTATTGTGAAAATCCCCTAGCTGCCACACTCCAGCACCTGTTTGGGTACACTGAGGGACAATTTAGCACGGCCAATGCATCCTAACCAGCACGTCTTTCGGATTGTGGGAGGAAACTGGAACACTCGGAAGAAACCCAGGCAGATATGGGGAGAAAGTGCAAACTCCACACAGATAGTGACCCAAGCCGGGAATCGAATCTGGGTCCCTGATGCTGTGAAGCAGCAGTGCTAACCACTGCTGGACTCCCTGAGGTGGCAAAAGATGTCCTATAAATACAGATTCTTTCTTGAGGTTGCAAGACTTCCCTGATGCTTTGGGAATGCCAATTGGACATCAAATGATCTCTCACTCTACTTTCAATTTCTGCACCAGTAATTCACACTGTTACCGAGAGAGACATTGTATGCTGGGAGTGAAATTTTCCAAACAGAGATTAATTGATTATTTTCAAATAGGCATTTCAAGTTTCCTGTATTTTTCATATAGTTGAGTAAACTTCCACATTTAACATGCTCCAATGGTAGGGTTGGACAATGGCAAAGCAGAAGTAATTTTCATTACTTCCATACCTCACCAAGAGATCTTTTGTTTGTGTAAGAAAAAGCCTGTGCTATTTTCTCCTAAAACTTTATGCTTCAGCTATTCAAATGTAGTGAAAGCATAGCTGGAGTTATTTTGAGCAGTTCTGGGCATCACTTTCCGGTGAAACTACAAAGAGAGTTTATACAACCTTGTATTGTATTCACTGGAGTTGAAAAGGTTAAGAGCTGGTTTGGTCAAAGTTGTCAAAATATTTAGGGGAAGAAGGAGGGAGAAACTGCTACTTGGAGGGTGGGGGTGGACAGGATAGAACTATGGGACTCAAGAGCCAGCCACCAATTCCATTGTGGTTTGACATCCACACTCAATCTCATTTTTCACCTCTAAACTTAGACTGAGAAGTCTTCCTGTGTCTGGAGTCATGAGGCAGATAAAGTACCTGCTTACATCTGCCTTCCTCTAGCTTATTTTCCTGGGAAATGTCACTTGAGTGAATTCAGAGGTCATAGCTTGAGGAGATGCCACTCGACATCAAGATTGGCTGACCAGGAGACTCTCTTGTTCTTACCACCTACCGTTCATGTGTGCCTGAAAGGATCTACAGGTTCTTAATCAACCTGCTCCTGGTCCAGCTCTGGTCACCACACTACCAGAAGGAGGCTTTGGAGAGAGCACAGAAAAGGTTTATCAGGATGTTGTCTGGAACGGAGGGTATTAGCTAAGCGGAGAGACCGAATAACCTGGGGTTGATCTCCTTGGAAAGATGGAGGCTGTGGGGTGACCTGATAAAAAGTTTCTAAAATTATGAGGGGTGTGGATAGGTTTCTCAGTTGGAGGTCTTTTCCCAGGGACAATTCCAAAGGTTAACAAGTTCAAGATAAGGGGGGAAAGGTTCAGTGGAGACGTGAGGGGGAAGCTTTTTTACACTGAAGGAAATGGGGGCCTGGAATGCAATGAATGAATGAGGCAGATGCGTTGGTGACATTTAAGACTTATCTGAATAGACACAAGAACAGGTGGGGAATAGAAGGATCCAGGCAGTTGGTCTAGATAGGACAATGTCCTTGCACAGGCCCTTTGCTGGGCTGAAGGGCCTGTGTCTGTGCTATACTGTTCTCTGCTCTTTGCCTGTGTTATGATCACACCTTCCTTGACCATCAAGTGGAACTCAAACCCAAGCTTCCGACACAGAGGCAAGGATCCGACTCACTGCACCTCAAGATCTTTCCTCCTTTAAACCACTTCTTCAACCTTATCTTTTTGACCAAGGTTTTGATCAGCTGAGCCACTGTGTGAGGTTTGCAGTTTGAGTTTCTTTTAGCATGTTCCTCTGAGGCGTTATATAAACGTAAATTGTTTTTGTTGATCTCGTGTCTGGTTTAATTTTGTTTCAATTCACTGATTATTACTTTTGTTTAATAATATGTCAGGTTGAGAGGAGGCAGTGATGTAGAGGTATTGTAACTGGACTAATGAAAACCCAGAGTAAGTCACTGGTGACCCGGATTTGAATTCCACCATGGCAGATAGTGAAATCTGGACTCGGTTAAAAACCCAGAATTAAAAATCTGATGATGACCATGAAACCATTGTCGATTGTTAAAAAATCCATCTGGTTCACTAATGTCCTTTAGGGAAGGAAATCTGCTGTCCTTATCTGGTCTGGCCTACATATGACTCCAGGGCCACAGCAATGTGGATGATTCTCAAATGGCCAAGCAAGACGCTCAGTTCAAGGGCAATAGGGAAGGACAATAAATGCTGGCCCAGCCAGCAATAGGCACATCCCATTAAAAAAAGTGTCTTTCTCCCTGAGTGTTCTCCAAGCAAACCCAGTTTCTAGTTTGAATTAATGTTCTGGTCCTTGTTTCCTGACCTCTCCTTCACCTACACAACCCACTCCTGTTTTTGCGATTAGGTCTAGCGCAGCATCAATCTTTTTGGATTAGAAGCAGACTCATTTAGAGTACATTCCTGAATTTGAACCTCTAACCTTCTGACCTCATGGATCTCCCTGACTTACACATCTTGAGATATAAGGGGTAATCTAGCATGGCCAATCCACCTAACCAGCACATCTTTGGACTGTGAGAGAAAACTGGAGCACACAGAGGAAACCGCACAGACCTAGGAGAATGTGCAGACTCCATACCGACAGTGACCCAAGGCCAGAATTAAATCTGGGTCCCTGGGTCTGTGAGGCAGCAGTGCTAACCACTGTGCCATCCCATTTTTTTCCTTTTAAAAAAACCCACATATTTCCATTCATTGGGAGTTATGCCCCAAGATCAAATATATTTATCCTATTAAGGAGAGAATCTGTGTCACAACTTACATATTAATGTTCTAATTAATAGTGTAAAATCTGTGTCACTTTGCAACTGATATGTTGGCCGCAGTGATAATTTTGTTTTATATTAAATTACACTGAGCCCAGAAAGAGTTCACGCAGCCTAACCAATCCATGCTGGTTTTTACACTCCATGTTAGCCTCCAATCAACTCACGTCATCCCACCTTATTAAGTATCCTTCTGTTTCACCCTCATATTTATTCAGCATCTTCTTAAGTATTTCTATACTATATATCTTAAACACTCTCCGTGTGATAGAGTTCCACATTCTCACCATCCTCTGGGTGAAAATGTTTCTCCTGAATTCTCCTAAATCTGACACTAAGGTTACACGACTAGCTTGATCTCAAGCTGTTGCTGGAGGAAGAGAGATGTATCGGAATTCTACCACTCCACCCGCCATTAAACTGGAGCAGGCGAGAGATGAAGAACGGAAATGTCTATTTTCCTTGGGTGGAATTTCTAGTCTCGTATATGATCAAGGTCGTAAAATCTCACCCGTAGGGTCAGTGATCAGGGAACAGGGTATCTGACAAGAACAGAAGTCAGTTGTTTCCATCTTTCCAATATTTAATTGGGAGAAATTTCTGTTCTTGTGTTCCTGGGTATTGGATAAGTGATGAGTGTATAGAACATGTGTAAATCTGATGTAATATTTACAGATGGTGTCACCCGTGGGCAGGTTGTAGGTGTGACAAGATGGGAGACAAGGATAGACCACTTGGGGACATCATGGGTAACTTTAAGGTGAACTTGGAGGTGGCAAACTTCCCATGAAACCTGCTGTTCCAGATGTTTGAGGACCTATGTTTAGAAGGTGCTGTCAAAGGATGCTTGCTGAGTTTTTATGTAGCTATGTGACCATTGACATAGTATATATAGAACACGCCACCTCAGGAAACAAGGGCAACTAAATCTGGCACTCCCTGGATGCAAAAGGAGATAGAAAATAAGAGAAGGGAGAAATATTCTGCTAGTGACAGGTGTCAGAAAATGCAATCAAAAACCAAGTGGAATATGGAAAAAACGCATTCAAGAAGCAGAGAGGGATTATGAGGAAAGACTGCCAGCCAACATAAATGGAAATCCCAAAGTTTTCTACAGACATATAAATAGTAAAAGGCTGGTAAAAGTGGGAAAAGGGCTGATTTGGGACCCAAAAGGGAATTTACACATGGAGCTGGGGACATCACTGAGGTATTAAATACTTTACATCTGTTTTTAGCAAGGAGGTAGAAACTACCCAGGACATGGTAACAGAGGAGGAAACTCCATCCCTGGAAGGGTTCAAAATTGATAAGGAGAAAATAGGCTGTTGTTACTGAAAGTTGACAAGGCACTGGGAGCAGATGGGATGCATCCAAGGACATTGAAGGAGGTGAGAATGAAAATTGCAGGAGTGCTGGCTACAATCTCCCAGCTTCTCTAGACTCAGGGGTGATGCCAGAGGACTGGAGAAATGCAAATGTTACACCATTGTTCACAATAGATTATAAGAACAGAATCAACATTATAGACCAGTCAGTTTAAAATCAGTGGTGGGAAAGCTTCTAGAAACAATTATTCAGGACAGAATTAGTAGTCACATGGAAAAATGGGTGTTGATTAGAAAGTGGCAGTATGGATTTCTAAAGGGACAATAGTGTTTTCCTGACTTCCAGGGTTTTTTTGAGGGGGTGACAGAAAAGTTAGATGAGGGTAATGCTGCGGATGTGGTGTACATGGATTTTCAGAAGATATTCAATACAGTGCCATATGACAGACTTATGATAAAGTTAAAGCTCGTGGAATAAAAGGGAGACTAACAATATGGATACAAAATTGGCTGAATAATAGGAAGAAGAGAAGTCAGTGAATATTTTTAGGCTGGAGGGAGGTTTATAGTGGTGTTTCCTAAGGATCGGTATTGGAACTCATGCTTTTCCTGATATTTATTAATCATAGAATCCCCACAGTACAGAAGGAGGCCATTTGGCTCATTGAGTTTATACCAACCACAATCCCACCCAGGCCTTATTCCCGTAATGCCACATATTTATCCTGCTAGTCCCTCTGACAATAAGTGTCCAATTAGAATGGTCAATAAACCCAACCTGCGCATCTTTGGACTGTGGGAGAAAACCAGAACACCTGGAGGAAATTCATGCAGACATGGGGAGAATATGCAAACTCCACACAGACAATGACCCAAGACTGGAATTGAACCTGGGTTCCTGGTGCTGTGAGGAACAGTGCTAACCACTGTGCCAAACTTCTGCCACCGTGCTACCCCAATGATCTAGATCTTGGTGTGCAGAAGACAAATTCAAAGTTTGCAGATGATACAAAATTTGGAAGTATTGTAAGCTGTGAGGACAGTGTAAATCTTCAAAAGCTCCGAGAGAAGTTGGTGCAGAGAAAGATAGATGGCAGATGAAGTTTGATACAGTGGTGTGACGTGATACATTTTGGTAGGAAGAACATGAAGAGACACAATGAAATAAGGGGTAAAAATGGGGTGCAGGAACAGCAAGATGTGGGTGTTTTATTTACATAGCGAGTGGTAGATGGTCTGGAATGTTCTGCCTGGAAGTGTAGTGAAGGCAGGTTCAATCAAGGCATTCAAGAGGGCATTAGATGATTATTTGAATAAAAACAACGTGGAGGGGTCTGGAGAAATGGGAACACCCAGAGGATGCCACACAGACATAGAACATAGAACATAGAACATAGAACATAGAACATTACAGCACAGAACAGGCCCTTCGGCCTTCGATGTTGCGCCGACCAATATAAAAAGCAATGCCCCTCCAAACTAAACCATTCCCTTCTCTTCCATATACTTATCAACTAACCTCTTAAACGCCACCAAACTTGGCGCATCTACAACTGCTGCAGGCAGGGCATTCCACTCCCTAACCACCCTTTTGGTAAAGAACCTACCTCTGATATCCGTCCTATAACTATCACCCCTTAATTTAAAGCTGTGTCCCCTCGTGCTAGCTTTCTCCATCCTAGGAAAAAAGCTATCACTGTCCACCCTATCTAAACCTCTAATCATCTTATATGCTTCGATAAGATCTCCTCTTAGCCGCCTCCTCTCTAACGAAAACAACCTCAAATCCCTCAGCCTCTCTTCATAAGACCTGCCCTCCATACCAGGCAACATCCTGATAAACCTCCTCTGTACCCTCTCCAATGCCTTCACATCTTTCTTATAGTGTGGGGACCAGAACTGCACACAATACTTCAAGTGCGGCCGCACTAGAGTTTTGTACAGTTGCAACATGACATTGCAGTTCCGAAATTCAATCCCCCTACCGATAAAAGCTGAGACTCCATATGCCTTCTTAACAACCTTATCGACTTGACTGCTTACTTTCAGGGATCTATGCACAAATACACCAAGATCCCTCTGTTCATCAACACTATTAAGAATCCTACCATTAGCCCTATACTCTACACATTTATTATTCCTGCAATGAAGACATGGGGAGGATTTGCAAACTCAACACAGACAGTGGCCCAAGGCTGGAATTGAACCCTGGTCCCTGGTGCTAACCACTCACCTGATGAAGGAGAAATATTCTGAAAGCTATCAAATAAACTTAGGTTTAGCTATAGCTTAGGTTTAGATAGGTTTTAGCTATCAAATAAACTTGTTGGACTTTACCCTGGTGTTGTGAGACTTCTTACCATGCTACCCACTGTGCTGCTGTGCCACCCAGCACTGATTCTTGTGGAATATCACATCCCGCTTTCTGGCACTTTGAGTAACTGCCTTTTACTTCCACTCACTTTCTTGAAGCCAGCTAGTAATTTATTCTATCACTTGTCCGCTGACTCCACATTCTTTGACCATTTTGAAGGCCTGTTGAAAATCCAGATAGATAACATCCATGCATTAACATTGTGTCCTCCCTTTGTTGTCTCTTCAAAAATTTCAATAAGCTTGGTCAAGCATGATTTTAAAAGTAAGACGTATAATGGGAGATTGCTGCAGTGTATTTTGTGGATGGTATATTCTGCCGCCAGTGTGCATCAGTGGTGGAGGGAGTGAATGTTGAAGGTGTTGGATGGGGTACCATTCAAACTGGGCTGCTTTGTCCTGGATTGTGTCGAGCTTTTTAAGTTTTGTTGGAGCCGCACTCATCCTGGCAAGTGGAAAGTATTCCATCACACTCCTGGCTAGTACCTTAATGGTGGCTCCAAGGAGACCATGTGATTAACACTCAACATTCCTGAAATGGGCTAGCAGTTAGAACAATATTGCTTGAAAGAAACGATTGATCCTCAGGACAGCAGAACATGGGCAATAATTGCCAGCCATGCCAAGCTGTGCAAAAAAACTCACAATGGGTAAACTAGGCCTTTGCATCATCCACGGTGGCACAGTAGTTAGCACCGCTGCCTCACAGTGCCAGGGACCTGGGTTTGATTCCAGCCTTTGATGACTGTCAATGTGGAGTTTGCACGTCTGCATGGGTTTCCACTGGATGCTCCAGTTTCCTCCCAAAGTCCAAAGAGGTGCAGGTTAGGTGGATTGGCCGTGCTAAATTTCCTGTTAGTGTCAGGGAGATTAAGAGGATAAATACATGGGGTTATGGGGATAGGCCCTGGGTGGGGTTGTTTTCAGTGCAATCTCAATGGGCCAAGTGGCCTCCTTCTGCATTTTAGGGATTCTATAACTGCCTACTTTCTACGATGAACTATTTGGTTGGTGAAAGGTCAGGATAAGTTCCATTACAGTACGATAACCGTGGGACAGCAATTATAGAGATATAGTTTTGGATTTAGTCATGTCAGAAGTTCAGGATGAGTTCACGTGTCAGAATTATGCAGCCTTCTTTATCTGTGGTTACGTGTTTGCCATTTGGAGTTATGCCCACTTTAGGAAGCAAAAAAGGAACTATATTAGATTCTGTCAGCGTGTCAACTCTCTGGGATTGTTCAAAGAAATAATCGACCATAACTGAGACACTCTTTGCAGCAACAATTACAGCATCACCATGTGTTATCGATGTTGTTTAAGAGTTAACACTAAGAGCTAACATTTTGTAATGTTAATTGATAATAACCAAGATATCAGAATAACTTCAGACTGTAGCAGTGCTAAACATTATTGACTCAGCAAAGAGCCTTCCAGAATGTTCTCTCTGTTGACATGACGGTTCATCAGTAAAGGAAACATACACGTTTAAGGTGTTGGTGATACATATCTGTGCTCTCAGCAGATGTTTGCCATTGCTTGCAATATGCAACACTGAGGGAGTGCTGCAGTGTCACTGGGGGCAGATTTTAGCTGAAAGGTTTAATCAAGGCTCCAAACTGTCCAATCTGGGTAGGAACATAGCAACAAGAGAGGGCTGCTGAGTCTCCTGAGCCTGTTCTAGATCATGGCTTCAACCCCATTCACCCACCATCGATACACAATCCCTAACATCTTGGTAACTTTCAAACCATCCCTGGCATCCCAAACCATTTTACTAGCAAATAGATCAGGACGTCATTAATACTTTGAATGAAAAGGTATTGTGATTTCGCTCCTGAATTCTTTTCACTCCATACAAATTAATAAATAAAATCTTATCTTATTGGTGGTAATTGATTTGATTTTTTATTGTCATGTGTATTAAAATACAGTGAAAAGTATTGTGTCTTGTCCACAATACAGAAAAAAATACCATTCATAGAGAAGGAAAGGAGACAGTGCAGAAAATAGTGTTACAGTTATAGCTAGGGTGTAGCGAAAAATCAGCTTAACGTGAGGTAAGTCCATTCAAAAGCCTGATGGCAGCAGGGAAGAAGCTGTTCTTGAGTCATTTGGTACATGCTCAGACTTTTATATCATTTTCCTGATGGAAGAAGGTGGCAGAGAGAATGTCCGTGGTGCGTGAGGTCATTAATTATGCTGGCTGCTTTGTCAAGGCAGTGGGAAGTGTAGGCAGATTCAATGGATGGGAGGCTGGTTTGCGTGATGGATTGGGCTACATTCAGAACCTTTTGTAGTTTCTTGTGGTCTTGGGCAGAAGCAGGAGCCCATACCAAACTTTGATACAACCATAAAGAGTGCTTTCAATGGTCCATCTGTAAAAGTTGGTGAGAATCATAGCCTGAAGCAGGCCCTTACTCCCTCATTAGTATATGGAAGGGACCTCACACCCTGCTTCAGAGAACTATCACTGATCAAAAAATTAATAAAGACAAATATTAAACTTCTTTCAGACGTCCCTGGAATGTGCCGCATAGAGAAATTGTCAATTCTTTCCTGTTTTACAACAACAACACTTACTATAGCACCTACAACCAAATATAAGATCCCCAGGTGCTTCACAGCAGCAAAGTTGGACACCAAACCTTATAAGGCGATCTTCAAACAAATATCCCCATACCTGGCCAAAAGAGGTACAGGCTTTAACATAGAACACAGAACAATACAGCACAAACAGGGCCTTCGGCCCACGAGTTGCGCCGATCACATCTACCAATCCACAGACCTATCTATAACCCCCTATCCTATTCTTTTCCATATACTCATCCAGAAGTCTCTTAAAAGACCCCAGTGAGTTTGCCTCAACAACCTCCGACGGTAGTCGGTTCCATTCACTCACCACCCTCTGAGTGAAAAACCTACCCCTGAACATCTCCTTTGTATTTGCTTCCCTGCACCTTAAATCTGTGTCCTCTCGTAGTGACCATTTCAGCTCGGGGAAATAGTCTCTGAGAGTCCACCCTATCTATCCCTCTTAACATTTTATAAACCTCTATCAGGTCGCCTCTCAACCTACGTCTCTCCAGTGAGAAGAGTCCAGCTCCCTCAACCTATCTTCATAAGGCCTGCCTCCCAATCCAGGCAGCATCCTTGTAAATCTCCTCTGAACCCTCTCAATAGCCTCTACATCCTTCCTATAATGAGGCGACCAGAACTGCGCACAATACTCCAACTGGGGTCTGACAAGAGTCTTATACAGCTGCATCATTACCTCCTGACTCCTAAACTCTATTCCTCGATTAATGAAGGCCAGTACACCATATGCCTTCTTGACCACTTCCTCCACTGCGAGGCCGATTTAAGAGTCCTATGGACCCGGACCCCGAGATCCTTCTGCTCTACAACACAGCTAAGACTCCTACCCCTTAAGAAATGTCGTATCAGAGGAAAGCGGGATAGAAGTTTGGAGAGGTTTAAGGAAAGAGTTCCAGGGTTTAGTGAAGCAGCAAAAGTCAAGTAAATAAAACTGACAATGTTCAAGAGGCCAGAATTAGATGAGCGTTGAAGGATGCTCAGAGGGTGGAGGAGATTATAGAGAGCGTGAACAGAAAGACCATGTCAGGATTTGAGGGCAAGGACGAGAACTTTGAGGTCAAAATGTTGCTTGGCTGGGAGAGGATGGAGGTCAGCGAGTGATGGAAGAATGGGAGTTAGTGTAAGTAAGGAGTGAAGTCAGGATCGGACGGCTCGGGGTAGGAGCCTCTTTGAACAGTCAAGTGTAGAGATTACAAGGGAAAAGAGAAGTACAGCACAGGAACAGGCCCTTCTGCCCTTCAAGCCTGCACCAATCATGGTGCCTTAACTAAACAAAAAGAAGTCTTCTGCCTTTACTCAGTCCGTATTCCTCTATTCCCATTATATTTTGTACCCATCCAGATGCCTCTTAAATGTTGCTAACATGCCTGCTTCCACTGCATTCCAGGTACCCACCATTCTGTGCGTGAGGAATTCCCTCTGCACATCTCTCTTAAACTTTCCCTCTCTCCTCTTGAACCTGTGCCCCCTTGTAATTGATCCTTCCACCTTGGGAAAAAGCCTCTGACTATCCACCCTGTCAATGCCTCTCATTTTGTAGCAATAGAGCTGGCCGATGATCGGGAGGCTAGTAGTGTGGGGCTACTGTGATGCACCAATCTCTACACTGACAGATCGGCACATGTGCAATGGCTCACTCAGCACTATGCTGCCGGCCTCTCCAGCGGGAATAGTGCCCACCCACTGATTTTTATCGTGATTCACACTAGGGCAGTTTGCAGTGCTCAGAGTGTGGGAGTCATAGAGGTTTACAGAAAGAAAACAAGCCCTTCAGCCCAACATGTCCATGCTGTCCTTTTTTTTAACCCCTGAGCTCATCCCCAGAGATTCAATTTGAAAATCCTGCTAAAAACACTAGTGGGATTTACTCCAGTTTTTACATGAATCAGTTTTTACACGATAGGTTGAGGGAGCTAGGTCTTTTCTCCCTGGAGAGACGAAGGATGAGAGGTGACCTCATAGAGGTTTATAAGATGTTGAGAGGTATAAACTGGGTGGATTCTCGGACGTTATTTCCCAGAGCTGAAACGGTCGTTACGAGAGGACACAGGTTTAAGGTGCTGGGGGGCAAGTACAGAGGAGATGTTAGGGATAAGTTTTTCACTCAGAGGGTGGTGAGTGAGTGGAATTGGCTGCCATTGGTGGTGGTTGAGGCGAACTCGCTGGGGTCTTTTAAAAGACTTCTGGATGAGTACATGGGATTTAATGGGATTGAGGGTTATAGATAGGCCTGGTAGGTATGGATACGATCAGCGTAACTTGTGGGCCGAGGGGCCCGTTTGTGCTGTGGTTTCCTACGTTCTATGAATTCAGCATTTTGAATTTTTTTGGGGAGAATTCCGGCTGCTATTTTACATTATGGAATGGCAGCATTCTGTCTTGCCAGGGATTTCACGGTCACCAGCTGTTGCCCAGTGTAAGGTGAGTTAAGGGTTACATGACTCAGCAACTCCCAAAACGGAAAGATAAAAATTGTGAGAAAATGAGTTCTTCAATTTGGGCAGGATATGAAACTTGTGAAGTCAGCGCAGGGACCTGCATGTGCCGGTTCCCAGGCAATATTGGAATACATGACTGTGCATTTATTTACTTCAAAAGCATCTCACTGACATTCTGAAGGATCTTTGCCCTTGCTTTTGACACTCTTACAGAAGAGCAGCGAGAAGGACGTGGACCCTGTGCTTCAGCGCTGCCTGGTCCCCTTCACCAAGTTCAATCCCAATTTCCCAATTCCCCAGCAATCCTCTGAGGAGGCATCTTTTTGAAGAAGAGTATGGAAGCTCTCTTTTGTGTCCTGAGCCATTAACTATTTATTCTTCAAGCAATATCCCCATTTTGCTACAGCAATGAAATATTTCTGAAGCATAATCACTGCCATAATGCTAGAAGCACGAGAGCCAATTTATGCACAACACAATCCCTCAAATGGCAAAATGATAATCACCAGACAGTGCCTCACTGAGTGCTTTTGAGGCAAAAATAGATACATTTTTTAATAGTAAAGGAATTAAGGGCTAAAGTGAGCGGGTGGGTAAGTGAGTCCATGAAAAGATCAGCCATGATCTTATTGAATGGCGGAGCAGGCTCGAGGGACCAAATGGCCAACTCCTGCTCCTAGTTCTTATGCTCTTAATGGGGATTGCAGAATAAATATTGATTGAGGACTTCAAAGGGAACTCCTCCTGCTCTCCTTCAAAATAGTACCAACACATCTTTTACCTCTACTGAGTCATAGGGGCATCCAACATAGAAAAAGACCCTTTGGCCAAAATATTACACCTCCAGCATTGAAGCATTTCCTCTATACTGCACAGGACTATTGACCTTGATCTTAGATTCATATTACTGGGGTGAGGCTTGTATGCAAACACCTCAATGGAGTAGCCACTGAATCACACAAAGGAAATGGGCCACAGTGTATTAGAATTCCACTTGAGTCCTTGGCTCTGAGCCAGTGAGGTAGGGTGCAGCCTTGACAAATAATCAACCCCTTCGACACCCACTTCCACCCCTGAACAGTCAATGGATTGTAGTCTCCTTTAAGATGAAGCGATATATGATGGGTCTCTAGACAGCAAACATCTAGAGCAATGGAATTATAGCAGGAGGAGGCCATTTAGCCACTCAAGACTGTTCTACCACTCACTTAAATCATGGATAATATCTACCGTAGCACCATTTACCTACCTTGCCTGCATTGAGCTTAATACTCTGAACAAACAAAACATTATCAAGCTCAGTTCTGGAATTTTCCACTGACCTTCAGAATCAATAGTTTTTAATGAGGGAGGGAGAGTTGTGTGTGGGAGTGGGGGGGAGGAGGGGAAAGCTGGAGAAAGGCCCAGATTTTCACTATGTGAAAATATGCTTCCGGACATTACTCTCGAATGTTCTGATTTAGGATCCTGCTCTTTCGCTTTGGACTCTTCCCTACTCCTCCCCACACTTCACTCCCACGATCCGCCACTGCCACCCCACCCACAGCCAATCCTCCCCCACCCCTCCCTCACCCCACTCCTGGCACCCCACCCCTGTCCCGCCCCTGCCACCCTCACCAAAGGAAGTAGTTTCTATCCTATCAAATGTTTGAATCATCATAGAGTCTTTGTACAGCACAAAATGAGGCCCTTTGGTCTATGGTGCCAGCCATCAAGCACCTATCTATTCTAATCTCATTTTCCAGCATAGCTTTGTGCACTATCGTGCTTCCACTGCTCATCTAAAGACTGCTTAAATGCTGTGAGGGTTCCTGTCTCCACCACCCTTTCAGGCAGTGAGTTCCAGATTCCCACCACCCTCTGGCTGAAAAGGTTTTTCCTCAAATCCCCTCTAAATCTCCTGCCCTTTATCTTAATTCTGTGCCCCCCTCCTCCCCAGTTATTCACCCCTTTAACTAAGGGGAAAAGTTCCTTCCTATTAATCCTATCAATGTGCCCTATAATTTTGTACACCTCAATCAGGTCCCCGCTTAACCTTCTCTGCTCCAAGGAAAACAACCCCAGCCTCACCAGCCCCTGTTCATAGCTGAAAAGCTCCTGCCCAAACAGCATCCTGGTGAACCTCCTCCACTCCCTCTCTCATGTAATCACATCTTTTTTATAGTGTGGAGGCCAGAACTGCTCACAGTTCTTTAGCTGTGGCCTAACCAGCATTGGACACAGCTCCGTAATAACCTCCTTCAAGCCTCAGCTAGAAAGGCAAGAATCCCATATGATTTCTTAACCACCTCCTGAGCATCTGGATCACTCTGTTCCATCTTGCTGCTCTCTCAGAGCTCACCTCCCAAGTGCCTGAAGTCTGGATCGCTCTGCACTGAATTCCTCAAATTCCCAGATGTAATGCTTCCAACCATATCTCACTCAGTGTGTTCCACTCTCACCTGTGTGCCTCTTATTCTGCTCAATAAACAACTTAATTAGATCACCCATTAATGTTTGATATCCAATGGATTACAAGCAAGTCAACGTAACTACCTTGAAGCTGACAGAACAAAATCTATTCCTGTTTGAGAGCTTCAATACGAACTGTGTGGCTGCAAAGTTCTGAATAATGGATGGTTCTTTGGCACTGAGTATATTTAGACACTCTGGTGTTGATGAATGGGTCTGATGGACTGGTCTTTAATTCCTTACTTGATATGTTGGTGCACAACCAATAGGCTGATTTTGTAAATGTCATAGAATCATTGAGATTTACAGTATGGAAGCAGGCCCTTCAGCCCAACTTGTCCATGCTGCTTTTTTTTTAAACTCCTAAGTTAGACCCAATTGCCCAAATTTGACCCATATCCCTCTATATCCAATGTACCCATGTAAATGCTTTTTAAAAGACAAAATTATAACCATCTCTACTACTACCACTGGTAGCTCATTCCAGACACTCACCACCCTCCATGTGAAAAAATTGCTCCTCTGCACACTTTTGTATCTTTCCCTGCTCATCTTAAACCTATGCCCTCTAGTTTTTCACTCCCCTATCTTTGGGAAAAAATATTGACTATCTACCTTGTCTATGCCCCTCATTATTTTATAGACTCATTAGCCCTCTACACTCCAGAGAAAAAAGTCCCGGTCTATCCAGACTCTTCTTATAACTCAAACTATCAAGTCCCGGTAGTATCCTAATAAGTCTTTTCTCCACTCTTTCTAATTTAATAATATCCTTCCTATAATATGATGACCAGAACTGTACACAGTATTCCAAGTTTGGCATTACCAATGTCTTGTAAAACTTCAACAAGACATCCCGACTCCTGTATTCAATGTTCTGGCCAATGAAACCAAGCATGCTGAATACCTTCTTCACCACTTTGTCCACCTGTGACTCCAATTTCAAGAAGTTATGAACCTGTATCCCGAGATCTCTTTGTTGTATAACTCTCCATAAAACGCTTTACCATTAACTGAGTAAGTCCTGTTCTGGTTCAATCTACCAAAATGCATCACCTCACATTTATCTAAATTAAATTCCCATTTGCCATTCGTCAGCCCACTGGCTCAATTGATCAAAATTGTCCTCTAGAACTGCTCATAAGCAGCATGGATCGATGAGAGTGGCATAGCATTGTCCCTGGAATAGTGGAGGTCTGCAGGTCTGGAGGAGATATATTGCACAACTCCCTTATAAGAAATTCAGCCTTCTTTAACTTTGCTGCTTCCAGCACCATCTGGCTTGTATTTACAGAGTGGGGACAAATTCAGACTCTGGCCAGCTTGATGTCCATGTGTGGCTTCTTCTCATGCTCCTCTTCTTCCTATTTTCAACTGAAGAACGGGAATATCCCACACTGTAACACCACTTATTTCCAATTCAAGAAGTCTTCCTGAAACTATACATTAGTGAGACTACAACCGGAATGCTGTTTTAGTCCCCTTATCTATGGAAATGTACACTGGTATTGGAGGCAGTCCAGAGAAGGTTTATTAGCTCGTTCCTAGGTGTGGGCAGATTTTCTCATCAGAAGAGATTGAGTGGGTAGAGCCTCTACTCATTGGAGTTTAGAGAATGGGAGGCGACCTTATTGAGATATATGGGATTCTCATGGGGGTTTGACAGGGTCGATGCTGAGCGATTGTTTCCCTTGTGTGGGAGAGTCTAGGACCAGAGGACAGAACCTCAGAGTGAGATGGTCACCCATTGAAGACAGAGATGAGAAGGAGTTTCTTTCCTCGGAAGTGAATCCATGGAATCCTTTATCGTAGACAGCTATAGAGGCTGGGTTGTTAATTTGATCTGATTTGATTTATTATTGTCACATGTATTAGCACACATTGAAAAGTATTGTTTCTTGCACAGACGAAGCATACCATTCACAGGGAAGGAAAGAAGGGCGTGCAGAATGTAGTGTTACAGTCATAGCCAGAGAAAGATTAACTTAATGTGAGGTAGGTCCATTAAAAAGTCTGATAAGGTGGGTAAGGTAGGGATAAGGTGGGTAAGTGAAGTTGGGGATTATATCAAATTAGCCATTGAATGACAGAGCAGATCCGATGGGCCGAATGGTCTGTCTCTGTCCCTATGTCTTATGATAAAAAGCCCAGTGTCAAGAGCAATGCTGAACCCAGCAGCTAAGTTAAGATGGTGGAAGCCAAAATGAAAATGCCAAAAAGAAACAAAATGATGCAAAACTCTGAGCTCACGTACCGACCGACTCAAGAACAGCTTCTTCCCCGCTGCTGTCAGAATTTTGAATGGACCTACCTCGCATTAAGTTGATCTTTTTCTACACCCTAGCTATGACTGTAACATTACATTCTGCACTCTCTCCTTTCCTTATCTCTGAATGGTATGCCTAGTCAGTACAGTGCACAAGAACCAATACTTTTCACTGTATCCCAAACATTTGACAATATATCAAATCAAATTAAATCAAATCAAATCACCATGACTCTGCAGCATAAAATGAGAAGTAATCGCTGAATGTAACCTTTAACTCCATTTTTATCTGTAAATTATCCAGCAACCCTGAAACTGTCCTTTAAATGTCAGCTGTGACTCTATGGGTGGTTCTCATTCTTACCTCTGAGTCACAAAGCTGTGGGTTCAAATCTCACTCCAGTGACTTGAGCATAGAATATAGGCAGGCATTCCTAGTGCAGGACCGAGGGAGTGCAACACTGTCTGTGGATCAAACCTGCCCTCCCAGTTGGGTGTTAAATATCTAATGGCACTCTTTCTAAAAGGAGAAGAGGAGTTCACCCCCTATCTAATATCTATCCTTCAATCAACACCATCAAAACAGATGATTAGGTCATTATCGCATTTCTGCTTGTGGGATCTTGCTGTGTGTAAATTGGTCACTGCGTTTCCTACATTGCAGTCATCAATTCTTTCAAATAATGTTTCTTTTCTTGGCTGTGATGTCCTGAGACGTGAATGGTGCTCTATAAATGCAAGATGTTTTATCCTGTGAGGGTTGGCCTAGTGGTATTATTGGTAGACTATTAATCCAGAACCTCAGCCAATGTTCTGGGGTTCGAATCCCATCACAACAGATAATGGAATTTGAATTCAATAAAGAATATCTTCAATTAAGAATCTACTGATGACTATGAAACTATTGTCAATTATTGGGAAAACCCATTTGGTTTCCCTTTCGGGAAGAAAATCTGCCATCTTTATCTGGTCTGGTTATATGTGACTCCAGAATCACAGCAATGTGGCTGACTCTCAACTACTCTCTGAAATGGCCCAGCACACCACTCAGCTCTATCCCATTTCAAGAAGGCAGCTCACAAACAAAGAACAAAGAAAAGTACAACATAAGAACTATAACCCCTAGTTCTGGACTCTCCCACCATTGGGATAGGTAGATTATTTCTGAATCTATCCTGTCTAACCCTGTTAGACATTTTTATAAGTGTCTATGAGATCCCATCTCACTCTTCTAGACTCCTGTGAATATAATCCTAATCAATTTAATCTCTCCTCGTATGACAGAACTGCCAAGCCAGGAATCACCTGGTAAATCTTCGCTGCACTCCCTCTGTGGCAAGGAT
The DNA here is from genome assembly GCA_024679065.1 of Sphyrna mokarran. Taxonomy (NCBI): domain Eukaryota; kingdom Metazoa; phylum Chordata; class Chondrichthyes; order Carcharhiniformes; family Carcharhinidae; genus Sphyrna; species Sphyrna mokarran. The sequence goes on along the minus strand of JAGIQG010000008.1, from coordinate 4,078,714 downwards.
ATTCTTCCTCAGATAAGGAGACCAAAACTGCACACAATACTCCAGGTGTGGCCTCACTAACACCCTGTGAAATTGCATTGTAAAACTTACTCAAATCCTCTCTCCAGAGCTTCCATGTCCTCTGATAATGTGATGACCAGAAATGACTGGAGGGGGTGAGATTTAAATGAGATATTGATGGTCCCTCAGCATTCCACACAAGAATGGAAGATACTCTAACCTTGTAAAAGTACCTAAAGAGTCACAAAATGGCAGCTACAAAGAGCCTTGATTGTCCTCATAGGATCATAGAATTCTATAGTGCAGAAAAAGGCCATTTGGCCCATTGAGCCTGTACCGATTATAATCCTATCCAGGCCCTAATCCCACATATTTACCCTGCTGTTCCCCCTAATCTGTGCACCCCAGGACACTAAGGGACAATTTAGCATGGTGTTTGCATGGGGAAAAAGTGCAAACTCCACACAGACAGTGACCTAAACCATCAGTCTTAATTAACTGCCCGCCACTGTGGAATGGGCAGCTGATCCTGTTCCCAGTGTGCTGCTGGGAAATATCCCGGAGGCAGGAAGGTGCCGAGAGGCCTCCTTGACGTGACTTCCGCTCCTTCTCCAGACTCCCCCCCACCTCTAATCCTGTTTCCATAGAGTAAATCCAGTCTCATTAATACCAAGAAAGTCTCATCAAGAGAAGGAGGAGAGGCCATCACATCTCTTCACTTAGTCTGGCTTACGCGCAACTGCAGTTCCACACACTTGGGGAGGTGTTGATATTTAATAATAACTTTAGTAACAGGCCCAGTGTTCAACAGAAAATATACAGGTGAAGGTAAAAACTGATACTAACAATGGAATTGCTGAATCCCTCAGGGCAGTCGTAGCACCTGTTGTCCTTTGAACAACTGTGAATTCATGCAAAAATAACTTCCACTTCTAAAACAAGAAGTATTTTCCAATTGCCCACCCTTCTTTTTTTTGTTCTGTAAGAGATAACTGAGTTTTACCACAATACATTTCACTTCTGCATTTTGAAAAATACCCTTCATTTTTTAACTGTCAAAATAGTTTATCAATTGCATTCGGAATCTTCCGAGGGCCTGAGTACTAAGGGCCATTAAACAGACATTTTCTTACACAGTTCATTGTTCTGGGGGGGAGGGAGGTTAGGCTGGAAAGCGGAGTTATGGCTAATGTTAGATTAATCACAGTATTGCTGAATGACATGGCAGGAACTAAGGGTGATAAGGTCTGTTTGCACCTCTTTCTTATGTTCATAGAATGAGGCCATTCAGCCCCTTGCACCTGTCCTGTCTTATTTTCCCCACTATTTCCCCACCAATTCCTTATTTAATTCCTTTTGGAACATTACTAAGGGTACTACCATTTCTTACACTGCATTCCAGGTCGTAACAACTCATTGTGTAAGAAACAGTTTATTCATCATCTGTCATTCCAGTCGCAAGGAACGGCAGTGACAAGGAATTGAACTAAGAAGTTACCTCTTTTGTCACCTCTATATTCCTCCAATGCTGACCTCTTGTTTGTATGCACTTTCTCTGTCTCACAGTTAGAGGCTGTGCTTTAATCTAATTTCTGAGCTACAGAATTCTTTCCCAAAACCCCTCACACTCTTCTCTCCTGATTTGATTTGACTTGATTTATTGTTGTCACATATATTAACATACTGCGAAAAGCATTGTGTCTTGTGTGCTATACAGACAAAGCATACCGTTCATAGAGAAGGAAACAAGACAGTACAGAATGTAGTGTAACAATCATAGCTGGGGTGTAGAGCAAAATCAACTTAATGTGAAGTACATCCATTCAAAAGTCTGACAGCGGCAGGGAAGAAGCTGTTCTTGAGTCAGTTGGCACAAGGCCTCAGACTTCAGTATCTTTTTCCTGACAGAAAAAGGTGGAAGAAAGAATGTCCAGGGTGCCTGTGGTCCTTAACTAGTTAACTAGTTAACATGCTAGTTGCTTTCCTGAGGTAGCAGGAAGTGTAGACAGAATCAATGGACGGGAGGCTGGTTTGCGTGATGGATTGGGCTACATTCACGACCTTTTGTAACTCTTTGCAGTCTTGGGCAGAGCAGGAGCCCATACCAAGCTGCGATACAACCAGAAACAATGCTTTCTACGGTGTATCTGTACAGGTTGGTGAGAGTCGTAGCAGACATGCCAAATTTCCTTAGTCTTCTGAGAAAGTAGAGGTGTTGGCATGGGGCGTGTCCTTTCTATTACTATGCTTCTGAGAACCTATCTCATTGTCCAAGCTTTTAGTCACCTGTTATAATATTTCCTTCATCCTCTTTTAATAAGGCTTCTGTGAAGAGCTTTGGGTCATTTTACTTCAATAAACATACCACATTGGTGCAAATGCACAGTAAGTTCATGTAGAATATTCCAGAGTAGAAACAGGCCATTCAGCCCAACAGCGCTGCTGATGATTTCCCTGATACATTTAGCCTAATCTCACTCCTATGAATAGGAATGGACTATATATCTATCCATTGAAACTGCTCTGTTGTTCAATACCATCAAGGTAGATCTTCAAATTCAGCTCCATTTTCCTGCCTGTACCCATAATCCCTTAATTCCCCAGAGACCAAAACTCTGTCCATCCCAGACTTAAATGTATTCAATGATAGAGTATTTACAACCATTCTGGGATGGAGAATTCCGTAGATTTCCAACTCCCTGATTGACCCTATTCAAACATATATAAAATCCTGAGGGGTTTGACAGGATGGATGGTGAGATATTTTCACTAGTGGGCTAGTCTTGAACAAGGGGGCATCACTAGAAGATAAAGGGCTAGTATTTAAAACTGAGGTGTGTAGAAATTTCTTCCTGCAGAGGGTGGTGAATCTCTGGGAATTCCCTGTCCAAAAGTGTGGTGGAGGCTGGATCATTAGCAGTATTTAAAGTGGAGATGATAAATATTTGATAAATCGAGGAATAGAGAGCAACAGAAGAAATGGCCCAGAGAAGGAGCTGAGACTGGCATAGATCAGCAGTGATCGTAATGAAGGCTCAAAAGGTATAGTGGTCACTCCTCCTTCTATTTCTTGTGTGTTCTTGTGAAGTTTCTCCTCAACTCAGTCCTAAATCACTGACCCTTTATCAGCATCCTCCCCATTAACTCCCTTCAGAATCTTGCATGTTTCAATAAAATCACCTCTCATTCATCTAAACTCTAGAGAATTTCACCCTAGTTCACTCAGCTTCTCATTATCGGACAACCCCTCACTTTCCACTGTACAGCCTCCAATGCAAGTATACCGCCCTTAAATATGGAGACCTAAACTATGCACAGTTTCCAGATGTGATCCCATCAAAACCCTGTACACTGGAAGCAAGATTTCCTTATTCTTGTGATCAAATCCCCCTGCAATAATTCTCCTGCTCACTTTCCAGAAACTTCAGTTCTCTTCATTTTGAGGTAACTGACGCTATTTTGGGAGAATATATTGTTTCACTTTAGGCTAGATAATTCCATTCTCCAAACCATAGTCAAGGGAAGGTAGTTGCCCTGTTCACCTTGTTGGGATTATCGTTGATTTGTACCTTTTCACTGGTGATTAGAAACCAGCTATTTCTAGTTAAAATCATAGAATCCCTACAGTACAGAAGAAGGCCATTCAGCCCATCGAGCCTGCAGTGACCACAATCCCACCCAGGTCCTATCTCTGTAACCTCACATATTTATCTTGCTAACCTCCAACACAAAAGAGCAATTTAACATGACCAATTAACCTGACCTGCACATCTTTGGACTGTTGGAAGAAACCCACGCAGACACAAAGAGAATGAGCAAACTCTGCACAGACAGTGACCCAAGCCGGGAATCAAACTCACTGTGCTACACTGATTATTGAATTATCAAACCTCTGGCAGATCATTGTGAGAATCCTCCTCAAATACCTCCTCCCAGTGGCTGAAGAGCTCCTTTCAGAATCACAGTGTGTTTTGCATCACAAATATAGGATGAGATTTTCCGGACTCTCAGCCACATGTTTCTCACCAGCAGGGGGTGGCATGTTGTTTGTTAGCGGTGGGATTCTCTGGTCCCACCACTATCAATGGGAGTTCCCAATGATATCACCGCCATGTTAATGGAAAACTCACATGCGTGAGGGTGCTCTACCAGCAAGACCGGAGAATCCCACTACTGTGAGCGGATGGAGAATTCCAGCCAGGATCTTCACTCGATTTCAAATCCAAAAAAAAATGCAGAGAACAGAACCAATCACTCTACATAGCCTTTACTCAACTTCAGGGAGCCTTTTACCTGTGTCAACAAGAAGAATTATTGAGTGTCCTCCTCAAATTTGTCTTCCCTTAGAAATTTGTCACCATCCTCTGCCCAGTCCATGTTGGTGTGCGAACCATAATCCTCACCAATAGAAACATCACAGATCCTATTGTGGAGTCAAACAAGGCTGTGTCATTACACCAATCCACTTCTCTGTCTTCCTGACTGTAATACTGCATCTCACCTCTAACAAACTCCGCGCAGACATGTACAGAACAGGGAGGGAACTCCATCTTTGAACCAAAAGAACAAAATCTCTCCAACAACAGTCATTAAACTTCTGAATGCAAGTGACCCAGGTCCTTCTTGACTCCTTCTCTGAAACCAGTGTGAAAATACGATTTACATTAGACATTGGATAATCAATGTCTCCTCCAAACAGTTTGTACAGAAAAGCACCATCCTTCATTGATTAAGATCAACAGTGAGATCCTGGAAAATGAGAACCATTTTCTCTTTTTTTGGAGCCTCTTCATGGTAAAGGTAAGCATGGATGATGAAATTCATCAGCAGCTCCAATGGGCCAGTTCAGCCTTCAGTCAATTAAGGGCAAGGATCTCCCATTCTGCAAGTGTGAGGTATTTCAGTTTGGTAGGAAAAACAGGAAGAGACAATGGATGGGATTTTCAAGTCCTTTCCCAACTTCAGTGGGATTTTCCAATCCTACTTAAGGTGACCCTATCTATGATATCTGCTAGAGTGATGGAGTTTAAAAACAGTGAGATTATGTTGCAGCTGTTTAAGATGCTGATGAGGCCACACCTGGAGTATTGTGTATAGTTTTGGTCTCCTAACTTGAGAAAGACATTGGAGGGGGTGCAGAGGAAATTCACTAAGTTGATTCCAGAGTTGAGAGGGTTGGCTTATGAGGAGTGACTGAGTAGACTGGGGCTATACTCATTGGAATTCAGAAGAATGAGGGGAGATCTTATATAAACATATAAAATTCTGAAGGGAATAGATAAGATAGAAGCATGGAGATTGTTTCCATTGGCAGGTGAAACTAGAATAATGGGGCATTGCCTCAACATAACAGAGACCAGATTTAGGATTGAGCTGAGGCGGAACTTCTTCATCCAAGGGAATGTGAATCTGTGGAGTTCCCTCTCCAGGGAAGCTGTTGAGGCTACCTAATTGCATGTTTTTAACACAAGAATAGATAAATTTTTGAAATTAAGGATTATGGAATAAAGAAATTAAGGGATATGATGTGCGGGCAGGTAAGTGGAGCTCAGTCCACATAAAAAATCAGCCATGATCTTATTGAATGGCAGTGCAGACACAAGAGGCCAGATAACCTACTCCTGCTCCTAGTTTTTATGTTCTTATGATCTCTAGCAAAGAGTACCTCGATGGCTGGGTGGGCAAGCTACGTATGCCCGCAGACATTGGCAAGTCTGGAAAATCCCATTAATGGCCAATAGTGAGCCATCGCTACACTCAGACAACATGTCACAGAAGGAGCTGGAAAATCCAGGCCAATGTTAAAGGAAGAATGCAATTCTAAAAGGGGTACAGGAGATGAGGAAGCTGGGACTGTATGTGCATAGGTCACTGTGCATAAGCATTTGAAGATGGCAGGACAGGTGGAGACTAGATGAATACACGGATACTTCTTCTCAAGCCTCTATTTCTCTGTGTCTACCAGAATGTTTGCCACACTAAGCTGCAGGGTTTCCAGAGATTGACAGTGAGCTCCCTCTCGGCTGGCAAGACTCTCCTCTCTGCTTCAACCATTCTCTTTAGGATATTTCTTGGTTCAGCGTGTGCACCAATAGACTGTGCCGGGAGCTCAGACTGTCATCTATAATGGCATAACAGCAGCCATCATCTCAAAGCCTACGGCATCACAGAAGCATAGAGCTGCTCACCAGCAAAACCGCCATGACAAACTATGCCCCGGCCCAGCCTATCTCCCACTACCACAATCAAACGGGAATTTCCAAGACTTAATTCAGCTTCCTGTTACCAAATCTTTCAGCCCAGTATCTCCCAGAACCGTAGTGCAGATTATACACATCCGGACTGGATATTTATGGATTTGAAAGGAGGACTAAAAGATGAGTAGCACCAGAGCTCATGGGAACACAGCCATTCCTGAAATTACATCATGTGACACTGTGCGGAATCAATATCTAACTGGATTCTGGGTGATGTTAAACTCCTACTCCTGGAACTCTTACCCCACTCTGCTCTGGAATTGAATTATTTCCTAACTCCTTTTAAATCAAACAGTTGTGTGAATGTAGGTGGTGCGTCCAAAAACCACATTTGATTAGCCAGTTGGACATGGATGTTGTTTTCTAAGTGTCAGTGATAACATTGCTGGATGCAATCTGGGTTCCAGACCCACTTGCGAGACATAGGCACAGGGATTGGATTAACACTCCTGGCTGGTACTATGGGGGTGCTGCTCAGTGCTGACAGGTTAAACTGAACACTGGCCTGACCTCACAGGCAGAAGTAAAAGGTCCTGTGACATTATTCGTAGGGATTCCCACTCCTGTCCTGGCCAATATTTATCAATCAATTGATATTGTTACAAAAACATTGATAATCTGGTTATTATCACATTGCTGTTTGTGGGAGCTTGGTATGCTTAAACTACACCAACTGTTATAGATGTACCATAGAAAACATTCTTTCTGGTTGTATCACAGCTTGGTATGGGCTCCTGCTCTGCCCAAGACTGCAAGAAACTACAAAAATTTCGTGAATGTAGCCCAATCCATCACACAAACCAGCCTCCCATCCATTGACTCTGTCTACACTTCCCACTGCCTTGGCAAAGCAGCCAGCATAATCCAGAACCCCACACATTGTGGACGTTCTCTCTTCCACCTTCTTCTATCAGGAAAAACATACAAAAGTCTGAAGTCACATACCGACCGACTCAAGAACAACCTCTTCCCTACTGCTGTCAGACTTTTGAATGGACCTATCTCGCATTAAGTTGATCTTTCTCTACACCCTAGCTATGGCTGAGACACTATATTCTACACTCTCTCCTTTCCTTCTCTATGAATGGTATGCTTTGTCTGTATAGTGCACAAGAAACAACACTCTTCACTGTATGTTAATACATGTGACAATAATAAATCAAATCAAATCAAAATTACAACAGTGACCACATTTCTAAAGTACTTCATTAACTTTAACGTGCTTCAAAGTGATTTGAGATCTTGAAAGTTTTTCCCCTATTTAAAAAAAGCATTAGTGCTAAAATGGAAGGATAATAACAAGATAAAATTCTGCGAGGAAAATACCCAGAACGTTGAAAGGGAAACAGCACAAAGTGAAGAATTAAACGTGCTGCAGGTACAAAGGAAGAGTGTTGACAGCTTCAGTTAAATGCCTGAGGCTGTGAGCATGACGCAGTGAAAGAGGAAGCAGTGAGAGGGAAAACTTTGTGTTTATTTGTTAATGTTCCAAGAGCACACTGTGGGAATGTTTGGGAAGGTGAGCACCTATTAGGATGCAAAGGAATGGGGATTTCCATTAAACACTTCAACCTTTTGTTCACTCCTTTGGTACAGTTAGAAAACCTGAAGCAGGCGATCGGAGAATCCCCCTCTGTTAATTCTGTTGATCTCACTTTGTTCAAATTGATGTGACACCCACAATGCAGCTTGGGCATTATTATTATTTTACCATTGTATTATTCTCCAAGGAGTGATTCTCCCAGCCTGGTGCTCTGCTCAAACACCACAGCGGCCAAGGGACAGCAGCGACAGCCATTTGCAGAATTCCCACTCCTGTCCTGGCCAATATTTATCATTCAATTGATATCATTACAAAAACATCGATAATCTGATCATTATTACATTGCTGCTTGTGAGAGCTTGCTGTGCTTAAACTACATCAACTTTTACCGATGCACCATAGAAAACATTCTTTCTGGTTGTAACAGAGCTTGGTGTGGGCTCCTGCTCTGCCCAAGACTGCAAGAAACTACAAAAGGTGGTGAATGTAGCCCAATCCATCACGCAAACCAGTCTCCCACCCATTGACTCTGTCTACACTTCCCACTGCCTTGGTGTCACAGCCTCCACGTGAACTGTTGACCTTTCCATATGATTATAAGGCCCAGAACGGTATTCTGTGGGCCCACTAACATTCCTCCCACCCCCACCCCCATCGAGAGTGGTTCCCTCTGCTTCCCATTAATGAGGAACAGGTACCTGACTCTGATGGAGGGAACAGAGGTCATTGAACCTCCCCCCTCCCCACCCTCCACCGGAAGGTTGGGGGTAAGACAGGTGCCCCTTGGGCAGTACCAATCTGCCACCCTCGTACTGCCCAAGAGGCACTGTTACGGGGCATTGTATAGAGCCAAAAGGGTGGGGCCATGTGGGAGTGGTACCTGCTGGGGGTCTATGGGGGGGAGGGACATCCGCTGCCACCCTACAAATGGGATCAATGGGAGAGGGACAGAGTGAAGACGATCAGGGCTGGCCATCAGGTCGAAGGATTCGGGGTTGCTGGGGGGATGGTCATCCATCGGGAGAGTCAGGACTGTTGGGGGGAGATCAGAACAGGGCAGGGCTGGGGTGATGATATGAGGTTCACCCATGGAGGTCTGTGAGGCCAGTGATTGGAAGTGTTGAAAGGCTGGCCTGCGATCAGGCTGTAACATATCACCACAGATATAGGATAGGTTAGCCGACAGGAAGCAGGAGGTAGAGTGAGTGGGGCATTTCCAGGTTGTTAAACAGTAACAGGGAATATCACAGGGATCAGTGCCACAGACACAGGGATGAGTGCTGCAGACATAGGGATCAATACGGCAGACACAGGGATCAATGTGGCAGGCACAGGGATGAGTGCTGGGCTTTAAACTGTTTACAGTTTACAGCCCACACTTGGATGAAGGGACTGAATGTGTGCTTGTTACATTTCCTGATGACACAAAGATAGACAGGAGAGTAAATTATGAGGAGGATAGAAAGAGTTTTCAAAGAGAATTACACAGTTTTCTTTTATTTATTTGTGTCACACGAAGGCTTACATTAACACTGCAATGAAGTTACTGGACTATTATTTAAATGGCTTAAATATTAAAAAATTGCAGCATGCTGCTGTGCAGAGGGACCTGGGTGTCCTTGTGCAGGAACTTCAAGGGGTTGGTTTGCAAGTGCAACAGGTAATTAAGAAGGCAAATGGAATTTTGTCCCTCATTGCCAGAGGGATGGAGTTTAAAAACACCGAGGTTATGTTGTAGCTGTATAAGGTGCTGGTGAGGCCGCACCTGGAGTTACTGTGTACAGTTTTGTCTCCTTTCTTGAGAAAGGATATACTGGCACTGGAGGGGGTGCACTAAGTTGATTCCAGAGTTGAGAGGATTGGCTTATGAGGAGAGACGGAATAGACTGGGGCTATACTCATTGGAATTCAGAAGGAGAAGGGGAGATCTTATCGAAACAAACAAGATTATTAAGGGAATAGACAAGGTAAAGGCAGGGAAGTTGTTTTCAGTGGCAGATGAAACTAGAACTAGGCGGCATGGCCTCAAGATAAGGGGAAGCAGATTTAAGACTGAGTTGAGGAGGAACCTCTTCACCCAAAGGTTGTGAATCTGTGGAATTCCCTGCCCAGTGAAGCAGTTGAAGCTACCTCATTGAATGTTTTTAAGGCAAGGATAGATAACTTTTTAAACAGTAAAGGAATTAAGGGTTATGGTGATTGGATGGGGAAGTGGAGCTGAGTCCACAAAAAGATCGGCCATAATCTTGTTGAATGGCGGAGCAGGATCAAGGGCCCAGATGACCTACTCCTAGTTCTTATGATCTGTGAAAATCCCCAAGTTAGCACACTCCAGTGCCTGTTTGTGTACACTGAGGGAGCATTGAGCAAGGCCAATGCACATAGACAGTGACCCAAGCTGGGAATTGAACCTGGGTCCCTGGTGCTGTGAGACAGCAGTGCTAACCACTGTGCCATCCAGCCTCACTCACCCAATTGCTGAGATGAAGGGCTTATCTTATGAGGAAAGATTGGATAGGTTGGGCTGTAAACCATTGAAGTTTAGAGGAATGCAAGGTGATCTCATTGAAATATATGAGATCCTGAGAGGACTTAGCAGGGTAGACCTTCAATGGATGTTTATCTTTGTGTGAAAGACAAGAACAAGGGTATATAGTTTAAAAATAAGGGATCTTCTTTTTAAAGGAGGATTCGAGGAAAATGTTTTCTGCCCTGAAATGCCTCGCTTTGGCAAAGACCTTAAATAAATGTAAATAGTTTTTAATGTGATCAGGCTGACTCAGTAACTTGCAATAACTCTTCTATCTATAATCATGTAGATTGTTAATAAAATCTATCATTTTGATTGGCCGTCAGCAACTACTAAGTCATGAGGGTCACAGAAAAATTCCCCTTTCTCAAGATTCATTGCCAGAAATGCCAATTAGCAATCTAAGAATAAGCACACGAATCCGCACTGTCAACAGAATGAAGCAGAACAAGAAGGCACCGTTCTTAGTACACACTCAGAATTATCAGCCGTCAACAAAATAAAGCAGAAGAAAGGGGGTTACCTAAAAATAAATCTTTTCAGTGGACCCCTTCCAAACCAGTTACAATGGCTATGGTACGGATCAGTGTTAGCTGTGGCTCTGTGTGTAGTAATACTCACTCCTCCGCTTTCCCACAAATCGCAATCCAGTCATTAATGAGCAAGGCCAAAGGAGAATCCAAGAAGCTTCTACAAATACATAAAAGAGTAACAAGGAAAGAATATGGTCTCTTAAAGATCAACAAGGTCATCTATGTGCGGATCCACAAGAGATGAGTGAGATCCTAAATGAATATTTCTTATCAGTATTTACTGTTGAGAAAAGAATGGATGTTAGGGAACTTGGGGAAATAAACAGTGATGTCTTGAGAAGTGTACGTATTACAGAGAAGGAGGTGCTGGAGGTCTTAAAGCGCATCAAAGTAGATAAATCCCTGGGATTTGATGAAGTGTATCCCAGGACATTGTGGGAGGCTAGAGAGGAAATTGCAATCCCCTAGCCAAGATAGTTGTATCATCGATAGTGACGGGTGAGTTGCCTGAAGATTGGAGAGTTTTTGTTTAAAAAGGACTGCAGGGAAAAACCTGGGAATTACAGGACAGTGAGCCTCACATCTGTGGTGGGTAAGTTGTTGGAAGGTATTTTGAGAAACAGGATCTACAGGCATTTAGAGACACAGGAACTGATTAGGTAATGTCAGCATGCTTTATGAGTGGAAAATCATGTCTTACAAACTTGGTTGAGTTTTTTGAAGGAGTAACTGAGAAGGTAGATGTTGTTGATGTTGACTACATGGACCTTAGCAAGACCTTTGACAAGATACCATATGGTAGGTTGTTGCATAAGGTTAAAATCTCACAGGATCTAAGGTGAGGTATCTAAATGGATACAAAATTGGCTTCTTGACAGAAGGTGGTTGTAGAGAGCTGTTTTTCACACTAGAGGCTTGTGATCAGCGGTATGCCTCAGGGATCAGTGCTGGGCCCACTGTTATTTGTCATTTATATTAATGATTTGGATGTTAATATAGGAGGCATGGTTAGAAAGTTTGCAAATGACACCAAGATAGTGAACAGTGAAGAAAACTATCTCCAATTGCAACAGGGTCTTGATCAACTGGGCCAGTGGGCTGACAAATGGCAGATGGAGTTTAATTAGACAAATGCAAGGTGATGCATTTTGTTAGATTGAATAAGGCAGGACTTACTCAGTTAATGGTAGGGAATTGGGGAGAGTTACAGAATAAAGAGATCTAGGAGTACATATGCATAACTCTTTGAAAGTGGAGTCACAGGTGGACAGAGTGGTGAAGAAGGTATTCAGCATGCTTGGTTTCATTGGTCAGAACATTGAATACAGAAGGTGGGACGTCTTGTTGAAGTTGTAAAAGACATTGATAAGGCCACACTTGGAATACTGTGTACAGTTCTGGTCACCCTATTATAGAAAGAATATTACTAAATAGAAAGATTACAAAAAAGATTTACTATGGTGCTACCGGGACTTGATGCTTTGAAGTATAAGGAGAAGCTGGATCGACAGAGACTTTTTTCTCTGGAGTGTAGAAGGCTGAGGAGTGATTTGATAGATGTCTATAAAGTAATGAGGGGCACAGGTAAGCTAGATAGTCAATGTCTTTTCCCAAAGGTAGAGGAGTCTAAAACTAGAGGGCATGGGTTTAAGGTGAGAGGGGAGAGATACAAAAGTGTCCAGAGGGGCAATTTTTTTCACACAATGGGTAGTGAGTGCCTGGAATAAACTGCCAGAGGTAGTAGTAGAGGTGAATACAATTTTATCTTTTAAAAAACATATAGTGAATTACGTGGGTAAGATGTATATAACGGGATATGGGCCAAATGTGGACAATTGGGATTAGCTCAGGGATTTTTTTAAAAAGGGCAGCATGGACAAGTGGGGCAGCAGGGCCTGTTTTCCTGCTGTAAACTTCTATGAGTCTATGACTCTATAATATAGTCACCAAAAATCTTTGACCTTATGCACCATTAGGATTCTCCAGTACCATTGCAGTGAATCGAGTTTTGGCTGGAATGCCATTTCTCCATCTAGAATTTTGCTAACTGATTCTGAAGAGGAGTTTAATGCAATGAGGAATATTGCTTACATTGGAACTAATAGAGATAGGCTAGCAATTATAAATTATTGCTAAAAATTATATTTTGTCATGTTTAGGTACTTCGCTTCATAAAAGTTATATCGATAGATTTACCAGGCTGATCCCAGGGATGGAGAGATTGATGTATGAGGAGAGATTGAGTAGGTTAGGATTGTTTTTGCCTGAGTTCAGATGAATGAGGGGAGGTCTCATAGAGACTTATACAAATCTAACATGACTGGATAGGGTAGGTACAGGGAGGATGTTTCCGTCGGTGGGGGTGTCCAGTACCAGGGGTCAACATTCTGAAGATACAGGGTAGACCATTTAGGACAGAGGTGAGGAGACATTTCTTCACCCAAAGGATGTGATCCTGTGGAATTCATTATTACAGGATGTAATTGATGCCAAAATATTGAATGTGTTCAAGAGGCAGCTGTATATAGCACTGGGGAGGGAATGGGATCAAAGTTTATGGGGAAAAAGCAGGATTAAGCTATTGAGTTGGACGATCAGCAAGGATAATGATGAATGGTGGAGCAGGCTTGAAGGGCTGAATGGCCTCCTCCTCCTATCTTCAATGTTTCTGTTACAGTTAAACTGTATTGTTAAATAAAATTTACTTTAATAGAAGTTTTCCAGTAGGTCAATGGAATCATACTTCGAGTGAAACATTTAATGTTCACACAGATGCCAAAATTGGAAAGAGTCGAGGTCTAGGCTAACTTTATAATATAGCTTAGAATTTCTGAACTGGTCCCTAACAAACCTAGGGGATTGTCTGGAATTAAGAACTATAATTACTTGTTTCTTATAGAATTATTAAACTCAGAGACAGTGATATTTGAGCACTGGTGTTTTCCTTTCAGGTCTGGTTAGTTTAAATAGGGAGTACCTTGTGGAATAATAGCTCTTTCAACGGCTAACATTTTCAGTGTGCGAAAGAAGTCACCTGGAGTGGTTTACAGAAACAAAAGTTTTGAAATCCGCAGAGAAGCTGCATTTGACATTATCTGAAAGGACAAGGAAGATGGATATGATTGCAGTAATAGCTCAACATTTAAAATTAAAATGATTGGAAATGACTAGAATTCAATAGCTGGAGTTAAAAGCCAGAGTGAGAGAGAGAGAGAGAAAAACAAAGAAAAATGGAAATGAAACTGTTTGAATTGCGAGAAAACAGAGGAAAGGGAAAAAGAGAAAGAAGGAATGGCCCAGGCAGAACAAGGAGAAAAAGAGTGGAAACAGTTTGAATTATGATTAAAAGCAAAAGGGGAGGAGAGAGTGACAAAGAGAAAGAGAGAGAATTAGGACTTCAGGAACTGCAAAGACAATTTGAACCTGAAATGTTAGCAGTGGAAATGTGATGAGTTTTGTTACAAGTTATATTTCCTATTGCTTGTCCATTTTGTTAGGAATTTGGTCACTAATTGTGCGAGCGATTCAGATTCTGATTGGAGAGGGTTTTGCTTATTTTCACAATCTGGTTATTGATAGTGAAAGGTCCTCATTATTTTCTCAAATTTCGACAACATTTCATTCTCCATTGGTCTATTTTACATCATTGGTTTTCTTTGCAAGTTCAATTCTTGGAGCTGGGAATTGTAAGCTTTGCCCCACGATAAGCACAGGGATACAAATTTCCTGCCCCCTGAGACTGACAGATGACTGATGCAAACTGAAGTTCCGAAAAGAGAATCCAGTTCTTGTGGTCACCGCGTGCAAGAAATTTCATGGAAATGACAGGCTTTCTTTCTCCTAACTTTTCAGCCAAGCCAGTTGTTGAGCAGGGTCTGTGGTAACTGAACACTTATCAATTCGAGCTGTACAGGAACTGTGGGATGACAGGATTGGAATTACTTGACTGAGTGGAGGCCTCAGAACTTTTATCACTGAACTGTTGGAGGAAAAGCTTCTGACTCCAACTCACACCTCAGTCCATAACTCTGGCTCTCTGCACAGGAAGCATTTGGCAACAGGAAGTTACTTTTGATTCTGTTATTTTCTCTGCAGTTATCCATAGCCTGTGGAGTGTTCTATACAAAATAGAAACATAGAATCCCTACAGTACAGAAGAAGACCATTTGGCCCATCAAACCTACACCAACAAGAATTCCCTATCCCCATAACCCCACATATTTACCCCACTAATCCTCCATACTAAGGTCAATTTAGCATGGTCCATCAACCTAACCTGCACATCTTTTGGACTGTGGTTGGAAACTGGATCACTTGGCAGAGACCCACACAAACACGGGGAGAATGTGCAAATTCTACATAGACAGTGAGGCAGTGATGGTGCTGGGAATCGAACCCAAGTCCTTGGTGCTGTGGGGCAGCAGTGCTAATACTGTGCCACCATGCCGCCCCATATAGAGAGCATTAATTAGGCAGCAGGGATCTATTTCTTGCCTTGAGGGATGGGGAGATGTCTTGTTGCTCTTTTATGTTAATCTAGCTTTAATATTGTTCCCTACAGGTTATCTGACAGTTACCTTATTGCTGCTTGTGGGATCTTGCTGTGCTCAAATTGTTTTTTTATTGTGCTTCTCTACTTCAACAGAAAAGCTTCTGTTTGAAAAGTACTGGAGAGTTGTAACGTGATGAAGGATGTCCTGGAATCCAGAAAGATGCTATAGAAATTTCGATCTTCTCCACCAATTTTTGTGTGAGCAGAAGTTCTGGGAGTGTAAACACAGGGTATGTCAGCCCACCAGCCACCCTCCTCACTGCAAGTGCACCCTCTAACCCCTACCACCACTCCGCCCTCCCGATGTAGCCTGGGGAGTCGCGTGATGGAGTTCCCACACAAGGTCACAGTGCAGTCTGAAGGAGATCTTGTGGTGCAATGGGTAATGTTCCTGTATATAGAACATAGAACATAGAACATTACAGCGCAGTACAGGCCCTTCGGCCCTCGATGTTGCACTGACCAATGGAACCAATTTTATGACCCTCTATCCTAAACTATTCCAATACTATCCATATGCCTATCCACTGCCCATTTGAATGCCCTTAAACTTGGCAAGTCCACAACTGCTGCAGGCAGGGCATTCCACGCCCTTACTACCGTCTGAGTAAAGAACCCACCTCTAACATCTGTCCTATAACTACCACCCCTTAATTTAAAGCTATGTCCCCTCATGTTATCCATCTCCATCCGAGGAAAAAGGCTCTCACTATCCACCCTATCTAACCCTCTGATCATCTTATATGTCTCAATTAAGTCACCTCTTAGCCTTCTTCTCTCTAATGAAAATAACCTCAGATCCCTCAGCCTTTCCTCATAAGGCCATCCCACCATACCAGGCAACATCCCGGTAAACCTCCTCTGCACCCTTTCCAATGCCTCCACATCTTTCTTATAATGTGGCGACCAAAACTGTACACAATACTCCAAGTGCGGCCGCACCAGAGTTTTGTACAGTTGCAACATGACGTCTCGGCTCCGAAATTCAATCCCTCTACCAATAAATGCTAACACACCATACGCCTTCTTAACAACCTTATCAACTTGAGTACCAACTTTCAGAGATCTATGCACCTGTACACCGAGATCTTTCTGCTCATCTACATTACTAAGAGTCCTACCATTAGCCCTATATTCTGCACACATATTATTCTTACCAAAGTGAATCACCTCGCACTTTCCCACATTAAACTCCTTTTGCCACCTCTCGGCCCAACTCTGCAACTTATCTATGGCCCTCTGCAAACGGGTCCTGAAACTCCGGGTTCAGATCCAACGCCAAGACTTATTGATCACTGAAGGAGCATTTCACACCATGGTCCCATCAGATCAGGAATCCTTCTGGCACCTTCTCCCCACTATTCCCCAAAGGGACAAATAGTCGGGAGAATTTTCTGGCCATTCACAACCTGCCATCACTCCCTGCGAGGACAGAGAATTTGACATTCAGCCAAATCTCCGTTCACTGCAGTGGGACTGGATAATCTCAGCAGCGTGAATGGCTGGAAAATTTTGGGCAGTGTGTGTGAAGATCACTTAAAATAATAGTTGCTCCATTTCAAAATGCAATTCTGTCCAGAAATGGGTCAGCGTATTGTCTAAAATAAAAGCAAATTTCTACAGATGCTGGAATCTGAAACCAAAAGAGAATATGCTGGGAAACCTCAGTGGGTCTGGCAACATCTATAAGAAAAGAGCTTTGATAAAGTTTCATCTGGATTTGAAATGTCAGCTCTTTTTTCTCCTTACAAATGCTGTCAGACCTGCTGAGATTTTCCAGCGTTTTCTCTTCTGGTTTCAAAATATTGCCTGGTGTTTGACGAGAGAAAGTCGTATGAATATTAACAACTGTGTGAACACATTCAGTGTCTGAAATTGATGGTGAAATGTATCCTCACTCAGTGGAGCTTGTCCTGAGGAATTGGTTTAAATTGTGAACATTGGATTGTGCTTGACTAAGACTGGATGACGTTGGTTTGAGGCCACATTTACTTTTACTTTTCAAAACTGTCCCACGCAGGAAAGATCAACATCAGTAAGACTCACCCCAGGCAGCAGATGAAGACTTCAATAACCCTAGTGCAGAAATTCCCAAAGCCCCAGTCTCTTGCTGGAAGTGTGTCTGAGTGAAACTTCTGCCCTTCCATCTGAGCTTACCCTGATCCAGCCTGAAATCCCAGGGACAAATTGCTTCAGGTATAATGGGACGGGTGTTAAACTATCTGTCCTGCCGGGGCACAGGGATTTTGGAAGGACAAGTTGACAGGACAAAGTAGCACCAGCTGGTGGTGGGCTTTCATGTAGGATCACTGCAGCCTTTCCAATGAGAGTATGACTGAACTATGGAGGGCAGAGGAATGAAGCTGAAAGGGTCGGTCTCTTGGATTTTTGCCACATGGGGTTTAAATCCAGTGTGGTTTCAAAGTGGTTTCACAAAGCAGGAAGTGGGAGATCACATGGTTCTTTTGGTGGCTTTTGAGTGCCTGAGCTTGGTTCATTTTGTTACTGATACAAAGTGGGCATAAGCAGTGAACCTTAATCTTTTAATCCTTTAGATTTAAACAGCTTTGAGAGTGGCAGGGGTGCAGACAATATGTGTTTCAGTGTGTGTGTGTGGGCATGTGAGCATGTGTATGCATTTGCATGTGTGTGCATGAATGTGTGTGAATGTATGTGTATGCAATGTGTGTGTGTGCGTACTGGTGTGTGTGAAAATGTGTGAGTGTGAAAATATGTGAGTCTGAGAGTGTCTATGTATGACTGCCTGTGTGTGAGTGTTTGTGATTGTGTGTTTGTGTGTTTGTGAGTGAATGTGTGTGAGCGTGTAAGAGTATGTGTGTGTGTGTGTCTGTGTGAGTGAATGAGTGTGCATGTGTGTGTGTGTGAGCATGTGTGTTTGGGTGTGAGGGTGTGTGTGTGTGTGTGAGTGTAAGTGTGTGTCTGAATGTGTGTGTATGTGAGTGCATGTGCAATAGTGTGAGTGTGTGTGAATCTCTGTGTGATAGGGTGGACAGTGATAGCCTTTTTCCTAGGATGGAGAAAGCTAGCACGAGGGGACACAACTTTAAATTAAGGGGTATGAGTTATAGGACGGATATCAGAGGTAGGTTCTTTACTCAAAGAGTGATTAGGGAGTGGAATGCCCTGCCTGCAGCTGTTGCAGATGCGCCAAGTTTGGTGGCGTTTAAGAGGTTAGTTGATAAGTATATGGAAGAGAAGGGAATGGTTTAGTTTGGAGGGGCATTGCTTTTTATTTTGGTCGGCACAACATCGAAGGCCGAAGGGCCTGTTCTGTGCTGTATTGTTCTATGTTCTATGTTCTATGTTCTATGAATGTGTGTGTGTGTGTATGTGTGTGTGTGTGGGTGTGTGTGTGTGTGAGTGAGTGTGTGTGTGTGAGTGTGCATGTGTGTAAGTGTGTGTGTGTGTGAGTATGTGTGTGAGTCTGTGTATGTGTATGCGTGTGTGTGAGTGTGTAAATGTGTGTGTGTGTGCATGTGTGTGTGTGAGCGTGTGTGTGTGGGTGTGAGGGTGTGTGTGTGTGTGTGTTTGGGTGTGAGGGTGTGTGGTGTGTATGTGTATGTGTGTGTGTATGTTTTGGGTGTGTGTGTGTGTGAGTGTGGGTGTGTCTGTGTTTGGGGTGTGAGGTGTGTATGTGAGTGTGTGTGTGTGTCTGTGTGTGTGTATGTGTGTGTGTGTGTGTGTGTGTGGGTGTGTGTGTGTCTGGGTGTGGGTGTGTGTGTGTGAGTGTGGGTGTGTCTGTGTTTGGGTGTGAGGGTGTGTATGTGAGTGTGTGTGTGTGTCTGTGTTGTGTATGTGTGTGTGTGTGTGTGTGTTTGGGTGTGTGTGTGTCTGGGTGTGGGTGTGTGTGTGTGAGTGTGGGTGTGTCTGTGTTTGGGTGTGAGGGTGTGTATGTGAGTGTGTGTGTGTGTCTGTGTTGTGTATGTGTGTGTGTGTGTTTGGGTGTGTGTGTGTCTGGGTGTGGGTGTGTGTGTGAGAGTGTGGGTGTGTGTGCGTGTGTGTGTGTGTGTCTGGATCAGACCCCTGTCCTGTGCAGACGGACAATACGAATGAATCATTGGCTCAGCCTGACATAGTTTTGTGGCAATGGAAACACAAAATCAACCAGCCTGTTCACTGCTCCTGCTTGGTGTGTGCCCAGTGTTACACAGAGAAGCTCA
This sequence comes from Sphyrna mokarran, assembly GCA_024679065.1. NCBI lineage: Eukaryota > Metazoa > Chordata > Chondrichthyes > Carcharhiniformes > Carcharhinidae > Sphyrna > Sphyrna mokarran. The sequence continues at coordinate 4,059,118 of JAGIQG010000008.1, read as the reverse complement.
GGGCCGAGAGAAAGTCCACAGCTGGCGTTTACGATCTCTATTGATTGATTTCTGCCAAGGTTTTCCTCAGTTTTTCTGGCTGGTGCATGTCGGAGATAATGGAATCAATTTGCCTACATGGTAACAGTCCTAACTGCCAAGCCACAGGCCACATCCTTACAGTAAATAAACATGGATTGTCCTGGCTGGCTGCTCATTTAAAACATCCAAAACTCAATGAATATCAGATAAAATAAAACCTTGTTTTCATTGGAAAGGAACCTGTCTTTAAATTGCTGGATAAATCTGCCACGTCTCTCCTTCACAGTTCATACAGTCACATAGAGTCAAACTGTTAACTTTCTCTCTCCACAGACGCTGCCTGACCAGCTGAATTTATGTTTGCATTCTGTTTGCATTCAGACTTCTAGCATCCGTAGTGTTTTGATTTCATGTCTTCAAATTGGTTGTGAGCCCTTCCTGGGGATGGAAAAGAAAGAAAGATGTGCTTTTGTATAGCGCCTTTCTTGCCCTTGGGGTGTCCCAGGACACTTTACAGCCAACTTTTTGACCATTCTCATATAAGAAATGTGGCAACCAATTTATGCACAGCAAGCTTCCACAAACAGTAATTTGATAGTGACCAGAAAATCTTACCCAGGCCTTGTTTGAGGAATTAGTTTGGATGGGACATCAGAGAGAATTCCTCTGGTGTATTTCCAAATAGTTCCACAAGATCTTTTACATCCACTCAAGAGATTAATATTTCAGTTGAAAGATCTGCCTCTGACATTCCAACGTTACCTTTAAATTTAAAAGCTTATTTATTAATGTTATAAGCAGGCTTACATTAACACTGCAATGAAGTTACTGTGAAAATCCCCTCGTGGCCACACTCCGGCACCTGTTCTGATACGCTGAAGGGGAATTTAGCATGGCCAATGCACCGTAATCAGTACGTCTTTTGAACTGTGGGAGGAAACCGGAGCATTCAGAAGAAACCCACACAGACATGGGAAGAACATGCAGACTCCACACAGATCAATAACCCAAGCCAGGAATTGAACACGGATCCCTGGTGCTGTGAGGCAGCAATACTAACCACTGTGCCACCTCTGCAAGCAAATCTAAATGAAGTGAGTGAAAATAACCCAATTCAATATTTCTTACTTCACATTGGGATACATGTGTATTTTTATTTTATTATTGTCACAAGTAGGCTTACATTAATGCTGCAATGAAGTTACTGTGAAAATCCCCCAGTCACTACACTCCAGCGCCTTTTGGGTAATTGAGGGAGAATTTAGCATGGCCAATACACCTAACCAGCATATCTTTCCGACTGTTGCAGGAAACCAGAGCAAGCGGAGGATACCCACACAGACACGGGGAGAATGTGCTGACTCCACACTGTGAGGCAGCAGTGTCAACCACTTCACCACCATCTTCAGCCTGGATTTTGAGCTGAAACCTTTGGAATTAGTCTCAGCGCTCTGACCCAGAGGTGAGAGTTTGACCCGCAGACCAATGGCTAACACCTACACATTAGAATGTACATTAGTATGTGCAGCCTTCAAATGAATTGATTCAGAGTAGAAAGGACAGTCAGAACTATTCTTGCATGAAGGCTTAACATATAACAACCTCCACCTTCTGTGTTATTTTAACAGAGGCTTTAACTTTCTTGGTTTTAAAAGCTCTGTTAAAGTGCAGCAGGAGAAATGTGGTCGGGGCAGCAACGAGTATCTTTTAGCTCACTGTTCCCAAAGGGTTAGGTAGCAATGTGTAAGATTAGCAAACTAATTAGCCAACCCAGAAGACTAAGGAAATTTGGCATGTCAGCTATGACTCTTACCAATATTTACAGATGCACTATAGAAAGCATTCTTTCTGCTTGTATCACAGCTTGATATGGGCTCCTGCTCTGCCCAAAACAAGGAGCTACAAAAGGATGTGAATGTAGCCCAATCCATCACACAAACCAGCCTCCCATCCATTGACTCTGTCTGCACTTCCCACTGCCTGGGCAAAGCAGGCAGCATATTAAGAATCCCATGCACCCTGGACATTCTCTCTTCCATCTTCTTCCATTGGGAAAAAGATACAAAACTCTGAGGTCACAAACCAACCGACTCAAGAACAGCTTCTTCCCTCCTGCTGTCAGAGTTTTGAATGGATCTACCTCGTACTAAGTTGATCTTTCTCTATACCTCGCTTTGACTGTATCACTACATTCTGCACTCTCACTTACTTGTCTATAAACAGTATTTGTATAGTGCAAGAAACAATATTTTTCACTGTATGTTTGACAATAATAAATCAAATCAAATCAATTGGTTTGCAATGAGGAATTTTCTTGGTAAGTATTGTCATTTTTTGTATAGCTGACCCAAGGGTAAAACCCATTCCCCATGTTCTGGAGATAGCTCAGCTGCAATCACATTATCAAAGACCATGGTCAGACTGTTACCACGGGTCATATCGGCAGGAATTTCCCATCCTGCTGCAGGTATTTGGCCGACTTCGGTGCAGTGGGAACATGGCGTGAACAGTGAGGTCCGGCCTGATTATTTTGCTCTCCATTTGTAGCCTCTGAGCAGTTTCCCTTCCCAATCCAGGATGTAAAAGAGCTCACGTCACTATTCAAAGAAGATCAGGCAATGGGCTGGATTCTCCAGTCCCACTGCAGTGAGTGGAGATTTGGTTGAGCGGCAGATTATCTGATCTCATTGCCAGAACAGAAAGAAATCCCACAACACCAGCTTAAAGTTCAACAAGTTTATTTGTTGCAAATGCCGCAAGCTTTTGGAACAGACTGTTCTTTCATCAGGTGGATGGGAGTTCCAGCTCTGAAAGCTTGCGGCATTTGTGACAAATAAACTTGTTGGACTTTAAGCTGGTGATGTGGGATTTCTTTCTGTTTTACCCCAGTCCAACATCGATATCTCCACATCCTCACTGGCAGAGACAGCGGATGTGAACAGCTGGAAACTTCCAATCATTATCTTCAAAACCAGGACATGCTGGGAATAGTCAACAGATCCGGCAGCCTCTGTGAGGGAGAAGCAATCAACAACTCAGTATCAGGACCTGTCAACTGTGTACAAAGGTCATGACCTGTTTTTCTCTCTCCACAGATGCCATCAGACTTATTGAATATTACCAGCCTTTTCAAATTTTACTTCAAATTTCAGGCATCTTGTTTTTTTAATTTAAATTAAAGTTTATTTATTAGTCGCAAGTAATTAACACTGCAATGAAATTATTGTGAAATTCCTACTGTCGCCACACCCTGGCGCCTGTTTGGGTCAATACACCTAACCAGCCCGTCTTTCGGACTGTAGGAGGAAACCGGAGCACCCGGAGGAAACCCACACAGACACGGAGAGAATGTGTAAACTCCACACAGGTACTGACCCAAGCTGGGAATTGAACCCAGATCCCTGGCACTGTGAGGCAACAGTGCTAACCACTGATTTGATTTTATTGTTGTCATATGTATTGATGTATTGAAAAGTATTGTTTCTTACGTGTTATAGAGACAAACCATACCATTCATAGAGAAGGAAAGGAGAGAGTGCAGAATGTAGCGTAGAGAAAGATCATCTTAATGCAAGATACACCCATTCAAAAGTCTGACGGCTGCAGGGAAGAAGCTAACCTTGAGCCGGTTGCTATGTTAAATCATCTGCATTATTTTATATTTCTTTTCCTGTTATTCTGGTTTTCTGGTCAACATCATGTAGCCGCAGCATCATGTAGCTGTGGAGAGCACTGAGGTACAGGGTTGCAAATTGGGGAGTATTGTAGTAGATAGGGAGGATGTGTTAGAAATTCTCGAGGGTTTGAAGTTGGATAAGTCCCCTGGGCCGGACGGGATTTACCCTAGGATTCTCTGGGAGGCAAGAGAGGAGATTGCCGAGCCTCTGGCTCTGATCTTCAGGTCCTCGTTGGTTACGGGTGTGGTTCCGGAGGACTGGAGGATAGCGAATGTGGTCCCATTGTTAAGAAGGGGAAGAGAGACCTTCCAGGGAATTATAGGCCAGTGAGTCTTACTTCTGTTGTGGGCAAGGTATTGGAGAGAATTATTAGGGATAGGATTTATAGTTATTTAGAGAGAAATGAATTGATTGGGGGTAGTCAGCATGGTTTCGTGAAGGGTAGGTCATGCCTTACTAAACTCATTGAGTTTTTTGAGAAAGTGACCAGAGAGGTGGATGGGGGTAAGGCGGTTGATGTAGTATATATGGACTTTAGTAAGGCTTTGATAAGGTGGCCCATGGAAGACTTCTACAGAAAATGCAGATGTGTGGAATAGAGGGTGATTTAGCTAATTGGATTAGGAATTGGCTGGCAGATAGAAGACAGAGGTGGTGGTTGATGGGAGATATTCATCGTGGAGTTCGGTGACGAGTGGTGTGCCTCAGGGGTCTGTTTTGGGGCCCCTGCTGTTTGTAATTTTTATAAATGATCTGGATGAGGGTATTGTGGGATGGATCAGTAAATTTGCAGATGACACTAAAGTCGGTGGAGTGGTAGATAGTGAAGAGGGGTGTTATAGTTTACAGAGTGACTTGGACAAGTTGCAGAGCTGGCCGAGAGGTGGCAAATGGAGTTTAATGTGGAAAAGTGTGAGGTAATGCACTATGGCAGAAATAATAAATGTGTAGAGTATAGGGCTAATGGTAGGATTCTTAATAGTGTTGATGAACAGAGGGATCTTGGTGTATTTGTGCATAGATCCCTGAAAGTGAGCAGTCAAGTCGATAAGGTTGTTAAGAAGGCATACGGAGTCTTAGCTTTTATTGGTAGGGGGATTGAATTTCGGAGCCGCAACGTCATGTTGCAACTGTACAAAACTCTAGTGCGGCCGCACTTGGGAGTATTGTGTGCAGTTCTGGTCCCCACATTATAAGAAAGATGTGGAGGCATTGGAGAGGGTACAGAGGAGGTTTACCAGGATGTTGCCTGGTATGGAGGCAGGTCCTATGAAGAGAGGTTGAAGGATTTGAGGTTGTTTTCGTTAGAAAGGAGGCGGCTAAGAGGGGATCTTATTGAAGCATATAAGATGATTAGAGGTTTAGATAGGGTGGACAGTGATAGCCTTTTTCCTAGGATGGAGAAAGCTAGCACGAGGGGACACAGCTTTAAATTAAGGGGTATGAGTTATAGGACGGATATCAGAGGTAGGTTCTTTACTCAAAGAGTGATTAGGGAGTGGAATGCCCTGCCTGCAGCTGTTGTAGATGCGCCAAGTTGGTGGCGTTTAAGAGGTTAGTTGATAAGTATATGGATGAGAAGGGAATGGTTTAGTTAGGAGGGGCATTGCTTTTTATTTTGGTCGGCACAACATCGAAGGCCGAAGGGCCTGTTCTGTGCTGTATTGTTCTATGTTCTATGTTCTATTTCTCCCTCAACTAAAACATGCTCATTATTCATTAAGATCATCTATTGTGGAATCTTGCAATGAACAAATTTGGCAATCTGCTCACCACAAAGGATAATAAAAGTTTCAAACTCTCTTCAGGAACAAGAGTTACTGCTAGATCAATTGTTCGTTTTAAATCTGAGATTGGTAGATGTTTTGTGAATCAAGGGACATGGGACAATGCTGGACATATTGGAAACGCTGGAAAATCTCAGCAGGTCTGGCAGCATCTGTGAGGAGAGAAAAGGACTGATGTTTTGAGCCCAGGTGATCCTTTGTCAAAGCTGAGTTAGGTAGTAGAATTGCCATGATCTCAATGGATGTGAGAAGGCTAGATTGTCTCCTCCTGTTCCTGGGCTCTTATTTCTGTGTTTGCAGATTCTGGGTGAGAATCACTACAATCAAATATTAAATACATCACCCCCCCCCCCCCCCCCCCACCCTCCTCCTTCACCCTGCAAAGAATCTGGTTGTAGACAACTTCAAGAGAAATACCAGGAGCAGCATCAATCAGTCTACACGGCCTTCTTCAATCTGACCAAGGTTTTTGATTCAGTCAGTTGGGGAGCTCTATGGAAGACCCTGTCAAAGGCCAACTCTCCAGGACAATTCCTCAACATCCTCCGATTCCTCCCTGACAAAATATTACTGGGAATCCACATCGACGGAAATAAGACAGAAACCTTCACAATGAATTCTGGAGTCAAACAAGAATGTATCATCATTTCTTCATCACACCCATCCTTCAGCTTGTGAAGAACAAGTGGAGTGGACACTGGCAACAAGATGAATGGAAAACCTTTCAACTTCGACCAGCTGAAATCCAAGGAGCGAAATGATGCTGCCGTCACTTGTGGAACCCCTGCATGTGGGTGACATTGCCATCTCTGCTCTCTCAGAAGACAATCTCCGAGATTTCACAGGAGAAGAGTTATCAGTCTCAGCCTCAACCTCAAGAACACTCGAGTCCTTTATCAATCCACCCCAGCTCCAGTCGCTCTCTCCATCAGGATCCACAGAGTAATCCTCTCAAGATGTGGAATGCTTCTGCTTCGTGACGAGTCACCTCTCATCGAAGGCCAAATCGATGCGGAGATCCAACGTCATGTCTGACCTGTGAGCGCAGCCTTCAGACTCCTAAGGACAAAAGTCTTTGATGACCAGGTCATTCTTGTAAACCTCTTCTGCATTCTCTCCAATGATTTCACACCCTTCCTGTCATCTGACATCCAGAACTGTACACAGTATTCCAGCTGAGGTCTAACTCGTGTCTTGTATACATTCAGCATAACCTTTGATTTGATTTTTAATTTGATTTTTTGATTTGATTGTCACATGTATTAACGTACAGTGAAAGTATTGCTTCTTGTGCACTATAGAGGCAAAGCATACTATTCATAGAGAATGACAGAGTGCAGAATGTAGTGTTACAGTCATAGTTAGGGTATAGAGGAAGATCAACTTAATGCAAGGTAGGTCCATTCTAAAGTCTGACAGCAGCAGGGAAGAAGCTGTCCTTCAGTTGGTTGATATATGACCTCAGGCTTTTGTGTCTTATTCCTTAAGGAAGAATGTGCAAGAGAATGTTTGAGGTGAATGCGGTCCTTAATTATGCCAGCTGCTTTGCCGAGGAAGCAGGGAATGTAGACAAAGTCAATGGATGGTAGGTTGGTTGACGTGATGGATTGGGCTACATTCACAACCTTTTGTAGTTCCTTGTGGTCTTGGGCAGAGCAGGAGCCCATACCAAGCTTCTATACAACCAGATACACTATGGTATATCTGTAAAAGTTGGTGTGAGTCATAACTGACATGCCAAATTTCTTTGGTCTTCTGAGAAAGTAGCGGCATTGGTGGGCTTTCTTAATTGTAGTGTCGGCATGAGTGGACCAGGACAGGTTATTGGTGATCTGGACACCTAAAAACTTGAAGCTTTCGATTCTTTCTACTTCATTCCCAATGTTGTAAACGGGGCAATTTCTCCTTTCGTTTCTTGAAGACGATGACAATCTCTTTCGTTTTGTTGACATTAAGGGAGAGATTATTGTTGCTGCACCAGTTCACCAGATTCTCTATCTCATTCCTGTTCTCTGTCTCATCATTTTTAAGATATGACCCACTACGGTGGTGTCATCAGCAAACTTGAAAATTGAATTAGAGGGGAATTTGGCCACACTATTTATAAGGAGGAACCTCCTTGCTCTTATACTTTGTTCCCCATTAATAAAACCCAGAATTCTACATGCTTTATTAATTGCTCTCTCCACCTGTCCTGCCACCTTCAATGATCTCTGCACAGCTACACCCAGCTCCTTCTCCTCTTGTCCCCCCTTTAGAATTATACCCTTTGTACATTGCTTCTCCATGTTCTTCTCACCAAAATATATCACCTCACATTTGACCGCATTTTACTTCATCTGCCATCAACGAGGGGTCATGGCCTTAGGGTGAGGGGGGCTATGTATAAGACAAATATTAGAGGGCAGTTTTTCACACAAAGGGTAGTGGGGGTGTGGAATGCACTGCCGAGTAAGGTGGTGGGAGCAGGCACGCTAGGGCTGTTTAAGGGTCTCTTGGACAGCCACATGAGCGGTATGCAGATAGAGGGATATAGTAGGACTGTTTAACTACGGCTTTTTTCCACAGGTAATTCGGTCCATACTTGACCAACAAGGAGCATGCATTCGGCAGGTGGTGCGAGGACAGCTCTTGGATGTTGATTCATGGGTTGCCTGGTGCTTCATGTCGTAAATGAGTGCTTTATGTGGACCATCTGAAGGGCACCATGACAGCTCAGAGACTATTGATGTGGCTGTGCAGACACTTGGAATTGGGCCGGTGTCTGCGGGAGTTTGCGCGTTCTCCCCGTGGTTGCGTGGGTTTTCTCCGGGCGCTCCGGTTTCCTCCCACAACCCAAAAATTCGCTCTTAGGCTGATTGGGAAACAAATTGTCCCTATAGTGAGAGTCTTCCATATTAGGAATAACCTAAATTTAGAACAGGATAATGGAATTGCTACTATATAGTTATGACGACGGCGGCGTCCGCTCGTTGGGCCGAAGGGCCTGTTTCCCGTGTTGTGTTGCTCTTTAAAAAAAAAAATCAATCTACACATTCTATGTTCTTTTGAAGTTTCCACACTGTCCTCCTCACAGTTTACAATGCTTCCAAGTTTTGTATCATCTGTAAGTTTTGATATGGTTCCCTGTGCACCTGGATAGAGGGCAGGGATTCCCACACTATCCTTGCGGTGTGCTTTGCAGTTGGATCTGCTGGCTGGCACCTTCCTGCATGCAACATAATGCAGAGAGGGATGGAGCAAGCCTGAGCCAGCTTGTGTGCAAATTACAGGAGAAGCTGGGTGGGTTCTATAATTCTCAGGTGGTGCCCCAATGCACCTGCTGCTTTTGTATTTCTAGGCGGCAGAAGACTTGGGAGGAACTGTCAAAGGAGCTTTGAGCAGTTGCTGCAATCCTGGACAGAGTACACGCTGCACAGTTTCCTATTTCACAATATTACAGAATAATACAGCACAGAGGCACAGATAGGTTGGAGAGTTGGAGACTTTTTTCTTGGGTAGAAATGTCGGTTACTGAAGAAAAAGATTTCAGCTAAATGAGGAAAGTGTAAAGGAGGTGGATGGCACAGTGGTTAGCACTGCTGCCTCACAGCTCCAGGGATCTGTGTTCGATTCCTGGCTTGGGTCATTGTCTGTGTGGAATTTGCACATTTTCTCCATGTCTGTGTGGGTTTCCTCTGGGTGCTCCAGTTTCCTCCTCAGTCCAACGATGTGCAGGTTAGGTTGATTAGCTATGCTAAGTTGCCCCTCAGTGTCCCAGGATGTTTTGGTTAGACGGATTAGTAAGGTAAATGCGTGGGGTTGTGATGATAAGGCCTGGGGTGGGATTGTGGTCAGTACAGATTCGATGGGCTGAATAGCCTCCTTTTCAATTATAGGGTTTCTGTGATTCCAGTGATGTGAGAGGGAAGTTTTTTTTGCACAGATAGTGGTAGGTGCCTGGAATGCGCTACCAGAGGAGATGGGTAGAAGCAGATACAATAGCGGGCAGCACGGTGGCACAGTGGTTAGCGCTGCTGCTTCACAGTTCCAGGAACCTGGGTTTGATTCCAGGCTTGGATCACTGTCTGTGTTGAGTTTGCACATTCTCCTCATATCTGCATGGGTTCTTCCGGGTGCTCCAATTTCCTCCCATTGTCCAAAGATGTGTGGGTTAGGTTGGTTGGACATGCCCTTAGTGTCCTGAGATGTGTAGGTTAGAGGGATTAGTGGGTAAGTATGTAGGATATGGGGGTAGGGCCTGGGTGGGATTGTGGTCAGTGCAGACTCAATGGGCTGAATGGCCTCTTTCTGTACTGTAGAGATTGTAAGTCAGAGCAATGTTTAAAAGACATCTTGTTAGGTACACGAATAGATGAATATGGACCACATAGAGGCAAAAGATCTTTAGGTTAGAAAGGTGCCACGTGTCAGTAGAAATTTACTAGGCCATAGGACCTCTTCCTGTGCTATACTGTTCTTTGTTCTTTGTTTAAAAGAAGACATCTAGCCCATCACAACCAAACCAACTCTTTCGAAAAGCAAACCACACTGCCCTTTCTCAATCTGTGCTTTTATCTAAAGCTCTACAATTATTTCCCCTTGACGGAATGATTTGATTCCCTTTTGAAGGTGGCTATTACAGCAGTGGTCAGCAGGCAATGTGCTGCAAATTCTAACCTTTTCAATAACACAAAAACGATTTTCCTCAAGTTGCTTCTGGTTCTTCTATTATTTCCCAATGCGAAACTTTCTCCAGGAGGGAAAGGTCCCGATTGGGCCATAAATCAGAATGCCCCTAAAATATTCCTGAATGCTTCATTGAAATGTGGAGGCTGCAGGGTGATCAATGGGAATTTTGTGCTGGGGTGTTACAGCAGACACACCTGATCATTGTGCCATCTTGTGTCTGTGCATTCCCAGTTATATCTTGTGATTATTTCAACGGGGAATTTCAGAGCTGCTGCTGTAACACCAAAAGTTTCAGCTAGCTCACTAACTTCTGTAAATCACCACATCACATGGTGCTGTGTCATACTGCCGCAATTTTCCATACCCTCACTGCTAAACACCAGAAATAATGTCCTTGTGGATTCTCCATAAACGTCTGGCTAATAAAATCTCCAGCATAATTAAAGTTACATTTTCTTTGGTGGGTTCTATTTGTGATTAAAAAAACAACTCCTTAAATCTCCGACACAAAAACACTCAACAGATCTGGAGCTCCTGAGCTGGGAGCAAAACCCTGATGGATGGTCTTCAGCTTTAAACTCTGATTGTATCTGGTCTCCATGGGATGGATTACAATAACAATACACATTTGTGTCTTCTGTTTTTCTTTAGGCAGCCCCTTGGGAGCGAGGATGACCTGCTTCCTCTCCAGTTCGACACGTTCTGAGATGGCTGGTGGATCCAATGAGATATCAATAGATTCTGCCACTTGAGGGGTAGGTGGAGATTGAAGGATAGGGGTCAGTGAATTGTTTAGAGGTTTATGAACTCTTTCTGACACCCTGACTTTGTCTCTGTACAGTCCTGACAAAGTATCAATTTGTTCATTGTCTTCTCGAATTAGCCTTTGGTTGGATACAAGATCTTGAGGTGCTTTCAGGCATCCTCCGTAGGTTGTCCAAGTCTCTGAAGCATTTAGAAACATTTGGGTCACTGCTCCCTGATAATCTTGGATTCCGTGAGTCTGTGAGATGTAGGATTTCTTCTGGTATATTATGAGGACATCACTAAAGTGTTTCTGTTGTCCTCCTGGGAGTCTCCTGCCATGACTGAGTTCCAAGTGGAGCAGTTGCTTTGGGAATCTGGTGTCAGACATCTGAAGAACATTCCTGCCCAGCGCAGTTGGTTTCAAGGGATTAACAAGGCTTGTTAGCTTGGGAGATGATGGTGCTATGAACCCCAATCTTTCTTGGATTTGGGCAATCTAACAGTTGCACTGTTAGTGATACCTTCAGATGCTTTCAGGTATCCTCCATAGGTTGTCCAAGTCTCTGAAGCACTTAGGAACACGGGGGTCATTGCTCCCTGATAATCTATGACCTTAGTCTCAGGTTTGCGATCCTGGTCCTCAAATCCCCCTTTGCTATTGGAGAGGACACTGAATTTTATTGGATACTCTCACAATATAGAAAAAGATCCACATTCAGCTGTATCCATGGAATTTATAGAGCAGCTGTAAGACAGGAATTACCCTAAATCACTTTATGTAGGAATATAAACACAGGAGCTGGCCCTTCAGCCCCTCAACCAGGTTTTACCACTCAATGAAATCAAGAAAGATACATACCCCCAATTCCATCCACCCATCCTATTCTTGGCTAGTAAAAATCTATCAATCTCAGATATGAGACTATTAATTGAGTTTAACATCTGCTCCATTTTGTAGGAAAGAGTTCCAGCCTGGAAGCACAATTTAGATGAAGAAGCATTTCATGACTTTGCCTGGCTCCTATTTTCTGTCCCCTTTCTATTAACCTGATTAATTCCTTTCAAAATCCTTAGAACCCAAACAAACCACTCTTTGACTTTCCATTCCAGGGAACACAAACCTAATTTATGTAATCTCGCCTCATAACACAGACAGATCTGCTCTGCTCTCTTTCCAAGGTCAATATATCTTCACTAAGGTGCAGTGTCCAGAGTTGTACACGATACTCCAAAAGTGATCAAAACCTGGGCTGGAATTTTGCCGCCCTTCGCACCAGTAGGATTTTCCAACCTCATCGCAATGAACAGAGATCTGCTAATAGCCAAATTCTCTGACTTGCTGCAGCTGGAGTGTGTTGTGAACAGGCGGTAAGATTGTGCTCTTGGCCTTTCTACAGCTTCATTTGAAAAATTTGTTTCTTTTTGTATTTTAGTTCTCTAACATCCCATCAGCCTCTTTGATTATTATTTGAATCCATTCAATGAAATGTCCCAAAATGTTTCTAAAATGGACTAAGGAACTGGAGGCTGAGTCAGAAAGGGAAAGAGTAGGAGGAGTGATCAGGCTTTGTGAGACGCTTCTTGAAAGTGAAGAGGTGGAGAAAGTCTAAACAAACAGGATCTGAGCTGGGTGAAGGCAGCGTCTGCTAAAGAAACCAAACACTGCAATAGGAAAGCGGACACCAATCTTTTATTTAATATTAGCTTTATTCATAGGATGCAACAATCTACCTCTTCCCTCATCAATACACCAGCATCCTGACAACTTGAAAAAGTTGTCAATAAATTGAACAAAAATCCATCAATGTAAACATAGAACATAGAACCTAGAACATTACAGCGCAGAACAGGCCCTTCGGCCCTCGATGTTGCGCCAACCAATTAGGAAAAAGCAATGACCCTCTAACCTAAACCATTCCCTTTTCGTCCATAAACTTATCTACTAACCTCTTAAACGCCACCAAACTTGGCGCATCTACAACTGCAGCAGGCAGGGCATTCCACTCCCTAATCACCCTCTGGGTAAAGAACCTACCTCTGACATCCGTCCTATAACTATCACAGGGGTGAGAATCCCTGAGGGGACTCTGTAACTGAAACAAAAAACAAAGAAAGGTTAACTAAATAAACTGAAATCTCATATCCAGGAGATGCTGACACAATTCAGGCCCCACCTTTCCTCCAATTCACTAATTGAACAAATAATCAATAAAATAAGCAAGTTAAGGAGGGATGAACTTATTTCTCATTTGTACTCTTTCTAATAAAAATAAATAATAGTGAACAAATTAAACAGAGATAACAGCCCCTGATGGGATGGCACAGTGGTACAGTGGTTAGCAGTGCTGCCTCACAGCTCCAGGAACCTGGGTCAACTCCTGCCTTGGGTCACTGTCTGTGTGGAGTCTGCATGTTCTCCCCATGTCTTCATGGGTTTCCTTTGGGTGCTCTGGTTTCCTCCCATAATCCAAAAGACATGCTGGTTAGGTGCATTAGCCATGCTAAATTCTCCCTCAATGTACCCCAAACAGGCGCCAGAGTGTAGCAATTAGGGGAATTTCACAGTAACTTCATTGAAGTGTTAATGTAAGCCTACTTATAATGTAAGCCTAATCTTAAATTAAAATACATGTCAAAGGAAATTCCACTCATTAAACTGAAATGAAATCTTGACATCCATAAGTCACAGAGGGCCAGAAGTGTTGTCATTCTTTATATATTTTAATTAAACAAAAATCAGAAAGTTAAACAAAAATGACAGGAGTCAGTCTTCCCTTCTATGTGCTCAAGGTACTTAATCAATTGATATCCTTCATCTTAATCCTTAACCCTTATAATACAATTATCAGTCATAGGGACTAGCAGGGATAGCACTTGGGGTTACGGGGATAGGACTGAGTGGGATTGTTGTCAATGTAGGCTCGATGGGCCGAATGACCTCCTTCTGTCGGGGTTGTATGATTCTGTGAATGAATATACCATTGACACTGTTGTTGGTGTTGGGTCAAATGAGAGTGACCAAACATTGGGAGCAGATCATTCGTGAAGAAACCTAGGGCTGGAGAAGCGGACAGGGTAGGTTGAGATTGTGAAGGAATTTAGAATTGGGAACAAAGATTTGGAACCTGAACAAATGCATTGGTCAGTGAGAGCAGGATATGTGCAGCAGGAAAGATAAAGATTTGTTTGGCCTGTTGTGAGGGAATATAGCAAATCCTGCAATGGCTCAAATTTTAAATTCTCAATCTTGATTTCACGTCTCCTTATGGCCTCTGCCCCCCCCCCTCCCCCTCTTTCTCTGTTACCCGCTTTTGTCCCACAACCACCTGAGATCTCGGCAAACCTCTAACTCTGGCCTCTTCCAACTCCCTGATTTTAATCACCCATCACTGGTAGCCATGCCTTCATATGGCCATTCCCTCTCTAAACCTCTCCTCTCTTCAGTCACTATTCAAAATCTACCTCTTTGACCAAATGAGAGATCACTAGCTCTGACAAAGGCTCATCCAGATTCAAAATGTTGGCTCTATTCTCTTTCTGCAGAGCCGCTGAATTCCTCCAGCGTTTTCTGTCTTTGTTTCAGTTTCCAGCATCCACAGTAAGTTGCCTTTATCATGAGTTCACCTTTACTAATGTCTTTTCTACTGGCTCAGTGTTCAATTCTGTCTGATAATGTACCAGGGAGCATTTTAGCAAATGGTTTTCCACATTAAAGGTGCTATATAAATGTGAGTTGCTGTTATTGGTGTACAGCATGGAGTACAGCATTGGAGAAGTTGAGTATAGAAGTGAAGTTAAGTTTAAGGTAGGAGTGGATGTGGGTAGTGTTACAAAAGTGGAAGTTAATAGTGCTGGTGATGGAGAGGAAATGAGCACAATGTCAAACTTGACCAGCAAGATTAGAAATATTCTGGTTCAATTTGAGAAACTTTCTGCAGCAGCATGATAAATATGTTTTAATTTCTGTTGGTGGAGAGAATGAACTAGCAATTCACAGGTATTCCCATAAACTGGAGTAGACTGAAGCTTAGGTTAAGAAGTGCATATTTGTAATATGTATTTCTGTAAATAAATGTCCATAAAAGTATGCAAAAATTGGAAGTGAAAATACTGGAAAATCTCAGCAGGTCTGGCTGCATCCGTAAGGAGAGAAAAGAGCTGAGGTTTTGAGTCCAGGTGACCCTTTGTTAAAGCTTTGTTAAAGAGTCATCTGGACTCGAAATATCAAATCTTGTCTCTCCTTATAGATGCTGAAACCTGCATTTCCAGCATTATCTCCTTTGGTTTCAGATTCCAGCATCCGCAGTAATTTGCTTTTATTATGTAAAGATTAGCTTCAGTTCTGTCTTTCTCTATCTGGCTATCTGGAGTAGAACAAGGATGGAGTTAATATCAGGGGAATGGACTTTCTGGCAGAGTCAGAGAAAACAGCTTCATGGAACATTCTGGGATAATTGTGTGGGAAGGAATGTCATTGCTATAGATGTGCCTTCTGAATTCCCAGTGATTTGAATGGAACCATTCAAGGGTGAACTGGCAAAGATACAGAATGATGGCACAGTCAGAATTCATGGGTCAAAGAGGACACAAGAGAATCTATCAATCTCAGATTTAAAATTGATAAATTATTCTAGCATCAGCTGTCGAAGAGAATTCCAAACTTTGATCACCCTTTGTCTGAAGAAATGTTTCCTCATTTCACTCCTGAAATGTCTGCCTCTAATTTTACATCCAAACTCCAGATGTTCCACAGAATTAATGGTCGGGATTCTCCGACCGAGCCTGCGGTTCGGATTCTCCAGTCCTGCTGCTGTGAATGGAGATTTGGCTGAGCATCAAAGGGTGAAGGTGGACAGGATTGAAGAATTCCTGTCAATGTCTAGCCTATCATTTCCATTTAACATCTTAGTCCCCTAAATCCAGGAGAATAAAACTTTGGTTTATGCAATGTCTCCTAATCTTGGAGATCTCAGATGAATCAAAGTCACATTCTCCAAAACCAATATTTCCTTCTTGGCTTGTGACGTCCAGAACAGGTCACAATATTCTAAATGTAACCAGAATTTTATATCACTGTAGGATGAACTCTGCCTCCTTCTAAACTTTAGAATATGAAGGCTTTCCATTTGCATTTTAGATGTTTTTATTTTTTCATGTCCATGAATTTTTAATGATCAGTGTACACTGATCTCTAGATATTTTTAGATCTGCACTACTTCTGGTTATTCACCATTTGGAAAATACCTAGTTCTAATCTTTTTTGGTCCAAAGTAAAAAGTCTCACAACACCAGGTTAAAGTCCAACAGGTTTATTTGGAATCATGAGTTTTCAGAGCACTGTTCCTTCACTAGGTGAAGTTGCATGATGAAGGAACAATGCTCTGAAAGCTCGTGATTCCAAATAAACCTATTGGACTTTAACCTGGTGTTGTGGGACATTTTACCGTGCTTATCACAGTCCAGTGCCTGCATCTCCACATCACAGGTCCAAAGTGTATTTGCCCAGATTGAAATCCATTTGTGAGTTTTGTCCATTTGCTTAAATTAAATTGTAGTTTCACACTTACACCTACAATGCTGGCAATTTCTGTATTATTGTCATATTTGAATATGTGACTCTCTATCCCACCAAGAATAATAAATACACAGTGAAGACTTGAAGATGGTGGGATGGCACTAATCACATACTGCCAATCAGAGTACCTGCTTATTATCCCTACTCCCTATCTCCCGCTGCTTAGCCAGATCAACAATTCCATGAACTTCAACTTAGTTAACAGTCTCTTCTGAGGGACCTTATTGAATGTCTTCTTGAAGACAATATAGATAACAAGTCAACTGGACCATAAGACCATAAGACATAGGAGTAGAATTAGGACACTTGATGCATCAAATCTGCTCCACCATTCAATCACGGCTGATATTTTTCTCATCCCCATTCTCCTGCCTTTTCCCCATAGCCCCTGATCCCCTTATTAATCAAGAGCCTATCTATCTCAATGACCCGGCCTCCACAGCCTTCTGCAGCAAAGAGTTCCACAGATTTGCCACTCTTTGGCTGAAGAAATTTCTCCTTGTCTCTGTTTTAGAGGATCGTCTCTTTAGCCTGAAGTTGTCTCCTTTGTTTCTAGATTTTCCTACTAGTGGAAACACCTTCTCCATGTCCACTCTATCCAGGCCTCGCAGTATCCTGTAAGTTTCAATAAGGTACCCCTTCATATTTCTAAACTCCAAGACCCAGAGTTCTCAACCACTTCTCTTCAGAACATTCAATCAGTTTCACAAATCCTTTCCAAATTCAAACTGGCCTTTTCAGTTCAGCTGAAAATTTTCAAGGTGTTCAGTTACTCTACTTTTAACTGTAGACTTTAGTAATTTCCTGATAATAGATGTTAGCTAAACTATAATTCCCTCTCTAAGATTTCTTTGATATTGGACTGACATTTATAATTTTCCAATCTACAGAAATTGAGAGAACCTTGGAAGTTTATAATTAGGACATCCGTAATGTTCCTTTAAACTCTGGGGATGGTAACCATCTGATCCAGAAGAATTGCTGCTCTTCAATGGCATTATTTTCTTCGTTGCTGTTACTTTGCTTATGTTAATAATAATGATAGCATTGGGAGTCATTCACATATTGTGGAACTGGAGTTACTGCAGGGCAGACCAAGGAGGTCCCTTTCCCCACAGAACATTAGTGAAATGAATAGCTTCAGATGATAATCCTGCAGCTTTGGTTGTTTCCTGATTTAACTCTCTTATTTATTGTCCCTGTTTAACTGATCTTGGAAGTGAGGGGCAACCAAAGTTCCTGAATTTTTCATTTCTTAAATTTCTTTCTCCGCTCCTTGGAGAACAACACTGGCTTTTCTAATCTCTCCACAAAACGGAACTCCCAAAAGCGAATAGATTCCCAAAACTTATTGCTGGGTTTTGTAAATTGCTCATGAATTGCTTTTTGTAGGGCTGGAGTCCCCGTCACAATCTTGACAATGTTAAAAGAGCTGACACAGGTACAATGGTCCCCCTTCTATAATCTATCAAGTAATTCCCATCACGGAGACATAGGAACAGGAGGGGGTCATTTAGCACCCCCTGCTCAATCATCTATACTATCATTGTTAACCTATATCTTAACTTCATTTACTAACTTTTGCCCCATGTGCTTTGATGGTATTGTGTTACAGTTCATGTAACAACCTGCAATTTTACATGTGTTGTAATCTGTGTTGCAAAGTCGAGTTTGTGAAGTTGGAATTTGATGTTGGCAAAGATGTAAAAAATTGTAAAAACACTAGAGGGGAAAAAATTGAGTTGTCGCTTTAAAAGCTGGTGTTTGTTTCAGTGTCTGGGGGTTTAAAATACAAAATGCATCCAGATTCCAAGTTGAAACATTCATATTAAAAAATCAAGCCAATTCTTCACAAGACAACCTGTTTTTTAAAAATTTAGTCCCATCAATTTAAAGCAGCTACCAGGAAACTATAAAATTTGAATTTGATGGTGTTGGCAACATCAGACCAATCTGATTGTAGGAAAATTGATATGTCATCAAGGTACAAAAGAGAGTGGAGGAGGGGAAAAAAACAGGAGAGAAACAAGAGAACTGCCATCCTTCAGGACTCCAGAGGCAGAGAGCAGCTCTCAACTCTGCCAGCTTCAGATATATCTTAAGAGAACGCACCAACTAACTAGTAAAAGTGACAAGTTAGGAAGAACTTAACAGATTGAGGAATCAACACAGGAATTCTAAAAGATTCCAAAAGCCACAAACCTAATTGTATTTTTGAGGGTGACCGAATTCTATAATGATTTTTTTGGTTATTGAATGGATATTGTATTTATTTGAACAGCATTCCAGTAGAATCTAATTTTATTCAGTACATTACTTGTTTAGATAAAGTTCCCTGTTAATTAAATAAATAAATTGTTAAGTGTTCATTGTGACTCCAGAGTCACAGCAATGGGGTTTGCTCTCAACTGCCCTCTTAAATGGCCGAGCAAGCCACTCAGTTGTATCAATTGCCTCAAGAAGGCAGCTCATCACCACCTTCTCAAGGACAACTAGGGATGGGTAATAAATGCTGGCCAACCAGCAACACCCATGTCCTCCATGAATGAATAAAAAAACACCACAGCTAACCAGGATTCTCTCTCATTCTGATCACCGATCATTTTTGCAACTTGATACTCAATCTGTTTCATGATGTTTTCTGGGACTACAATGGTTTTACCTTCTTAATGGGGCACATACATAGGAATATAAGGGCAGGAACAGACTCTTCAGCCCCTCAAGCCTATCCTACGATTCAATGGCATGTCTGATCTATATCTCAACTGCATCCACCACCTTGACTCCATATTCTTCTATATCTTTGGCTAGCAAAAATGTATCACTTGCAGATTTCAAATGTTTTACTGAGCAAGAACCAACTGCTTCTTATGGGAGAGAGAGTTCCACACTTCTGCCATCCTTTTGCTATGGACAAATTTTTCTTCTCTACAGAATGAGCTGGCTCTCATTTTGAGGTTATGTTTCTTTATGCTAGGCTCCTTCACCAGTCGTAAACCTTTCTCTCTATCCACTCTAGCAATACTTTGCAAAATCTTAAACCAACCATCCCTCAAACTTCACTGTTTCAGAGAACACAAGCCTGGTTGGTCTTGCCTTACAATCTAAACCTTGAAACCCCTGGTAACTTTCTGACCATAAGTCTCACCAGAAATGGATAGATTTTAAAACAGAATCCACCTAAGGAAGTTATGGTTTGTATATCCTGAACCACTTAATTTACGGTCTAGCTGAATTAGTCAATTATAAGAAGTACTTCATAGAGAATGACTTATGTGGTCTTGTTACTGTTAAGCAGATAAATGCAACAAACCACTGGAGGCCTTCATAGGAAACTGTGACTGAAATGCTAGAAAAAACAATTTTGTATTTTTATAACACTTTTCGTAACCTCAGGTCACCTCAAGTGCTTTCCAGAAGATGAAGTAGTTTTGAAGCAAAGTCACTTTAGTAGAAAATATGGCAATCAATCTGGCAGCAAGATCTGACAAACAGCATAGAAAGAAACCCTACATTGCAGAAGGAGGCCATTCAGCCCATTGAGTCTGCACCGACAACAATCCCACCCAGGCCTTATCCCCATAACCCCACATATTTAACTCAATAATCCTTCTAACCTATGCATCCAGAACACCATGGGGCAATTTAGCAGGGCCAATCAACCTAACCCGCACATCTTTGGAGTTTCGAAGGAAACCGCAGCACCTGAAGGAAACCCATGCAGACACAGGGAGAATGTGCAAACTCCACATAGACAGTGACACAAACTGGGATTGAACACAATTAATCACCGTGCCACTGTGTCTGAATGAAATAATGACCAAATAATTTGTTTTAGATATTGGTTAAGGGATGAATTAGAGACTATGTGGCCAAATTCTGCTCAAACTCCACTTCGAGTTTGCTGTTGACACCACCGTGGGAGTCGGATCTCAAACAATGATGAGACGGAGTACAGGAGAAAGATAGGACAACCTAGTGAAATGGTGACAACAATAATCTCTCTCACACAGTCAACAAAACAAAAGAGATAGTCATCGGCTTCAGGAAGCATAATGGAGGACATGACCCTGTCTATATCAATGGGGATGAAGTGAAAATGATTGAGAGATTCAAGTTTCTAGATCACCATCAATCTGTCCTGGTCCTTCCACAGTGACGCTATAATTAAGAAAGGCAACCAATGCTTCTACTTTCTCAGAAGGCTAAGGAAGTTCAGCATATTCACTACAACTCTCACCAATTTTTGCAGATGCACTATAAAAAACATCCTTTCCAGATTTATTGCTGCTTGGTAAGACTCCTGCTCTGACCAAGACCACAAGAAACTACAAAGGGTTGTGAATGTACCCCAATCCATCAGCAAACCAATCCATTGACTTCATCTATATCTTCTCATTGCCTTGGAAAACCAGCCAGCATAATTAAGAACCCGATGCACCCCAGAAATTCTCTCTTCCACCTTCTTCCACTGGGAAAAAGATAACAAAGTCTGAGGTCATGTATCAAGTGACTCAAGAATAGCTTCTTCCTCACTGCCATCAGACTTTTGAATGGACTTATCCCATATTAAGTTGATCTTTTTCTACATTCTAGAAACTCCATGTAGCCTATGAATGATATGTTTTGGTTTTATAATGCGCAAGATACAACACTTTCCACTTCTCCCAAAACATGTGACAATGATAAATCAAATCAAATCAAACTGAACATTGGTCAAATATCTGGGAAACACGCCCCATCACTTTTTTAAATAGTGCAACAAGATCCTTTACATACAACATCAAAGGGCAAATAGAGAATCAATTGCTCATGTCACCCAAAAAGTGACAACTTCAGCTATAATATTCAATCATATGATTGATTTGAATTTAATTGTTATCCTGTTCACTGATCCTTGTTTATTGCTTAAGTTATGCAGGAAATTGGAGGGCTATGGAATTTGAGAATATTTCAGAAGGACTGAAACTTCCTGCATGTACAAAATCCTGAAGGTTCTGAGATGTTTTAAAAGTCTATAAATAAACATATTTGGATTGAAAATTGAGTCATCTCTGTGTTATTCTGTAATGATAGTGTTAGTAAGTGTGACCAAAATCCTGCTCTCACATTAAGGACACCTTCCATCAGGTTATCTGACAATCTCTCCATGCTACATCGGAGACATTTCACATAAAAGTGGAATACTGTTGGTGCTGGAAATCTGAAATAAAAACAGAAAATGCTGGATAAACTCAGCAAATCTGACAGCATCTGTGGAGGGAGAAAGAGAGTTAATGTTTCAAGTCATAAAAGCAAAATACTGCAGATGCTGGAATCTGAAACCAAAAGACAAAATGCTGGAAAATCTCAGCAGGTCTGGCAGTATCTGTAAGGAGAGAAAAGAGCTGACATTTTGAGTCCAGATGACTCTTTGTCAAAGCTAAAGGCATGGAAAGTGGGAGATATTTATACTGCAGAGTGAGAGAATGAAAGATGAGTCATTGCCACAGAAACCTGGGGAAAATACTGCTAATGGCCTCCCACAGAGAGAATAAAGGGTGTGGATGACCATTCTGTGCCTTTTAGATTTGACAAAGGGTCATCTGGACTCGAAACATCAGCTCTTTTCTCTCCTTATAGATGATGCCAGACCTGCTGAGATTTTCCAGCATTTTCTCATTTGGTTAATGTTTCAAATTCATATGACCTTTCTACAGAAATGAAGAGGATAGAAATGCAATGAATTATATAATTGCAGAAGTGAGTGAGGCAGAATGAAAGCTCAGGGATAAATTGGAGCTAAAGAGAGATTGACAAAGGTGGACATAAGACAAAGGGGATGTTAATGCTGGCATCAGGAATTGAGATGTAACTGGAAGGTAAGGTATCAGATTGAGTGTTAACAGCTGAGCAAAGATCAGTAGAAGCTAAATTGCAAAACAATAGACAGGTAGTGATGGTGTGGGGTTGGGGGGGGTGCGGAGCGGAACAGAGTGTACTGGGGCAAACCAGGAGAACAAAATAAGCAACAATAGAAAACACAGACACACCTCCAAACTTGGCATCCGTGAGGCTGTGTGGGCCATCAGCAGCAGAACAGTGTTCCATCTCAATCTGCAATCTCATGGTCCATATATCCCACACTCCACCCGTAAGATCAAACCAGGAAATTAACTCTGGTTCAATGAGAGTGCTGGAAGGCATAGTTCGAGCAACACCACGCATACCTAAAAATGATGTGCCAACCTGATGAAGCTACAATACATGACTATTCATATGCCAAACAGCATAAGCAGCAAGTGATAGATAGACCTAAACAATCCCAAAACCAAAGCTAGGTGCTTGCTGTCCTGTCCATCCAGTCGTGAATGGTGATAGAGAATTAAACAACTCACTGGAGGAGGAAGCTCCACAAATATCCCCCCTCAATGATAGAGGAGCCCAGTACATCAGTGCAAAAGATAGAGCTAAAGCGTTCACAGCAATCTTCAGCCAGAAGTGCTGAGCGGATGATCCATCTTGACACCTCCAGAAGCCCCCAACATCACAGATGCCAGTTTTCAGCTACTTTGATTCACTCAGCATGATATGAAGAGAGGGTTGAAGGCACCAGATGCTGCAAAGGCAATGGGTCCTGATAATATTCTGACAATAATACTGAAGATTTGTGCTCCAGAACTTGCTGCTCCCTTAATTAAATTGTTCCAGGGCAACACTGGCATCTACCCAGCAATGTGGAAAATTGCCCCGCTTTGTCCTATACACAAGGATCAGAAAAATCCAACCCAGTCAATGATTGCCCCAATTGTGGGGCAATTCCCAGGGTACAACCTGGGAATGTGTTGTACCTGTTAGGACAACATGAAATTCTAACTCATACAGAATTCACCGTTCAAACAGACAAATGTCTCCATGAATGGTGTTGCTAGCTTAATTACAGAATGTGATACCTCGCTAGGGTTTTTATTTTTGATTTTTGATTGTACACATTTTCTATAAAAAAAGACAAAGGAATATAGTGACACAGTGATTAGCACCAGGGGCCCAAGTTCAATTCCAGCCTCGGGCCACTGTCTGTGCAGAGTCTGCAGGTTCTCCCTGTGTCTGCGTGGGTTTCCTCCGGGTGCTCTGGTTTCCTCCCACACTCCAAAAATGTGTAGGTTAAGTGGATTGGCCATGCTAAATTGTCCTTCAGTGTCCAAGGGTATGTAGGTTAGCTGAATTGGCCATGGTAAATTTATCCTTAGTGTCCAAAGATGCCTACATTAGGTGGATTGGCCATGCTAAACATGTGGGGTTACTGGGAGGGGGGATATCCTGGGTAAGATACTCTGTCAGAGAGTGGGTACAGATTCGATGGGTCGAATGGCCTCTTCCTGCACTGTAGGGATTCCATGAAACAGAGTGAATTTGAAAGGAAGACGTGATTAGAAATGAGACTGCTGTCTGTTCAATCTTGAACCGTCCAGGAGTTGGGCAGGAGATTTTGTGCTGCTCCTCTGGAGAGGGGGGTGGGGGGGAAGGAAAATTATTTGACTCAATAAAGTGGGTGATTTGTAAAAGTCACCGGAGTCGACTTTGCGGTCCCCGAATAAAGCTCCCCATTTCTACGGAGGAGGAAGTAACACTACACCAGAAAAAAAATCCCTACCACTAGTTAAGCGTATTTAAGGGCCGTCCCAGATTTTTGTGTTCTTAATTCCTGGTCGGCATTCAGAGAAAATTGAATGGATGTGTAGCGCCGAAGCCGGGGGATCAAATAACAGCCTGACGCAGGGCTGACTGCTAAGGAGTCAAACTGGACTATTTAAAATGCTTGCAGATTGCAGGGCTCAGAGTGTGGGGAGTTAGACAGGTAAGTCACACCTGAATTCAGAACCATCCTCACTCAACCCCCTGCGCCCAATCTTCTCGTTCCAGCGTGGAATTAATTAATGTCCTGTCTGAACTGGTGTAGGATGGAAGAGTTCAGCTAATCTTCTTTTTAAATTTTACAGGTTCCCATTATTGTACATTAAGCATGGTAAGAGAACTTGTCAATCTCACAATGTTTCGCACCGTTACTAAACTGTTTGAAAATGCCGTTTTAAATATAATTATTTGAAACTTTTTTTTGCCAGAGTTGCTGCATGCAAGATAATTACACCCCCCTGTTTAATGATGCCTTTGAGGTGATACAACATCAGCACCTCTCCACCCAGTTTCGACAGGACCCGAATCTCCAGTATCTGCCAAGCAAGTATCTTTCTCCATTCCTCCAGACTCGCAATCAGTTACTTATTTATCCATATGCTTTTCTATAACCCTCTCTCCTTTCTATTAAGGTCCTCCACTCTCCATGTACAACCTCCAGCATTATCAAGAGACTGGTCCTGCCCCTTACTGCCCTCTGAATGCCCACACCCAACATTTGCAGGACACTGTAAGTTCAAAACTTGGGCAATGAGGGGCAAAGGTGTGTGTGACTGAATGTATGGGAGGGATAACTCATTGTTAATTACTCTTTATAGTAAAGCTGAAGGCTATTGTTTTAAACAGTGACTTGTGATCTGGAATGTGCCACCTGAGAGGGTTGTGGAAGTTGATTCAATAGAAACTTTCAAAAGGGGATTAGATAAATAATTTGAAATGGTTTGGGGGGGGGAGGTGGGGGATGTTACGGAGAAAGAACGAGGAACGAGATGAATTGGATAACTCTTTGTAAGAGCTAGCAGAAGACATGAAGAGCTGAATGACCTCCTTCTGATTCCCTAAAGGATTCATGGAGTAAAAGAATTTGGGATTGAGCAGTAACTGGGATTAAGAAAGACTAACGCAAGATGTAGTTTGATCTCTGTGTGCTTGTGAATATTTATAATCTGAAGATGTCTTTATGCTTTTGATTCACAAGAATGGTTCCAGGGTGAGGAACTGTTGTTGTGAAGATTGGTTGGTGAGGTTAGGACAGTTTTCCTGAGAGAAAGATTTGAGAAAATCCTGAGAGGAAATTTGTTCAAAATCAAGAGGGGTCTGGACAGAGTAAGTAGCCATTGGTTAAAGGATTGGGAATGAGAGGCACAGATTTAAGGTAAAATGGTGATATGAGAAAAGTCTTTTCACACAGTGATTAGGTAGAGTCTGGAGTGCACTATCTGAGTGTGGAGGAGGCAGGTTTAATCAAGGCTATTGTCTCAAAAGAAGAATGTGCAGGGATACAGGGAGAAGGCAGGAGAATGGGATTAGGGCAGTTCTTATTCAGCAATCTGGCACAGATGAGATGGACTATGGGTCTGGCAGCATCTGTGGAGATAAAAACAGAGGTAATATTTTGAGTCCCTATGACTTCTTCAGAGCTGTCAGTTTTAAAAGGTCATATGGACTGAAAACGTTGGCTCCATTCTCTCTCCACAGATGCTGTCAGACCTGCTGAGTATTTCCAGCATTTTCTGTTTTTGTTTCAGATTCCAGCCTCCACAGTATTTTGTCAGAAATATAAGATAGTCACAAATAAATCCACCAAGGAATTCAGGAAAAACTCCTTTACCCAGATTGCTGAGAATGTTGAACTCATGACAACAGTGAATTGGTGAGGCAAATAACTTGAGGGAAAGGCAGGCAAACAGCTGAGGCTGAAAGGAATAGACCAGTGATGGGGCAACCTTGGAAGTGAGTGAGCTGCGTGAGTGACCCTCCCTCAGGTCAGTGAGTGGCAAGATTGAAATCAGACTTGTTCACTAATCATGATCCTGTGAATAAGGTTAAATACATTTAATATTCTGAATATTTCATAAGGAGTTATAGAAAATATTTAATCATTTATATATTAGTAGAACTGTCATAAACTTCAAATAGTATAAACAGAATGAATATGGACACATTGGACACAAAGGGAGAACACAGCTCTCACAGTCAATGTTATAGAATCATAGAATCTACAACCTTCACTGACAACAATCCCACCCAGGTCCCATCCTTACAACCCCACATATTTACCCCCTAGTCCTCTTGAAACAAAGGGGCAATTTAGCATGGTCAATCCACCTAACCCACACATCTTTAGACTGTGGGAGGAAACTGGAGCACCTGTAGGAAACACAGGGAGAGTGTCCAAACTCCACACAGTGACAAGGGGCCAGGATTGAACACGGATCCCTGGATCCCAATCAGCATGCACCTCTCTTCTCTTGTCCTTGCTTTATTTGCAAATCATTTCAGCCATACCAGCAGGAAAAAAACCTCACACAGACAGAAGCCAGCAGAACCCTTAGCCTGGGCACCGGTCAACACTATGTCCCATGGGGCCGCACTGAGAACCCAGATGGGCCACATGTAGCCCCTGGGCAGCACATTGCCCACCAGTGGAATAGGAGATTATGTTGATGGGAGTTAAGTGAAAAAGGGGGTGGGAGGAAGCGTGAAGCATAAATACCAAATGAGTTGAATGGCCTCTTTCTGTGCTGAAGAAGCGATGTAGCAATGTGATATATCAAAGCTCTCTGCCTGCCAGTTCCAATGTCTCAGGTGAATGTTCAGGATTCCATAGCACTTGAAGAAGAAATGATATGGCCAGAATAACTCCTCCAGCAAACTGGCCATTCTCCATCTAGTTGTGGGATCCTGATGTACACATTACAAACTACCTCAAAATGTGTTAAAGAGTTTGGGTCATTCCTGAAACTTGTGATTGGGCGCAATAGTAACTTGAGCCTTTCATTAACTCTCCCCCTCTATCGGCTGCCCACCACTAAGTAAAAGACCAGGCGACAGGAACTACAAGCTAAAATGACAAAGTTGACAGTCCAAGAAGCTGGAGATATTTCTCACAATACTTGCTAACAATGTAGCATTGCCATTTTCCCATATTTTAGTCCAGATATTGTCCATTTAATTTAATCAAAACATAATACTGGAAACAATCAGGAGGTGAGTCAGTATCTGTGGAGAAAATAATAAAAGTTCCAGATTGAGACTTTATCAAACTTTTACATTTTTTCCTCAGTGATTTTAAATGGTTTTATAAAAAAAAAATCCTATCCACAATGTACTTCACTGTTGGAGGTATCATCCCCCCAGGAAATGACACTAAACTGTGGCTGTTTAGGGGTAAGGGTAGACCTTTGAGAGCAGGGGAAGTCACCCTGAGTCAATATATACCCCTCAACCAAAACTCACAGGGGAACAAAGGTTCAACAATTTGTCTCCTTGCCGTTTAGAATCCCATAGTGCAGAAAGAAGCCTTTTGGCCCATCAAGCCTGCACCAACAACAATCCCACCCCGGCCCTACTCCAATAACCCTACGTTTTTATCCTGCTAATCCATCTGACATTAATGCATGGCCAATCAACCTAACCCGCACATCTTTGGGCAGTGTAAGAGGTCTCATGACTCCATATTAAAGTCTGACAGCTTTATTTGGAATCACCAGCTTTCGGAATGCTGCTCCTTCATCAGTGAATGGAGAGGTAACTTTCACAAACAAAACCTACCTCTCCGCTCACCTGATGGAGGGTAAGCTTTTGGTTCCAAATAAACCTGTCGGACTTTATCCTGATGTTGAGACTTCTTATTGTGCCCAGCTCTGTCCAATGCCAACATTTCCACATCTTTGGACAGTGGGAGGAAACCGGGGCACCCAGAGGAAACCCACACAGATATGGGGAGAATATACAAACTCCACCCAGGCAGTCACCCAAGGCCAGAATTAAAGCTTTAAATCTAACAAATTGGTTGCTGACTTTGAGCAGTGATTGGGTGTTTGAGGCAATGGCAAGTCTCCATTATCATAGATTCTTTATCATTTGTAACAGTGTAGGTCAGATTCTGCTGTATTTAAAAACAGAATAAAATATTTAGTGTTAAGCATGTTTCAGATTTAGCTGACAAAGAACTTCTCCTTTCAAAACTCATTGTCCAAGTGAAGTCACAACCACGTGAAGGGCAACAGAACGGGGAATTCTATCTAACCTCATGACTCTAACAAGATCTTAAC
The DNA here is from genome assembly GCA_024679065.1 of Sphyrna mokarran. Lineage (NCBI taxonomy): Eukaryota > Metazoa > Chordata > Chondrichthyes > Carcharhiniformes > Carcharhinidae > Sphyrna > Sphyrna mokarran. The sequence goes on along the minus strand of JAGIQG010000008.1, from coordinate 4,030,689 downwards.
TTTTATACCTGCAGGTGGATTTTAACTTTGAGAACAACAAAGTAATGTATGAGAATGGATCCCAGAATCCCGGTTACTTTCCAGACAATCACCTTCAAGATTTATTTATCCCAAGGCAAGGAAAAGGTACGTCTTCTTATTTCCACTTCTTTATTGCGCGCACCCCCGGGTGGATTTTCCCAAGGATAATTTTATTAATATTTGTTCATGGGGTGTGGGCGTCGCTGGTTGGGGATTATTGCTCTTCCCTAATAGCCCTTGAACTGAGTGACTCGCTAGACTATTTTCCATTTCAGAGGGTAGATAAGAGTCAACCACATTCTTGTGGCTCTGGAGTCACAGGTAGCCCAGACTAGGTAAGGATGGCAGATTTCCTTCCCTAAAAGACAGTCGTGAACCTGATGGGTTTTTCCGATAATCATTTCAAGATTGTCATTAGACATTTTTAATTCAATTCAAATTGCCATGGTGGGATTTGAACTCGGGTTCCCAGAGGCATTATCCCCTGGATTACCAGTCCAACAGCAATTACACTATGCAACTATTTATTCTGCTGTCGAGTGGCATGGTGGCACAGTGATTATCACAGCTGCCTCATAGTGCCTGGAACCCAGGTTCAATTCCAGTCTTGGGTAACTGTTTGTGTGGACTTTGCACATTCTCCCTGTGTCTGTGTGGGTTTCCTCCAAGTGCTCCAGTGTCCTCCCATACTCCAAAGATGTACGGGTTAGGTTGATTGGGCAATATAAATGACCTTAGTATCAGTGGGATTAGGAGGGTAAATGTGTGGGATTACTGGGAAAGGACAGGATCTGGGGTGAGGGGAGATTGCTGTTGGTGCAACAACAATAAGTCAATTGACCAATAGATAAATCAGAGAAAACAGAGGGTAGCGATGGAAGGGTGCGTTTCTGAATGGAGGGCTGTGACAAATGGTGTTCCTCAGGGATCGGTGCTGGGACATTTGCTATTTTAATATATATAAATGATTTGTAGGAAAATGTAAATTTTGATTAGTAAATTTGAGGACGACGCAAAGGTTGGTAGATTTGCGGATAGCGATGAGGACCATCAAAGGGTATAGCAGGATATAGATCAGTTGGAGACTTGAGCAGAGAGATGGCAGATGAAGTTTAATCTGGACAAATGTGAGGTAATACATTTTGGAAGGACTAATACAGATAGGAAATATACAGTAAATGATAGAACCTTTAAGAGTATTGATAGGCAAAGAGATCTGGGTACACAGGTCACTGAAAGTGGCAATGCAGGTGGAGAAGAAGATATACAGCATGCTTGCCTTCATTGGCTGGGATATTGAGTTTAAAAATTGGCAAGTCATGTTGCAGCTTTATAAAACCTTAACGAGGCTGCACTTGGAATATAGTGTTTAATTCTGGTTGCCACACTATCAGAAGGATGTGGAGGCTTCGGAGAGGGTACAGAAAAGATTTCCCAGGACGTTGCCTGGTATGGAGGGCATTAGATATGAGGAGAGGTCGGAGAAACTTGGTTTGTTTGAGGGGAGGTTGAGGAGAGTCCTGATAGAAGTCTATAAGATTATGAGAGGCAGGGACAGAGTGGATAGTCAGAAGCTTTATCCCAGGGTGGAAGAGTCAATTACTAGGGGACACAGGTTTATGGTGCAAGGGGCAAAATTTAAGGAGATGGACAAGGCAGATTTTTACACAGAGAATGGTGAGTATCTGGGACTCATTGCCAGGGGAGGTAGTGGAAGTGGATATGTGAGTGACTTTTAAGGGGCTTCTTGACAAGTACATGAAAAGAATGGGAATAGGGGTATATGGTGCCCGGAAGAGTAGGGGGTTTTAGTTCAGATGGGCAACATTGTTGGCGCAGGGTTGGAGGGCTGAAGGGCCTGTTTCTGTGCTGTAATTTTCTTTGTTCTTTGTTCAAACTCGATGGGTCAAATGGCCTCCTCCTGCACTGTAGATTCTATAAATTACAGCACTGGAGTAAAACATTCCAGAATTATTTCAGAGCGGTGTTAAACACAGAGCCATTGAGCTCCTTCATCCAGATGTTAGCACAGGTAATAAAGAGCAATTTGTCCCCTCCCCCACCCTCCGCCGTTCCCACACTGTTTAGTTCCGACTTTCTTCGATGTCCTCATACTGATCTCTGTTACAGGCAGGAAGAGACTGCGCCTTTATGAATTCCTGAGCGAATCTCTCCATGATTCCCAGATGTCCGACTGCATCCAGTGGGTGGACAGGAAGAGTGGCATCTTCCAATTCATCTCCAAGAACAAGGAGAAAGTGGCGGAGATGTGGGGCAGGAGAAAGGGCAATCGGAAGACCATGACCTACCAGAAAATGGCCCGCGCCCTCAGGAACTACAGCCGGACGGGAGAGATTGTGAAAGTGCGCAGGAAGCTAACCTACCAGTTCGATGCCCAAGTCCTGCAGAGACTGGGAAACGTCTCAAGCTCCTTCTATCCAGCCACCGACCATGAACATTTCGGCTGCGATCACTGGCATTTCAGTTACAACTATAACGATCTTTCACATGAAAATTCCACATGAGTGGTCTTAGTTCAAACTAAACTGTGTTCTTTAGAACAAAATGTTGCAGAGAAGCAGAGAGAAGGGTTAAAACTGTGTTTGAAATAATCCGACATTCTAAATCCTGTAAATATCATTTACTCTTTAAGTTAGTGTGTGTCATGTTTCAGCTCAGTCCAGGGAGATGTACTCATAATATTTAGAATAAAAATTTCTTTTTTTTTGTATATTCTATTTTGTACATTGAGTGATTATGCAGCAGACACCCGCACAGGGATTTGGTCACACTTCTGGTTAGTGTCAGACCGCCAACCAGACAGAGAGGCCAGTCATTGGAGCAAGACTTCAGGTCTCTAACTAAATGATAGTTCATGGAGATGTGAGGGGAAACAGAGTGTGAGATTTAGGGAGACCAATACAACAATATGAAATAAAAATGGACAAATGCTGGAAATCCTCCTGGAGCAGCGGGAGAAAGAGGCAATATTTCAGAGCAATGGCCCTTCGTCTGAACCATTTGAATTTCTTTTTGTTCAATCCTGGGACATGGGCATCACTGGCTGGGGCAGCATTTATTGCCCATCCCTAGTTGTCCTTGGGAGGGAAGTTGAGAGTCCACCCACATTGATGTGGCTCGAGAGTCACATGTAGGCCAGACCAGCTAAGGACAACAGATTTCCTTCCCTAAAAGGAACCAGATGGGTTTTTCCAACGATCAACATTGGTTTTGTGATCATCAGTAGTTTCTTAGTTCCAGATATTTTTTCAAATTCCACTATCTACCGTGAAGGATTTGAACCCGGAGCCCCAGAACATTAGCTAAGTTGCTCCATTAATAGTCTAGCAATAATACCACGAGGCCATCCGCTCCCCTCCCCATCACCCCAGATAGAAATAGAGGAAGCATTAATGTAGGAGACTGATAGAGAGATACAGATTCAGAAAGATGGAAAGAGCGAAACAGGAATGATTAGACAGTGTTAATCAAAAGAGTAGACTTTGACGCATTCCCCCAGACTGACAAAACCTAGCATTAAAGAATTGTACAGTACAGAGATGGTCATTCAGCCCACTTTGTATGTGCTAGCCCTTTGAAAGAGTTATCGAATTACTCCCATTCCATCACTCTTTTCCTGAAAGCTCTGCAATTTCCTTCTCTTCTTCAAATATGTATCCAATTCTCTTTGTGAAAGTTACTGTTGAATCTGCTTCCTTCACCATTTCACAGAATATTCTGGATCACAACAACTCACTGCATTAAATAAAAGAAGTTTCCTCATGTGGCGTCTGGTTCTTTTGTTAGTTACTGTCAATCTTGGTTCTCTGCTTGCCAACATGTCTGCCACTGGAAGTATACTTGCAAAACTCTAAATAAAATATATAACATGCAGTGGAGTACACAGCAAATATTCTTCAATGAGTCCCTCCCTACAAGAATTCCAATACCAAAACCCCATTCAAAGCACACCATAAGTTAAAACATTTTAGGACTGAGGTGAGGAAAAATTTCTTCATCCAGAGAGTGATGAATCTATGAAGTTCGCTACCATAGAAAACAGTTGAGGCCAAATCATTGTGAGATTTTAAGAAGAAATGTTGAGAGGGCGGCACGCTGGCACAGTGGTTAAGCACTGCTGCCTCATAGCACCACTGCCTCATAGCACCAGGGACCCAGGTTGGATTCCTGGCTTGGGTCACTGTCTGTATGGAGTTTGCACATTCTCTCCATGTCTGTGTGGGTTTCCTCCGGGTGCTCCGGTTTCCTCCCACAGTCCAAAGATGTGCGGGATAGGTTGATTGGCCATGCTAAATTGAGCCTTTGTGTCGGGGGGATTAACAGGGTAAATGCGTGGGGTTATAAGGATAGGGCCTGGGTGGGATTGTTGTTGGTGCAGACTCATTGGGCTGAATGGCCTCCTTCTGCTCTGTAGGGATTCTAAGAAATTAGATATAGCTCTTTGGACTATACGGAGCAAGGCATATGAGGGAAGGGAGGATCGGGATGTTGAATTTGATGATTAATTATGATTAGAATAAATGGTAGAACAGCTTTTGAAGGGCCGAATGGCCTACTCCTGCTTCTAGTTTCTATGCTTAAAATCTGGAACCTAAGATGGAAAAGGCAAAATGAGATGTGAAAGAAAAATATTGCGGATGCTGGAATCTGAAACAAAACAGAAAATGCTGGAAAATCTCAGCAGATCTGACAGTCTCCGTGGGGAGAGAATAGAGCCAACGTTTTGAGTCTGATTCCCAGGGGTGTCATCTATTCACCAACTACAAGAATTGCTAAACCTCTGTGGGCTGTACAAATGTGAATATATTTACGTAAAGGTAGAGTCTGCATGGCTGGGAAACTCTTAAGACAGGATACCCCAAACTATGGGCTGCGAACCCCACTGGGGTCACAAGACGAGATTTTGGAGGTCACAAACTCCAAAACAGCAATGACTGCAAGGGCTGAATGCTAACAGCTGTGAGGCCTTTTTAAACCCTCGTCTTTTATATCTCACGCTGGGTGTGGTTGAACGAACGGATCTTGGAGGCCTGATTGCTGCTGTGAAGAAAAAGCTGTGAAAAGCTGGGATTTTCTTTAAAAAAAGAAATCTGAAGTTGAAGGAGTTGTTCCCACTGTCCTCATTACAGCCCCCACCCCCTCACTTCCCACTCAGGAACGATGCCCCTCCCACAAACCACAGATAAAAGGTCCCTCATTAGGGCACACAATGTCCAAAGCATTAAACTGGGCTCTCACTGGCAAACTGTTTGGGGAGTACTATCTTAAGGAGAACGGGTCAAATCAGTCTTTTAACCTTATTTCAGTTTGCTATCAAGTGGCAACCAAACTGGTAAATGCCCATGAAATCTTACAACTGGGGAGGAGGACATTCAGCCCATCTCATCTTTACTGGCTCTGTGAAATCGCTATGCAATTAGAATCACTAACCCCCAAGCCCACCACACCCTGTTCTTTCCCCTCAGTCCTGAATCTTGTTTATATTTCATTCAAATATTTATCCAATTTATTTCAAAAGTTGAGTTGAATATGCCTCCATTTCAAACAGTAGCTCGCACAGAGTTGGAAGAAAATAACAATTTGATGCTTTTTATTAAAATTTTGTTACATAGAATAAAAGAACCATCGGACTGTAGAAGTTACAATGCATCCTGTCTCAAACCACAACCTGCAAGAGTTAAATAAGCCACCCATGCCTCCACTTTCTCAGAAGGCTAAGGAAAAGACTAAGGGTGGTACAATAGCACGGTGGTTAGCACTGTTGCTTCACAGCTCCAGGGACCTGGGTTCGATTCTCGGATTGGGTCACTGTCTGTGTGGAGTTTGCACATCCTCCTCGTGTCTGCGTGGGTTTTCTTCGGGTGCTCCGGTTTCCTTCCACAGTCCAAGGATGTGCGGGTTAGGCTGATTGGCCATGCTAAAATTGCCCTTAGCATCCTGGGATGCACAGGTTAGAGGGATTATTGGATAAATATGTAGTGATATGGGTGTAGGGCCTGGATGGGATTGTGGTTGCTGCAGACTTGATGGGCCAAATGGCCTCCTTCTGTACTGTAGGGTTTCTATGTACATGTCTTTCTCTGAAATTTGGCATGTCAGCTATGACTTTCACCAACTTTTCAGATACACCATAGAAAACATTCTGTCTGGTTGTATCACAGCTTGGTATGGGCTCCTGCTCTGCCCAAGACTGCTAGAAACTACAAAAGGTTGTGAATGTAGCTCAATTCATCACACAAATCACCCTCCCATCAGTTGACTCTGTCTACATTTCCAGCTGCCTCAGTAAAGCAGCCAACATAATTAAGGACCCTACACATCCCAGACATTCTCTCTTCCACCTTCTTCCACAAAATACAAAAGTCTGAGGTCACGTACCAACTGATTCAAGAACAGCTTCTTCCCTGCTGCTGTCAGACTTTTGAATGAACTTGCCTTGCATTTTGATCTTTCTCTACACTGTGGCTATGGCTATAACACTACATTTTGCCCTCTCCCATTCCCTTCTCTATGAACAGTATGCTTTGTCTACATAGCGTGCAAGAAACAATACTTTTCACTGCATGTTAATGTATGTGACAATAATAAAATCAAATAAAACAAACTGACGTGTTGTTTTTCCGGACTGTTATAAACAGTTTGTAAATCTTATTAGAATTACTCACACTGATCAGAATCCACTGGGAAGCCAATAGAATAATATACAAAATGTAAATATCAGCACGAAAGAAAGCAATTTCAATTTCCCTCTTTATGCCCTCGTGCAGAGCCAAGCATTTGCCAGGAAGATGGAAGGTGAAGGAACCAAAATGCTCCTTTTATTTCGGAGGAGGGAATTTGTAGTTGCCAAAGCAATCCTGGTGAATAGAACTGATTTTGGGCTCTTCAGGGAATCATATCTTTCCAAACATCAGGATGAAAATTCAGCAACATTCTGAATCCTGGAATAGCTGGTCATCTCATTTATAACACCCCCCTCCCCATACCTATCTCTCCCCCACACCAACTCTCCCCCACATCTACCTCTCCCTCATATCTGCCTGTCTTCCATATCGGGTCCACAGCAGATATCATCTCCCTGGCCCTTCATTCAACCCTGGAATATCTAGATAACAAGGACACCTATGTCAGACTCCTATTTATTGACTACAGCTCAGCCTTCAACATTATTATTCCTGCAAAACTCATCTCCAAATTCCATGGCCTCGGTCTCAACTCCTCCCTCTGTGACTGGATCCTGATCTTCCCAACCCACAGACAACAATCAGTAAGGATAGACAACAACATCTCCTCCACGATTATCCTCAACACCCGTGCCCCATGAGGTTGTGTTCTCAGCCCCCTACTATACTCCTTATAGACCTCTGACTGTGTGGCCAAATTCCCCTCCAATCAGATTTTCAAGTTTGCTGATGACACCACCGTAGTGGGTCAGATCTCAAACAATGATGAAACAGAGTCTAGGAATGAGATAGAGAATCTGGTGAACTGGTGCAGCAACAATAATCTCTCCCTCAATGTCAACAAATGAAGGAGATAGTCATCGACTTTAGGAAGTGTAAAGGAAAACATGTCCCTGTCTATATCACTGGGCTCAAAGTGAAAATGGTCAAGAGCTTCAAGTTCTCTGGTGTCCAGATCACCACTAACTTGTCCTGGTCTCTCCATGCAGATGCTGTAGTTAAGAAAGCCCATTAACGCCTCTACTTTCTCAGACTAAGGAAATTTGGCATGTCAGCTACAACTCTCACTAACTTTTACAGATATACCATAGAAAGCATTCTTTCTGGTTGTAACATGGTTTGGTATAACTCCTGCTCCACCCAAGACTGCAAAAAACTGCAAAGGATTGTGAATGAAGCCCAGTCCATCACTCAAACCAGCCTCCCAGCCATTGACTCTGTCCACACTTCCTGCTGCCTCGGAAAAGCAGCCAGCATAAAATTAAGGACTCCACACACCCAGCCATTCTCCCTTCCGCCTTCTTAGGGATAGGATTTATAGTTACTTAGAGAGAAACGAATTGATTGGGGATAGTCAGCATGGTTTTGTGAAGGGTAGGTCGTGCCTTACTAACCTTATTGAGTTTTTTGAAAAAGTGACCAAAGAGGTGGATGGGGGTAATAGAACATAGAACATTACAGCACAGAACAGGCCCTTCGGCCTTCGATGTTGCGCCGACCAATATAAAAAGCAATGCCCCTCCAAACTAAACCATTCCCTTCTCTTCCATATACCTATCAACTAACCTCTTAAACGCCACCAAACTTGGAGCATCTACAACTGCTGCAGGCAGGGCATTCCACTCCCGAACCACCCTTTGGGTAAAGAACCTACCTCTGATATCCGTCCTATAACTATCACCCTTAATTTAAAGCTGTGTCCCCTCGTGCTAGCTTTTTCCATCCTAGGAAAAAGGCTATCACTGTCCATCCTATCTAAACCTCTAATCATCTTATATGTTTCGATCAGGTCCCCTCTTAGCCGCCTCCTTTCTAACGAAAACAACCTCAAATCCCTCAGCCTTCCTTCATAAGACCTGCCCTCCATACCAGGCAACATCCTGGTAAACCTCCTCTGTCCCCTCTCCAATGCCTCCACATCTTTCTTATAATGCGGGGACCAGAACTGCACACAATACTCCAAGTGCGGCCGCACTAGCGTTTTGTACAGTTGCAACATGACGTTGCGGCTCCGAAATTCAATCCCTCTACCAATAAAAGCCAAGACTCCATATGCCTTCCTAACAAACTTCTCGACCTGACTGCCTACTTTCAGGGATCTATGCACATACACACCAAGATCCCTCTGTTCATCTAGACTAATAAGAATCCTACCATTTGCCCTATACTCTACACATTTATTATTTCTGCCATAGTGCATTACCTCACACTTTTCCACATTAACCTCCATTTGCCACCTCTTGGCCCAGCTCTGCAACTTGTCTAAGTCCCTCTGCAAACTATAACACCCCTCTTCACTATCTACCACTCCACCGACTTTAGTGTCATCTGCTTTGGGTAAGGCAGTTGATGTGGTATATATGGACTTTAGTAAGGCATTTGATAAGGTGCCCCATGGAAGGCTTCTGCAGAAATTGCAGATGTATGGGATTGAGGGTGGTTTAGCTAATTGGATTAGGAATTGGCTAGCTGATAGAAGACAGAGGGTGGTGATTGAGGGAAATTTTTCTTCATGGAGTTCGGTTACAAGTGGTGTACCTCAGGGATCTGCTTTGGGGCCCCTGCTGTTTGTAATTTTTATAAATGATCTGGATGAGGGTATTGAAGGATGGATTAGTAAATTTGCGGATGACACCAAAGTCGGAGGAGTGGCAGATAGTGAAGAGGGGTGTTCTAGTTTGCAGAGAGACTTGGACAAGTTGCAGAGCTGGGCCAAGAGGTGGCAAATGGAGTTTAATGTGAAAAAGTGTGAGGTAATTCACTTTGGCAGGAATAACAAATGTGTAGAGTATAGGGCTAATGGTAGGACTCTTAATAGTGTTGAAGAACAGAGGGATCTTGGTGTATATGTGCATAGATCCCTGAAAGTTGGCAATCAAGTCGATAAAGTTGTTAAGAAGGCATACAGAGTCTGAGCTTTTATTGGTAGGGAGATTGAATTTCGGAGCCACAACATCATGTTGCAACTGTATAAAACTCTAGTGCGGCCGTACTTGGAGTATTGTGTACAGTTCTGGTCCCTGCATTATAAGAAAGATGTGGAGGCATTGGAAAGGGTGCAGAGGAGGTTTACCAGGATGTTGCCAGGTATGGAGGGCAGGTCTTATGAAGAGAGGCTGAGGGATTTGAGGTTGTTTTCGTTAGCAAGAAGGCGAATAAGAGGAGACCTTATTGAAACATATAAGATGATTAGAGGGTTAGATAGGGTGGACAGTGATAATCTTTTTCCTAGGATGGAGAAAGCTAGCATGAGAGGACATAGCTTTAAGTTAAGGGGTGGTAGTTATAGGATGGATGTCAGATGTAGGTTCTTTACCCAGAGGGTGGTAAGGGTATGGAATGCCCTGCCTGCTGCAGTTGTAGATGTGCCAAGTCTGGTGGCGCTTAAGAGGTTAGTGGATAAGTTTATGGATGAAAAGGGAATGGTTTAGGTTAGAGGGTCACTGCTTGTTCCTAATTGGTCGGCGCAACATCAAAGGCCGAAGGGCCTGTTCTGCGCTGTAATGTTCTATGATCTATGTTCTTCCATTGGGAAAAAGAGACAAAAATCTGAGGTCACACACCAAATGATTCAATAACTTTTCTGCTGATTGCTATGGCTGTTAAAAAAGATTTTATTTTATTTATTATTGTCACATGTATTAGTATATAGTGAAAAATATTTTCCCTTGTGTGCTATACAAAGCATATGGTACATAGTGAATGAAAGGAGTGGAGAAATTAGTGTTACAATCATAGCGAGGGTATAGAGAAAGATCAACTTAATGCAAGGTAGATCCATTCAAAAGTCTGACAGCAGCAGGGAAGAAGCTGCTCTTGAATCGTTTGGTACTTGCCTTCAGACTTTTGTATCTTCTAATCATTACATAACATTACATTCTGTACTCTTTCCTTCTGTATGATCGGTATGCTTTGTATAGCGTGCAAGAAACAATACTTTTCACTGTTATGTTCACAGATGTGATAATAATAAATAAAATCCACTCTGTTTCTCCCCCACATCTACCTGTTCCCTCATTTGCCTGGTAAGAAGAGTGAATTATCAATTTTAAATGACATGTTTCGTTTGGGAAGCGACCCCCGTTCAGTGAGATCAGTAATCTGAGTGGGTTCGTGGTTAAACCTCTGGTTAGATTTTGTTAAGGGGACGGGGCAGGTGGGTCTCTGACAGTGTCTGCCCTGGGTCGCCCCGGCTATTGAACAGGATTTCCCCTCCAGCTGAGGGTGGAGTTAGTATGGAGACTTTGCCGTTGCTCTGTGTCTCACACAGGGTTCAGGCAGGACCCTCCCAGGAGGAGCGAGTGCTGGGCTGGTCTGTCCGCTGGTTATAAACGGGATTCCCGCACTGCAAGGATCTCACATGAAGGGACACAATTTCAGAGGACACAGTAACCCCCGCAGAGCTACATTCAGAGGTGGGAGTGAGAAGTTACTTGTTTAGTGCTGCTAATTACACCGCTCTCTCAGCGTTACTCTCGGCTTTATAACGGTGATCGCGTTCCTTCACTTGTGTGTTTGTGGACTTGGTGAATTTTCTCTTCAATCTCACAACAAACCGTTCCGGACGCAGAATTAAATAGTTCAATTTAAAACCTCCCAGTGTTTAAAACACATTCGTTTGTTACCGGAATATAAATCAGTTTCTCTATAGTTTAGAGGAAATGAAATAGCAACCAGTTTTTTACCCATCTATGTGTGTGTGTGTGTGTGTGTGTCTGCCCTATGTGTGTGTTTGTTTATTAGTATCGCAAATAGACTTACACCAAGACTGCAATGAAGTCTCTGTGAAAATCTCCTAGTCGCCACACTCTGGCACCTGTTCGGGTACACTGAGGGGGATTTTAACATGATCTTTCGGGCTGTGGGAGGAAACTGGAGCGCCTGGAGGAAACCCATGCAGACATGGGGAGAATGTGCAGATTCCACACGGATAGTGACCCAAGCTGAGAGTTGAACTCAGGCGCTGTGAGGTGTCTACGCGGACTTTATCAAGACCTTCGACAAAGTACCACATGGTAGGTTGTTGCATGAAGTTAAATCTCACGGGATCCAGACTGAGGTATCTAAATGGATACAAAATTGGCTTCTTGACAGAAGCCAGAGGGTGGTTGTAGAGAATTGTTTTTCAAACTGGAGGCCTGTGACTAGGGGTGTGCCTCAGGGATCAATACTGGGCCCACTGTTATCTGTCATTTATATTAATGATTTAGATGAGAATAAGTGGGGGGGCATGGTTAGTAAGTTTGCAGATGACATCAAGATTGGTGACATGATGGACAGTGAAGAAAGTTATCTCCAATTGCAATGGGATCTTGATCAATTGGGCCAGTTGGTTGACGAATGGCAGATGGAGTTTAATTTAGATAAATTAAATAATAAATTCCCCACATTATAAGAAAGATGTGGAGGCATTGGAGAGGGTACAGAGGAGGTTTACCAGGATGTTGCCTGGTATGGAGGGCAGGTCCTATGAAGAGAGGTTGAAGGATTTGAGGTTGTTTTCGTTAGAAAGGAGGCGGCTAAGAGGGGAGCTTATTGAAGCATATAAGATGAGTAGAGGTTTAGATAGGGTGGACAGTGATAGCCTTTTTCCTAGGATGGAGAATGCTAGCACGAGGGGACACAGCTTTAAATTAAGGGGTATGAGTTATAGGACGGATATCAGAGGTAGGTTCTTTATCAAAGAGTGATTAGGGAGTGGAATGCCCTGCCTGCAGCTGTTGTAGATGCGCCAAGTTTGGTGGCATTTAAGAGGTTAATTGATAAGTATATGGAAGAGAAGGGGATGGTTTAGTTTGGAGGGGCATTGCTTTTTATTTTGGTCGGCACAACATCGAAGGCTGAAGGGCCTGTTCTGTGCTGTAATGTTCTATGTTCTATGTTCTATAAATGAGAGGTGGTGCATTTTGGTCGATTGAACCAGGTCAGGACTTACTCAGTTAATGGTAGGGTGTTGGGGAGAGTTACAGAACAAAGAGATCTAGGGGTAGATGTTCATAGCTCCTTGAAAGTGGAGTTACAGGTGGGCAGAGTGGTGAAGAAGGCATTCAGCATGCTTGGTTTCATCGGTCAGAACACTGAATACAGGAGCTGGGATATATTGTTGAAGTTGTCACACTTGGAATACTGTGTGCAATTCTGGTCACCCTATTATAGAAAGAATATTATTAAACTAGAAAGAGTGCAAAAAAGATTTACTAGGATGCTACCGGGATTTAATGGATTGAGTTATAAGGAGAGGCTGAATAGACTGGGATTTTTTTCTCTGGAGTGTAGGAGGCTGAGGGGTGACCTTATAAACGTCTATAAAATAATGAGAGGCATAGACAAGGTAGATAATATATTTTCCCAAATGTGGGGGAATCTAAAATTAGAGGGCATAGATTTGAGGTGAGAGGGAAGAGATACAAAAGTGTCTAGAGGAGCAATTTTTTCACACAGAAGGTGTTGAGTGCCTGGAACAAGCTGCCAGAGATAGAGGCAAATACAATTTTATCTTTTAAAAAGTATTTAGATATCTACATGGGTATGATGGGCATAGAGGAATATGCGCTAAGTGCAGATAATTGGGATTAGCTTAGGGTTTTAAAAAAAATAAAGGCAGCATGGACAAGTTGGGCCGAAGGGCCTGTTTCCATGTTGCAAACCTGTTGTGACTCTATAATTTTATGAGTCTCTTGTGCATGTGTGTGTATCTGTGTGTTATGTGAATGCATGTGTGTATTTGTTTAGTGTGTGCATGTCTGTGTATATGTGTGTCTGTGTGTGAGTTTGTGCCTCACATGAGCATGGCTTGTATACTTGGGTTGGTAGACCTGCTGTAGATATGCTGTACCTGGATTTCCAGAAGTCATTGATAAGGTGCTAAAAGCTCACCGTGTAGCGGGTAACATACTGGCATGGATAGAAGCTTGGCTGCATGGCAGGAAACAGAATGAATAAATGTGATTTTTTCTGATAGGATGTGATGAGTGGTCTGCAGCAGGGGTCTCTGCTGGGCCCTCAAATTTACAATTGATATCAATGAGTGAGACAAGGGGACTGAAGGCACGATAGCTACATTTGAAAATAACACAAAGATGGATGGGAAAGTGTGTTGTGAAGAGGACATAAAAAGATTGCAGAAAGGACGGCATGGTAGTTAGTACAGCTGCCTCACAGTGCCAGGGATTTAATTCCAGCTTTGGGGTGACTGTGCAGAGTACAGAGTTTATATATTCTCCCCGTGTCTGTGTGAGTTCCCTCCGGGTGCTTCGGTTTCCTCCCAAACTCCAAGATTTTGATATAAATACAAAAAAGTTGAGGCTCCAGCTCAGACCCTTGCCACAGTCCAAAGTTGTGCAGATTAGGTGGATTGGCTATGGGTTAGCACGGATTACAGAGTGAGGTAGAGGGGAGAGCCTGGGTAGGAGGTTTTTTCAGAACGTCAGCACCGACTCAATGGGCTGAATGGGCTTCTGTGGTTCTATGGTTCAGACAGATATAGATGAGATGAGTGTGAGTGGGCAAAAGCCTCCCAGATGGAATATATAATGGAAAATCTCATCATGTCCACTTTGCCAGGAAGAATAAAAGCAGCAGGACAGATATATAAGGAGAGTTTGAGTTGGTTAGAGTTATATTAAGTTCAGAAGAATGAGGGAGATCTCATAGAAAGCTATAAGATTCTAACAGGACTGGACAGAGTAGATGCAGGAAGGATGTTTCCAATGGTGAGGAAGTCCAGGGGTCACAGTCTGAGGATACAAGGTAGATTGTTTAGGACTGAGATGAGGAGAAATTTTTTCATCCAGAGAATGGTCAGCTTGTGGAATTCACTACCACCGAAAGTAGTTGAGGCCAAAACATTGAATGTTTTCAAATATCAGTTAGATATAACTCTTAGTGAGAAGGGAATCAAAGGAGGGAAGGTGGGATCAGGTTATTGATGATTAACTATGATCAAAGTGGATGGCATAGAAGCTTGAAGGGCCAAATAGCCTTTTCCTGCTCCTAGTTTCTAAAAGTGGAATATTACTTAAATGGAGAATGACCACAGAATGCTGAAATACAAAGGAAACTGAGTGTTCTAGAGCATGATAAAAAATTTAGAATACAGGAATAGCATCTAATCAAGAAGGCTAATGGAACACTTTCATTCATTACGAGAAGAATTGAACATAAAAATAAGGATGTTACACATGGCATTGGTTAGGTCACAATTGGAATATTGTGCGCAGTTTTGGTCTTCTTATTTAAAGAGAGCTGTAAGTATATTGCAAGTGGTTGGTTCACAGGAGGTTTATTAGACTGCTACCTAGAATGGAAGATTTGTCTTATGAGGAAAGATTAGACAGACTGGATTTACTTCCATTATAGAAGAGTGAGGAGTGACCTGATTGAAGTGTATAAGATTCTGAACCATCCCGACAAGATGGGTGTGGAAAGGATGTTTCTTCCAATGGATGAGTTCAGAACTAGGGAGCATCATTTCAAAATTAGGGGTCACCCTCATAGGACAGAGACAAGAAGAATTTGTTTTCACTCAGAGGGTTGTACAGCTTTGGAACAGAAGGCAGTAGAGGCGGGGTCATTGAATATTTTTAAGGTAGAAAAATAGATTCTTGTCAGAAGTTATCTGGGTAAATGGGAATGTTATCTGGGTAAATGGGAATGTTGGCTGGAATTTTATTGGCTCGCCTGCTATAAGAATTGAAGTGGGCGACTGGAGGACCATGGAAAACCTTGGATGGGATTTTACAAGTTTTGGGATGAGTGAAGCTGGAATATCCCTCTTGCTCCTGTTTAACTTGAATCACAAACAGATCAGCTATGATCTTATCAAATGGTGGAGCAGCCTCGAAGGGCTGAATGGCCCACTCCTGCTCCAATATCATATGTTTACATGTTCATGTGTGTCTGAAATGTTTTGTATGTCGGTGCGAGTGTGTGTATTTGTCTGTTTATGCCCAGCGTGTTTGTGTGTGTTTATATGTGTGTACAAATTCTTTAATTCATTCCTGGGGATGTGGACATCACTAACAGGACTAGACAAGATAGATGCAGGAAGGATGTTCCTGATGGTGGGATTGTCCAGAACCAGGGGTCACAGACTGAGGATACAAAGTAAACTTTTTAAGGATTGAGACAAATGTCTTCACTCAGAGAGTAGTGAATTAATTCACTACAATAGAACGTAGTTGAGGCCAAAACATTGAATGGTTTTCAGGAAGGAGTTAGATATGGACAGAAGGTGGTGGGGGGCGGGGGGGGGTGGAATCAGGTTGTTGAATTGGACGATCAGCCATGATCTAAATGAATGGTATAGCAGGGTTGAAGGGCCAAATAGCCTCCTGCTGCTCCTGTTATAAAAACCAGCATTTATTCCCACCTTCCTGAACTGCTCATTGCTGTCCATGTGGTGTAGGTGCATCCACAGTGCTGTTAGGGAGGGATTTGCAGGATTTTGACCCAGTGGCAATGAACCATGACATAGTTCCAAGTCAAGATGGTGCACGGGCATGTGTGGGTATATTTGTCATTGTATATGTATATATTTGTATGTGCGTCTGTGCACCTGCCAATGTCTGTATATGTAATTATGCCCGTGTGTATTTATTGACATGTCAGTGTGTGTGAGTGTGTATATGACTGCATGTTTGTGCCTATGTCTATCTATATGTATTAATGATATTTTATATGTATTATCGCCATCCTACTGCAGAGGATTCGGCTCCACAAAAGCATTTCCAAAGCAGTAATAACAGAGTGCTGCTCTGTCTGAGGTGCTGTGTTTTTGTCAAAATATTGAATTGAGGCATCATCTCTGGTGAACATAAAAAAATCCGACAGCTCCTATTTCCATAAAGAGTTTGCCCTGGTGTCCCAGCCAACATTCATGCTTCGACTAATATCACTAACATACTGCAGATGGTGTAAATCTGAAATAAAAACAGAAAATGCTGGAAAAACCCAGCAGGGCTGGCCGTGACTGTGGAGAGAGGAATGTATTGAGTGCAAGTGATTCTTCTCCAGAGGCAAAATAGGTGACCCAATGATGTGTTTCATTGCTTCTAGTGGGATCTTCCCATGCACAAATTAGCTCTTACACTCCCTACATAACAACAATGCTTCAAAACTACTTTATTGTATTGTAAAAGGCTTTGGGTTTGGAAGGTGTTACATAAATGTAATTGTTTTCTATGTTTGCTGATTTGTGCGTGTTTTATATGGAGGAAGTTTTCTGCTGATTATGAGAGTGATTGTGAAGCTCTGCAGGGGCTGCTTTTAATGCAAGGATTATGTTTGTATCTTAAAGACAGACCCACTTCTGAATGTTGGCTGTATAAAGTCTCTCCCTTTAAATTATGGTAAGATCTGTTTACCATTTTCCATATAAAATGTCTGATCTGACACTTACTGGGTGACCTAGCTGATAATTTTATTTTTATTTAATTCTACCCAGAACCCAGTTGTGGAGGATCTGGAAGTGATAATGGAGTTTCTGGATGAGCAACAACAGGCATTTGTGTTTGACAACGAGACTAGTTTAATGTCCGGTGAGTGTGAAAACGTGACATTATCCAAAACCTTCAATTCTTTCTTTTTCACACACACGCACACACACACAGTCATAAGCAGACACACTCAGACACACACATAAACTCATATACTCACACATACAGTTGCACCCAGACACACACACACACACATAGAGTTGCACTCGTATACACAGTCACACTCAGACTAACTCACACACGGGGTGCACTCAGACACATGCACACAGTCGCATGCAGGCAGACTCAGACACACACACAGTTGTAA
Source organism: Sphyrna mokarran (assembly GCA_024679065.1). Classification (NCBI taxonomy): domain Eukaryota; kingdom Metazoa; phylum Chordata; class Chondrichthyes; order Carcharhiniformes; family Carcharhinidae; genus Sphyrna; species Sphyrna mokarran. The sequence goes on along the minus strand of JAGIQG010000008.1, from coordinate 4,013,161 downwards.
GCAGCCACATTCACAGACACTCGTACTCACAGTCACAAGCAAATACATTCCACACACAGTCACAAGCAGATACACTCAGACACACACTTACACTCAGACACACATAGACACAAACGCTCAGACACACAATTGCAAGCAGACACATTTACACACATTTACATTCAGACAGACACATAGTCACACTCGCACAGAGTTGCAAGCAGACACACTCACACGCACGCTCACAGTCACAGACACGCACGTTCAGGCAGTCTCTCTCTTCCACACACACACACACGTGCACGCGCACGTGCCCACACACACACAGGCACACCCACACACAGAGTCACAAACAGACATACTCAAACACACACTCACATTCAGGCAGACTCCCATATACACAGTCCAATTCACTCACTCACACACACACACAAACACACAGAGACACCGACACTCACTCCAGCTCCCATTGATATATCTACACACCAATTGTTAAACCTTCTCAACCTCTTTACATCAATCTGAACTGGAAAAGGTTCAGAAACACTTTGTGCTGTAATTAAAGGTTGCCAGTGGAAAGGCCTTTCATTTATTGCTGATTTATGATATTTGATACATGCAGTAAATGATTGGATTCTATTCGAAAGTCAACAAGGTGAGAATATCAGTGACCAACTTCTCCCCCACCAATTACAATCTATACCGCCTCCTTTCTTTTTCTGTGAATGTGTCTGTGTAGCGCGGAAAAAAAACACTAATTGTGACAATAATAAATCAAATCAAATCACTTACACAGAGCTCTCACAAGAGGAGGCAATTTACACAGGGGTGGGGGTGGGAAAAGTATGTAATGTTTTGTCACAAACGAGTCCATGAATTCCCCATGCCGGATTGCAAAGAGAGAGGTCCCAATGGTGCAGTGGGTGGTGTCCCTACCTCTGAACCAGAAGCTCTGGGTTCAAATCCCAACCCAGCACCTGATGGCCAAGGATGGTGCATTCATAATGTGACAGAACAGAGCAAATGTGAAAACAGGAGAGAATGATGCTGTTTTGGGGCCTCAACCCTGTAGTCCAAAGTACAATCATGGACAATCCAGTGGAAGCTGATGGTTACTGGTGCCCTCTTCAGGCATCGTACCTGGGGGGAGGGGGGGGCGGGGAGGGGGTGAGGTGTGGGGGATGAGTTAGGGGGTGGAGGGGTGTGAAGTGGGGAGGTGAGGTGGTGGGGGGGGTGATGAAGTACGAATGGAAGGGTTTCAGGTTAAATAGCTCTCTTCCCAATGCCTACATGTTCAAAATTTAGAATGTCTTTAGTTAATTCTTTCTGTATCCTTTAGGAGCCTGTTCTTTCAGTGTCCCCCTGGAAAGCTGGCAGCCCCGCTCCGACACAAACCGGAACCCCCTGTATCAGGAAATCCACTTCCCTTCGCAGCGTTACACCTTCAATCCGGTAAGAGACACAATGAAACAGGGTCAACAATTCAAGATACGGGGAAAACTCAATACATCTTCTGCTCGGGTGAGAGAAAAAGTAAGAGAGGGAGAGAAAGAGAGAGTAGGAGTTGGCACGGGGAGGGGTTGGGGGGTGCGGATGGCATAACAGAAAGAGGGAAAGTGAGACAGAAGTGAAAGAAAGGGAAAACCTTTCTTTTGAAAGCATTTCTAATGGCCTCAGGTTATCTCTAAGCGCTTTATAACCAATGAAATACAGGTTTGAAGTGTAGTCACTGGTGTAATGTCGAAAATGTGGCTGTCAGTTTGTACACAGCAAGATCCCACAAGCAGTAATGTGAAAATGCCCAGATTGTTTGTTTGTGAGATGTTGTTTAGTAACAGAAGGAGGCCATTTGTTTTCGTTAGAAAGGAGGCGGCTAAGAGGGGACCTGATCGAAACATATAAGATGATTAGAGGTTTAGATAGGGTGGACAGTGATAGTCTTTTTCCTAGGATGGAGAAAGCTAGCACAAGGGAACACAGCTTTAAATTAAGGGGTGATAGTTATAGGACGGATATCAGAGGTAGGTTATTTACCCAGAGGGTGGTTAGGGAGTGGAATGCCCTGCCTGCGGCAGTTGTAGATGCACCAAGTTTGGTGGCGTTTAAGAGGTTAGTTGATAAGTATATGGAAGAGAAGGGAATGGTTTAGTTTGAAGGGGCATTGCTTTTTATATTGGTCGGCGCAACATCGAAGGCCGAAGGGCCTGTTCTGTGCTGTAATGTTCTATGTTCTATGTTCTATTCAGCCCATTGAATCAGCCCTGCCAGTCAGTACAGTTATGGCTAATTGGGCACTTCAATGCCTTTTACTGTTCCCATAATTAACATTATTGTTAATCAACAATCTCTCAAACTCTGCTTTAAATACAGTGACTGAGCTTCCACAGCGTCTGGGGCAGAGAATTCCAAATATTCCCTCTGTGTAAAGAAATTTCTCCTCACCTCAGTCCAAAGTGGCTTCCCCCTTATTCTGAAATTGTGCCTCTGGTTCTAGACTCCCCAAACAAGGGAAATATCTGACCCACATCTACCCTGTCCATTCCTTCAAGTATTTTGTAAGTTTCAATGAGATCACCTCTCATTCTTCAAAGCTCTTGAGAATACAGGCCCAGTTTACCCAATTGTCCCACGTAAGACACTCCCACCAACACCGCAACAAGCCTGGTGAATCTTTGTTGTGCTCCCTCTATGGCAATAGAGGTAAGGGACACAGTAAACTGGACACAGTACTCCAGGTATGGTCTAATCAAGCCCCTGTACAATTGATGTAGAGATGCCAGCGTTAGACTAGGGTGGGCAGTAATAAGTCTCACAACACCAGCTTAAAGTTCAACAAGTCTATTTGGAATCACAAGCTTTCGAAGCACTGCTCCTTCATCAGATGAGTCCTTTAACTTGGTGTTGTACGACTTATTACTATGCCTATATAATTGAAGCAAGACCTCCCCTAGTGTACATGCACATTAGCCTTTAATGAGTTCTGGTTAAGGATGCCCGGGTCCTTCTGTACATCCACACTTTCTAATTTCTTATCCTATAAGGTTGAGGGATATTAAACATCAGCCAGGACACTGGGGAGGACCACTTTGAAATGGTTGCCCTGGGATCATTTCCATTGAAGGATGAGGGGTCTTAATTTAAGCTTTATCCAAAAGGTAGCACCTTTGACAGTGTAGCACTCTCTCAGTACAGCACTGAAATAACAGCCTTCAAGTCTCTGGGCTGACAGTTTAAAGCCACAACTTTCTTTTTTGGGACTAGGAGCATCACCCATTACAACAGTGATTTTTACTGAAGTTATAACCATCTCAATGGCTGCAAAATAGCTCGTGACATCCATCCTATGATCTAATTACAATTTAAATCTCCCTCGGATAAAATTCTTGATGTGATTACATTCATTCGCTGTATGAATGTAAAGGTTAAATTACTAGTGAGTGGCACAGTGGTTAGCACTGCTACCTCACAGAACCAAGGACCCAGGTTCAATTCCCAGCTTGGGTCACTGTCTGTGTGGAGTTTGCACGTTCTCCTCATGTCTGCGTGGGTTTCCTCTGGGTGCTCTAGATTCCTCCCATATTTTGAAAGTTGTGCTAGTTAGATGCATTAACCTGAATGGACACCGGAGTGTGGCGATTTTCACAGTTATGTCATTGCAGTGTTAATACAAGCCTTACTTGTGATTAATAAATCAACTTTACTTTACTTTCTTATTATTATTGTGATTCCAGTGTGGACACTCGAGCAATGCTGACTGTGTGTACTGCCCCTGTTACTCTCCAGTGCCAGATTTCAGTTCCACTCTGCCTCCGGACTACATGATCAGAAGTTTCAACAGCGACAAGAGTAAGGAATTCCCTCTCAAAGACACAGCACGGGCACTCACCACTTGGCTGAGAAGGTCCATGAAACACTAAGCTCAACCTTTCCTCTCTACTTGTATTTTGCAGGGAAGCGGAAGGTGAGGCTTTTCCAGTTTCTCTTTGAGATGCTGGAAGATCCAGGAATGAGGCACTGCATCTGGTGGATTCAGCCATCTCGAGGCCTCTTCCAGTTCTCTTCCCAAAACAAGGAAAAATTGGCCGAGATCTGGGGCAGAAGGAAAGGCAACAGGAAGACGATGACATACCAGAAGATGGCGCGAGCCTTGAGGAACTATTCCCGCACTGGTGAGATCACCAAGGTGAAACGGAAGCTGACTTACCAGTTCAACCAGCAGGTCATCAACAGGTTACAGGGTAGTGTCAGGACATCCTCCTTCAACTGACCAATCCAATGGTTTTTTGAGGGCTCACTCACCTCAAGGAGTCAATGTATTCAGCAGCCACTTACACTGCCACTTTTCCAATATTGAAAGACGTTATAGAAATGCAACTTCTGCTACAGGCACGCCACTCTGAGATTTCCACAATCTTCCAATTCTGATCTCTTGCACACTCCCAATTTTGCTATTGTGTCTGTGTCTTCAGCTGCCTGTGTCATGAGCTACAGAATTCCTCCCCTAAAGTTCTCCACCTTTGGACTTAGGGTGAGGGGGTAAGGTTTAATTTGGATGCTGGAGAGAGTTTTTTCACACAGAAGGTGGTGGGGGTATGGAATGCGCTGCCAAGTAAAGTGGTGGAGGCAGGTACTCTGGAGTTATTTAAGAAATATTTAGATGGGCACATGAACAGAATGGGAATGGAGGGGTATAGAAAACTGATTTAAAATAGGGATCATGAGCCATGGGAGTCCCTGGGAAGTGTGTAAATAGATGATGATATTGATGTACTTGTTTTTATCCTATAGGTGCTTTGGTCCACCTTGTTGTCTAACAAGGGACATACACGCGATGGGTCGTGAGAGGGATGCTCTTGGATTTTTTTCGACAGTATCCTAGTGCTTCACGTTGTTCGTGTACGCTTGACCTGGACCATGTGATGGGCAACACGACAGCTCAGTGACTATCGCTGTGCTGCGCAGATACATGGATTTGGGCCTGTGTCTGTGGGAGTTTGCGCATTCTCCCCGTGCTTGCGTGGGTTTTCTCCGGGTGCTCCGGTTTCCTCCCACATCCCAAAGATGTGCTCTTAGGCTAATTGGCGAAACAAATTTTCCCTAAATTGTCTCAAATTTGGTTTTTAATCCATAGATCTATAAACATGGACAGGGATCGCAGGTAGAGATGGGAACATCGGGGTGGCAGCACGGGCTTGTTGGGCTGAAGGGCCTGTTTCCCGTGCTGTTTTGTCCTTTGTTCTTTGTTCTCTCTCTCTTCCTTAATATCTACCTCATGTGCTTATCCGTCTTAATATCTCTTCATGTGGCTTGGTTGTCCAATGGCATTCCATTAAAGCATCTTGGCATATTTTACCATGTTTAGGATGCTTAAAAAAAAACAACTTGTACCTGTAAAGATTAACAAGTATTTTAACTGAGTAAGTAGGGGTTTTCTTTGATGGTGAGAGAGAGTGGGTAGAAAATCAGAAGAAAATGCTTCACACTGAGTATGGAAAGCTTTGTTGCAGCAAGAAAATGAACTAAAGTTGTTAATCCCTTGAAGAACGGGAAAGTACAAAACTAGGGAGCAAGATCAGGGAAGCAGGACTGAGTGCTGCACTGTCAGGGATGCTGTGTATTGGATAGGATGTTAAATCAATGCCTTCTCTTTCAGCTCAGTTGGGTGTATAAGATCCATCATCATGGGAATGCTGTAGTGGTAACGTCACTAACCTTGTAATAGAAACATAGAAGATAGGAACAGGAGGAGGCCATTTGGTCCTTCGAGCCTGCTCTGCTATTCATTATGATCATGGCTGATCATCCGACTCAATAGCCTAATCCTGCTTTCTTCCAATAACCTTTGATCCCATTCGCCCCAAGTGCTATATCCAGCCGCCTCTTGAATACATTTAATGTTTTGGCATCAACTAATGAATGAATTCTACAGGCTCACCACTCTTTTGGTGAAGAAATGTCTCCTCATCTCTGTCCTAAATGGTCTATCCCAGATCCTCAGACTATGAGCCTGATTCTGGAGACCCCCACCATTGGGGCCAACCCTCCTGCATCTACCCTGTCTAAGCCTGTTAGAATTTATAAGTCACTGTGAGACTTATACTCTCACTCACTCAGTGTCCCCCCTCATTCATCTGAACTCTGGCAAAAACAATCCTAAACTGTCAATCTCTTCTCATACATCAGTCCTGGCATCCCCAGAATCAGCCTAACTCTTACCCTAACCCAAACCCTGGTAAATCTAATCCAGAGGCCCAGACCAATGCTCTGAGGACATGGGTTCAAATCCCACCATGACAGCTTGTGGAAATTAAATTCAATTAGCAAAATCTGGAATTGAAAAACAATAATGGTGACTATGGAACCATTGTCAATAGTTGGAAAACCCATCTGATTCAATCATGTCATTTAGGGAAGGAAATCTGCTGTCCTTACTTGATCTGGCCTGCATGTGACTTCAGAGTGACAGCGTTGTGGTTGATTCTGAAGTGCCAAAGAAACGATTTGTTTTAAGGTCAATTAGGGATAGAGTCATAGAGGTTTACAATATGGAAACAGGCCCTTCTGCCCAACTTGTCCATGCTATCTTTTTTTAAAACCCCTAAGCTAATCCCAATGGCCCACATTTGGCCCATATCCCTCTATATCCATCTTACCCATGTAAGTGTCTGAATGCTTTTAAAAGATAAGATTGTACCCACCTCTACTACTATGGCAGCTTGTTCCAGACACTCACCACTCTCTGTGTGGAAAAACTTCCCCTCTGGACACTTTTGAAGCTCTCCCCTCTCACCGTAAACCTGTGCCCATGGATAACAGTGTTGGCCTTGTCAGTAATGCCCACATCCTATGAAAGGATAAATTAAAAAAGTCATTAGTGTAAAGGTACATGTTCAAATTCATCAACTACCATTATTTATCTCATTGTTGCATTGTAGGATCTTGCTGACCAGAGATTGGCAGCTCTGCTTACAATTTCAACACGTGTTCTTTCTCTTTCTCTCTTTTTTTATTCCACTAATGAACTATTTGCTCAGATTCAATCACATTATCTCCATTCTCTTCGTGGGAATAAGTGCAAGTTCTTTGTTTTCTTTTTGAGTTATTCCTACTATGAGTTGACAAAGATATCAAGGCCAAATGGCCTCTTGCTGTGCTGGGAATGCTTTCACATTCCAGCATAGCAGAGCCTTGTGAGGTTTTTAAACAACTGTTTACACTTGGCACACATCAACATTTAGCATTGGTACCTTCCCGAGGAGATGCTGCATTCAGTGAGGCAAGGGTCAGAGACTGGGTTATTATTTCCCCAACCTATGCTGCCTTTGTGTGTGATTCAGGTCTCCGCCACTGCTCAGTGGGAAGGGCTTTTGCCTCTGAATTAAAAAATAGTAGGTTCAAGCCCCACTCCACAGCTCTGATGTTAACTAGAGCAGGGTCAGGGGGAGAAAGGTAAGGCATCGACCTGAGGTTGGTAGGTAAACATAAAGCTCAATTCAACACATCAACTTGAGCCATTCTAACTCTCAGACCTTTCTAACCCCCACGTGAACCCACTGCTAATCACACATCATCAGGGTGATAGGCTGGGGTTAGCTCAGTAAGACAAAAGGAAATGAATCCTTGGCAAGAAACATGAATGGTGGGTGCTGGAGACAGAGAGGATTGGAGGGGACTGCGGGATACCTGAACCAGGAGGAGCCCAAATATTCATGTGGAGGCCACAGAGTAACTGTCTCAGCCTGCTTCCAAGGCCACACTTCTCACAGTGTGCAATGCCTTCACAAGGCTGATACTGGGATTTTTCAGAGACTATGTATTGCCAAAACTTTAGCTAATAGGAAGACTCATGGCACAGCAATATCGCTGTAAAAGACACTCTTTATTGACCAATGTACAATAAGAGGAGGCATCAGGCAGTCCGATGCCTCTCTGAGGTTACATTACATTTGTCAATATTATTATAGATTTCCCAAGTTCACTTCTCCCACCTTCTGGTTCATCCCCATTGGATATGAATCAATCACCATTAGTACAGGTCATTGTTAAGAGAGATCATATAATTTAGCCGACTATACCCTGCTGTCTGACATCATGGGCATTCATTAGTTCATAAAATCCGGAAGCTCCTCCCCTTTTGTTTCCTTCTATAATGTTAATCATAGAGTTCAAAGACACATTTCCCATCACCTCTTAGCAACTTCCATTACATAGTTGCAGAGTTCAAAGGTCCAATTTCTCACTGTCTGGAGAAACATCTTTATCAGTGAAAATAAATGGTCCTATTCATGCTTAGGCATGAGAATTTGTACTTATAACTGATAAGAATGGTCCTCTGTGACTGTATTGTTCTAAAAGAATGTGGTCTGTCTACTCAGCTTTCATCCCATTATGCCTTGGGGCAGCCTGCATTTTAGCCAAAGTGTACAAGTCATAAAATACATCTCACATACATTTTAAAATCCAAAATACAAGTTTAAATCATTTAGCTGGTTCTATGCGGACAGTACTATATTTAAGGCAGTCTGTGATTCTTATCCAAAGTTGATCCACTCAGTTTATGTAGTCTTTCTTAGTGTTTTAAATCCCAGAGTATTTAGAAATTCTCTAACCCGAGATGAGAAGGTGGTGGTGAGCTATGTTCCTGAGCCTCTGCAGTCCATGTGGTTTAGGTAAACCGAGAGAGCTGTTACGGAAAGAGTTTCAGGATTTTGACTCAACGACAGTGAAGGAACGGCCGATATGTTTCCAAGTCAGGATAGGGAGTAGTTCGGAGGAGAACTTCCAGGAAGTTGTGTTCCCATGTACTGTTGTTTTTGACCTTCTAGATGGTAGAGGTCAGGAACCTGCAAAGGGCTGTTGATGGAGACTTGCTGCAGTGCATCTCATAGCTGGTACACACTGCTGCCACTGTACACCAGTGATGGAGGGAGCGAATGTTCAATGGATGGTGTACCAAACAAGCAGGTTTCTGGAGTGTACACTGCTTGGCTGATAGTTTGATCTGGTATTCAGGGGCGTACATGCAGATTCAAAATTATCATGCTGTGTGGAGAAGCCTGAGCAGAAATTTATACATTACCCAAACATATAAATTAACTGTGGATAAATCTAAGTGGAGCTCAGAGGATAGATCTTTACAGCAGGTTTTGAATCGCATTGAATCCAGGGTCAGGTGGGAACTGGATAACTCAATAAGCAACAGAGCCATCAGAGCTGATCCAGTGATTGGTTGGTGCAGTAACATGTTGGGATCCCAAAATCAAACCTTCACAGTTGTCACACTCCCCCCACTGCCACCGTACCTGCCCCTTCTGCCACCACCTCCCCAACCCCCTCCCCATACACCAAGCTAGTAGCCTCCTTGGCATCTCACAGGAATAGAGGAATTTGGAGCAGACGTAGGTAACTCAGCCCTTCGAGCCTGTCCCACCATTCCAGCAAATAATAGCTGACCTCGCAGTATCAAACCCAGCCAACGTGTTATGACCAGCTCCCGGGAATCTAAACACTCCTCATCCCAGAAACCCAGATTTAAACAGCAGCAACCTTCATTCTCACTGGAGCTGTAAACCGAATCCAAACCACTTGCTTTTGCCAACTGCAGCAATATTAATCTGCAAAGGAAGAATTAAGGCTTGTGTTATTTTGAAATATTCAGCTGAACTCCAGCTTTGCAGATCTGAACTATTAACTCTGGACTTGCTAGTTGATATGAGTGCTGTAAAATGTACCATTGATTTTATTGTATATATCTGTACTGTTTAAAACCCAGGGGCAAAATAATAAACTTCTTGTTCAAAATACAAGTGTTGAGATTTTTGTGGAAACAGGCCCAACTTGAAAAGATTAACAAGAATTGCCAACTCAGGTGAGAACTATGTCACAAACCTTGGGCACACTCTGTCTCCTCTCTGAATGAGGGTATTCTTCCTTCAGTCTCACTCCACAGACTTAAACCCATGATCCAGACTCACACTCTCCACACACCTACTGAGGGAATATAAAAGTAAAGACAAAGTACAAAGAAATAAAAGCAGAAAAATGCTGGAAAATCTCAGCAGGTCCGACAGTGTCTGTGGAGAGAGAATAGAGCCAATATTTCCATAATGAGCCTTTGGAGGCAGAAGTCCCTTCACCAAAATCCCTTTATGCACAAACTCTAACAGCAGTGCACAGAGTGCTAGCAATCTTCCTCAGGAGGTGCCAGAGGAACTGACACGGCTGATTAAATACCAGGCAAAAACTCCCTGATTGGACCATCAATTGGATCCTTAAACAGGGAATTCATACTCCAATAGACCAACCTCAAAGGCCTGATTGAAGTTATTACAGTTTCAAGTCCAGATTACCCTTTTTCAGAGCTGCATTCTCAGTATCTTGCTTTCATAAGTCTGGAATTGACAGCTAGTCCCAGTAATGGTGACTTTCAGGGCTGACAAAGGATCATCCCGATTCAAAATTTAAGACATTCTTGCTCACTCTTTACCAATTCTTGTGTCTTCCTCACTCTCACTATTCTCGACGTTCTGTATTTTAGAATTCTTCAGAAGCAGTTGTTATGATCAGTCCCCAGGTGAGGTTCCCCAAAAGTTGTTGTTCCGATTTGTTACCTTTCCCCTGGGATATCCCAAATCTGTGTCAGGGGGAAGTGATTCACTCTGTGTCTTTATTCAGCCCAAACTGTGCTGGTAGTTACAAGGTTTCCTTTGGCTTAAAAACCTTCCCCAGATGCAATAGTTATATTTTAAAAGGAGCCAGTTTAACCTGACATTCTTCAGTTAAGAAAGTAAGTTTATTAATAATTTAAAAGGAGGAATGGTAAAACACATACAGCTACATTCACATGGATTAGAAGTAAGAATTGAATCTGATAGAAAGTAAATATAAATTAAAAATTATACAAACAGTTCTTGAATTGTGAGGAGAAGTATTGCGCCTGTTACAAATTGATTCCTGTATAGCCAAACTCTGCAGGAGAATAATGGATTCTTGGATTCAGGTGACCTCTGGTTTAATGGAGATTTTTCCGATTTTTCCCCAACTGAGATCTGTTTTCTGTTGGCTTATTGATTTTCACAGTCAGAGAGAGAGATTTTCCAGCTGTTTTATATACATGGACACAGATCAGCAGGACAGACCCAGACACCAGGCTGGCTAATAGGCAGCTAAGCCAGCAGGCAGGTAAAACCTCAGGCCGATCTCTCAACTATCTTCCTTAACCCCTTTCTTTCTACACTCCAACAGGAAATCGGAATACAGGTGTCAGTCCGGGCAATCACACCCCGGGTGTTTGAGATGAGATAGTCGTAATGTTCCTTTGTCTTTACCAAGGATGGTAATCAGTTTTTGGATTATTTCAAAATGATCTTGTCTGGAAAACACAATAGTGGTGGTTCCATTGTCCCTGAAAGTAAACTCCTTGTAACCAATCCTGTCAGTGACTAGGCTAAATTTAAGCTTAAGTTTCAAATTTAGTTATTAAATATCACAAATTGACTTACATTAACGCTGTAATGAAGTTACTGTGAAAATCCCTTAGTCGCCACACTCCTGGGCCTGATTGGGTACACTAAGAGAGAAGTTAGCCCAGCCAATGCACCCCAACCAGCACGTCTTTACAACTAATTGTAAATTCTCAGCTAACTTCTGAGTTTGTATCCATTTTGAAGTATGAAACTCTTTTTAGTGTTCAGTATTTCTGTGGATATATTCTGTGCTTTTTTTTCTCCCTCATTATAATGCAGTGAAATAAATTGGTTAAAGAATCAACTGAGAGGCAAAGTTCAAAGATAAAATCATACCTTTATTATACAGTTGAAAAATGTACATTCATTTCCAGGAAGTAATCCTGACAATTGGAATCTATAATCAGGGAGTTCATTACTTTCAAACAATGAAGTGCATTACTTCCCTCTAGTCAGCAAGTGGCGCTGCTTAGCTATTTTTCAGCCCATCTCTCTCACAAAATGCAATAATAATTCTCCCTTTTAGCAAAAAACATCTCAGAGCTTATTCAGATTCGAACAAGAAGCTTTTGACAGCTTTGTTTAACTTAGGGTCTTGACTTGTACTGGCTGGAATTTATCAGATTGAGGTGGTGATGGAATTGAGGTGATTTGACCAGACAGAGAAGAACCATTTCCTCTGGGAGAAGAGGTCGAGAATGGGAGGAAGGATGTGGGGGAGGGGAGTGGGGGTGGTGGTGGGGAGAGGGGTGGAAAGACTCCTTAAAATACAAAGACATATTGCAAGATTCTGCACTAAAACTACATGGGAACTAAATGAGTGTCAGCTCCTTGAATTATGGTGGGAGATACAGAAGGGATGTCCGAGGTAGGTTCTTTGCGCAGAGAGTGGTTGGGGTGTGGATACACTGCCTGCTGTGATAGTGGAGTCAGACACTTTAGGAACTTTCAAGCGGTTATTGGATAGGCACATGGAGCACTCCAGAATGATAGGAGTGAGATAACTTGATCTTGGGTTTGGACACAGCTCGGCACAACATTGAGGGCCAAAGGGCCTGTACTGTGCTGTACTGTTCTATGTTTCTATGTTGATGGAAGATATGAAATGGGAATCACTACAACAAGGGAGGGAGTGAAACAGACTGAACATGTTCTATGAGCTTTGGGAATGGGCTGGTCAGGAGTGACAGAAACATATAGTGCCCTCAGCAATGACACAGGTGGCTGTTGGATTTGGACTCAGACTAATCCCAGGTGTACGAGAGTTCCTGTTGATGAATAATCATATTGGCAAAAATGGCAATCACAAATTTAGATTGCAAACTAACAAGGCAAACAAGGAATGGCACGGTGGCACAGTGGTTAGCACTGCTACCTCACAGCTCCAGGGACCTGGGTTTGATTCCTGGCCTGGGTCACTGTCTGTGTGGAGTTTGCATGTTCTCCCCGCGTCTGCGTGAGTTTCCTCCAGGTGCTCCGGTTTCCCCCCACAGTCCAAAGATGATTGGATTGGCTGAGATAAATTGCCCCTTAGTATTAGGGGGATTAACTAGGGTGAATGTGTGGGGTCATGAGGCTAGGACCTGGCTGGGGTTGTGGTTGGTGCGGACTCAATGGGTCTCCTTCTGCACTGTAGGAATTCTATGCTTCAATATAATGGTTTCTGATACTTAACATTTCACCAGTTGAGGCATGGTCCGTCACATGTTGGTTGTCTTTCCTGTGGATCCTAGAAGGTCTTCTTGGCTTCTTGAACTGGGTCTCTTGACTCACAATGTTGTTTGGGAGTTTAACTTCACTGACAAGTTCTAATACATTTACAAATTCCATTGCAGCTTTAAGGCTGTAACTTTCTGGAATGTTTTTCAAATCACAACTTCCCAGTCCACATTCCCCGCTGAAGCTGCACATTGAATCACTGTCTGTGTGGAGTCTGCATGTTCTTCCTGTGTCTGTGCAGGTTTCCTCCGGCTGCTCCGGTTTCCTCCCACACTCCAAAGTTGTGCAGGTTAGGTTGACTGGCTGAGTTAAATTGCCCCTTAGTGTCCCAGATTAAGGGGATTAGTGGGGTAAATACATGGAGTTACAAGTTTATGTTATGTACGTTGGAGCATTAGTCTCTTTGAGAGAAAGGTCTTGTGATTTCAGATGTGGGGTGAGCTGTTGGGATCCGCCCATGGTGGGCAGTCAATGTTTGATGCGGAGTGAATACAGCTAATAAAATGTTTTGTTCCCTGATGCCTGACTGTGGCAAAGTTATTGACGAGAAGCCTCAGTACAACAGGATTGGGTTTGGGTGGGAGACTCAATGGGCCATATGGCCAGCTTCTGGCCTGCAAGTACTTTGTGAGGAAGCAGTTAAGGATCAACTAAACTACTGTGAGCCTGGAGTCACATGTAAACTAGACCAGAAGTGAACCAAATGTATTTTTTTAACAACAATAAATGGCTTTGTTACACTTTTAATTGCAGTTTTTTTAATGGAATTTAAATCTCATTTACTGTTACTGGATTTGAACCTGACATTACCCTGGATCTCTGGATTATGAATCCAGTGACAATACCACTGCACCACTTGGAGGCTGCTTGTGATTGTACATAGAAATTTCCACTGGAAAACAGGCTATTCGATCCATCCTTTCCATATTGATATTTATCCTCCACACCAGCTGATCACCTTTACTCCATCTGTTTTCGTATTCAAAAGTCTTTCCCTTTAGACACCACTCTTATTATGAATGTTGACAAAGAAAGACTTGCATTTGTATAGCACCTTTCACAACCTCAGACTATCTTCAAACATGGAATCATAGAACTCTACAGTGCAGAAAAAGGCCCTTCGGCCCATCAAGTCTTCATCAAGCACAATCCTATCCAGGCCTTACCCCCATATCCCTACATATTATACCCACTAATCCCTCTAACCTACGCATCCCTAGACACTAAGGGGAAATTTCTTAGCATGGCCAATCAACCATACCGGCACATCTTTGGATTGTGGGAGGAAACTGGAGCATCCAGAGGAAATCCATGCAGACACGACCCGAGCCAGGAATCGAACCCAGGACCCTGGAGCTGTGAAACAGCAATACTAACCACTGTGCTACCATACTGTCCCGCCATGAACATCTTGGAGCTAATGAGGTACTTTTGAAATGCAGTGGTTGTTGTCAGTGTAGTGGATGTTTTATGCACAGGAAGATCCCACAGACATCGCAATGATAATAAGCAGAGAATTATTTTTTTCAATTATCAGCTGCCACACTCCGTGGGACCCGAGAGGGCTTCGGGTTAACATCCCACCTGAGGGGCAATACAATCCTCACTCAGAATGTCAGTCAGGATTTTACACTCAACTTCCTGAACTTTGGAACCCAAAACCATTTCTCTAAGGCAAGAGTGGCACCCACTTAGTGACATTCCCCCCAGAGCACCTGCCTCACTCAGTAAGGCGAGAAGATTCAACATTCTCAGGGAAAGTTAAAAGAACAACAAAATTCCAAAGATTTATGATCACCTTGCAATTGTGTTCCAAGTTCAAAACCTCACCCACATCTTCAGCTTAAAGTGGCTTGTTTTTAAATATAGTTGACAATCTGACCATTTATGTGACACAGGTTTGTGTTCCACTTTTAATCCCACGCTGATGTTATAGTTACACTGCAAAGTGATCTAAATCTGGAGTCAGAACTTGAAATAGCAGAGTTGTGAAACAGAATGAGATATCTTGGAATCTCACACTACTTCCCTCTGCTATCAGATCAGTCCTTTAGCCAAAGGTAAGCTCCTCAGTCAGCTGCCAGTGTACTCACACGCTCACTATTCCGCAGAGATGAAAGGTTGGACTCCAGTTACTGCCATACCATGTTAACCCCAAGAATATCCCAATTAATCAAACAGCAATATCAAAGTACACAACCAATTGTACAAAAGCCTTTTTTCCTAGGATGGAGAAAGCTAGCACGAGGGGACACAGCTTTAAATTAAGGGGTATGAGTTATAGGACGGATATCAGAGGTAGGTTCTTTACTCAAAGAGTGATTAGGGAGTGGAATGCCCTGCCTGCAGCTGTTGTAATGCGCCAAGTTTGGTGGCGTTTAAGAGGTTAATTGATAAGTATATGGAAGAGAAGGGAATGGTTTAGTTTGGAGGGGCATTGCTTTTTATTTTGGTCGGCACAACATCGAAGGCCGAAGGGCCTGTTCTATGCTGTAATGTTCTATGTTCTATGTTTAAAACTGGTGCGGCCGCACTTGGAGTATTGTGTACAGTTGCTTTATTAAGAAAGATATGGAGGCATTGGAAAGGGTGCAGAGGAGGTTTACCAGGATGTTGCCTGGTATGGTGGGATGGTCTTATGAGGAAAGGTTGAGGGACTTGAGGTTATTTTCATTAGAGAGAAGAAGGCTAAGAGGTGACCTAATTGAGGCATATAAGATGATCAGAGGGTTAGATAGGGTGGACAGTGAGAGCCTTTTTCCTCGGATGGTGATGGCTAACACGAGAGGACATAGCTTTAAATTAAGGGGTGGTAGTTATAGGATGGATGTTAGAGGTGGGTTCTTTACTCAGAGGGTAGTAAGGGCATGGAATGCCCTGCCTGCAGCGGTTGTGGACTTGCCAAGTTTAAGGGCGTTCAAATGGTCAGTGGATAGGCATATGGATAGCATTGGAATAGTTTAGGTTAGAGGGTCATTAGATTGGTTCTATTGGTCAGTGCAACATTGAGGGCCAAAGGGCCTGTACTGCGCTGTAATGTTCTATGTTTTAAAACAGGAAATGATGGAAAGTCTCAGCAGGTCTGCTCAAAGTTCAGAAATTTGACCAAGGGTCATCTGGACTCGAAATATCAGCTCTTTTCTCTCCTTACAGATGCTGTCAGTCTTGCTGAGATTTTCCGGCATTTTCTCTCTTTTGGTTTCGGATTCCAACATCTGCAGTGATTTGCTTTAATCAAAGTACACAACATTAATTTCACACAAAACCAATCAACACACACTTACTTTAAAACACAGAGGTGATTCTAATATCAACAGCCAGCATTGAAGAAAACTGAACGTAGAGATTTCCAATCACAATAAACTGGTAAATTCTAAGCCTACTAACCTAGTCGAACCTAGTCTTTATACAGAGTGACTAACATTTATTTTTCAAGTTACCTTGTGTGATAAAGGCATTTCATGAATGAGTTTTCATAGCTCTTACATAAAGAAAAATAAATTTTTGCTTTTCTATAGCACCTTTCACAACCTCACGATGTTTCAAGGTGTTTCACAGTTAATTAAGCACATATTTTGAAGTCTAGTCACTGTTATAATGGAGAAAACACAGCAGCAAATTGTACACAGTAAGCTCTGACAAAGAATAATGTGACAATGAATAGATATTCTGTTTTCACGATGTTGGTTCAGAGATAAATATTATCTCTCTTGATTTCTTTGAAATAGTGGCATAGGATATTGTACATCTGTCCAGCTGACAGGGAGGGTGGGTTTCGTTTAATGTTTGCAATGAAAGACAGCGCCCTTAACAGTGCAGCACTCCCTCAGTACTGCACTGGAGTGTCAGTGAATGGAGTGGGACTTGAATTCTCAACATTCTGACTCAGGAAGTGAGGAAGAGAGAACCACTAAGCCATGGTTGACACATCCAAACTCTCAAAAACCCCTACACATTTTAGGCATTATTTTAAGACAGTCCATGAACTTACGTCTTTGACCAAGCTTTCGGTGACCTGTCCTAGCAGCTCCTTCTGTTGTTCAATGTCAATTTTTTTTGTTAGTCGTTACAGTACCCGGGGAGCTTTAGCTACATTAAAGGTGCTACATAAATGCAAACTCCAGGTGACACAGTCTGGGTTTCAATGCAAAATTAAGCCGCATCTCATATATTGAGGGTAGCCATTTATGATTTAATCAAAATCCATCCCTCCCTTCACAATATTTCACAAAGAAGATTTGGAAAATGTGGAGGGCTCTTCGAATATTAACATTGTAAATTAACCACAGGTTTTATTGAACTAATTGTCAACTAATTACTACCGGCATCAAATTATTCTGCCAAATCATATTCAAAACTGTACATACACAGAGAGACAACCAAAATAGTATTAAACCAATACTCAGGGAAGCAAGGAAGCAGATTCTACCTGGCAGCTCTGAATCCAGTTCTGACTATCAGGCAAGAAGCAAGAGTGCAGAAACATTTGAGCAGGCAGATTCCACCTAGTAGCCTGGAAGCCAGTTCTAGCTAGCAAACAAGATGCAAGAATGCAGAAAAACATTTGTGAAGGCAGTTAAAACCCATATCTTTGCTGAACAAGAAGATACATTCCCCAGAATAACTCTTCAATTGTGTACAATGTGGTAACTATAAACTGGCCTTTATTTTTTCTCTCTTTTGGTTTCAGATTCCAACATCTGCAGTGATTCGCTTTAATCAAAGTACACAACATTAATTTCACACAAAATCAATCAACACACACTTACTTTAAAACACAGAGGTGATTCTAACAGTCAGCATTGAAGAAAACTGAATGTAGAGATTTCCAATCACAATAAACTGGTAAATTCTAAGCCTACTAACCTAGTCGAACCTAGTCTTTATACAGGGTGACTAACATTTATTTATCCAATAGATCTATTGAGGTGGATGTTGTCTGGGAAGAGGGAAATCCTGCAAGAGTTCAAATCTTATAAATATACAAAAAGGACAATTTCTATATAAACTGCAAGAGTATGTTTAGTCATTCCTATATGTAACTATCTTGGATTATTATAGTCCCGTTTGTGTAGATGTGTTTTTTTCTTTATTATAATAAGCAGTCTTTAATAAGTGTTATATCATGACTGGGCTGGTTATTGTTGTTACTGAATCTTCCATTTTACTCCCCACATTATTCCTGTAAGTAAAATAGTACACCACCACAAGTTGGTGTCTCAAGTTGAGGCACCCTCGTAGAATGCATCAGCCAAGTTCACAACAGTTGCACTGTGCTTTGCTCCACTGTTGGTCAGATCAGCCCCTAATTCTGGATTTACACTATGGGACAAATTTACCAATGCCCAATACCCAACCACCCCCTGGATATCAATGCAGAAGATTCAAGTTGCACGCTCCAATGATTCTCTGGAATTTCAAAATTTAGCATCTGGGTAGCTGAAGGAATGGTGGCCAATGATATAATGACAGTGATCAGGATGTTAATAAGCCCGGGACGAGAGCAGTGTGGATAAGTTAGAGGATTATAGAGTTTTGAGGTGATTACAGAGATACAATAAGAAGTCTCACAACACCAGATTAAAGTCCAACTTTATTGGAATCACAAGCTTTTGGAGCACTGCTCCTTCATCAGGTGAGTCCAATGCTGGCATCTCCACATCATGATTACAGAGATTGTGAGCGATGATGACCATGGAGGGATTTAAAAACAAGGATGAGAAGTGAACCCACCCAAGATTTCTTGAAGTGTCAAAGAATGAGTCTGTAGTAATCTCTGAGCACATACAGGAGATAAATCACTGGCTCCTTAGTCACATGTGGATCTTTCATTCTCTTTGAATATATCAGCTTATCACTTCTAAAAACAATGTTGAAGGTGAAAGAAAGATTTTTGATTTAATTTATTATTGTCACATGTATTGACATACAGTGAAAAGTATTGTTTCTTGCATACTATACAGACAAAGCATACTGTTCATAGAGAAGGAAAGGAAAGAGTGCAGAATGTAGTGTTACAGTCATGGAGAAAGATCAATTTAATGCAAGCTAAGTCCATTCAAAAGTCTGACAGCAGCAGGGAAGAAGCTGTTCCTGAGTTGGTTAGTAGGTGACCTCAGACTTTTGTCTCTTTTTTCCAATGGAAGAAGGTGCAAGAGAGAATATCTGGGGTGTATGGGAACCTTAATTATGCTGGCTGCTTTTCCGAGGCAGTGGGAAGTATAGACAGAGCTAATGGATGGGAGGCTGTGTTGGTGTGATGAATTGGGCTACATTCACGGTTTACATTCATGTAGCATTTTTCACCGCATTTCAAAGTGCTTTCTAGTGCTGGCAGCCAAGTGGTACACAGCAAGCTCCCACAAACACAAAATGATAATAACCCAGATATTATGGCATGCAATGATGATTAAAGGATGAATACTGGCCTGAACACCAGGGGGAATTGCACTGCACTCCTTCCAGATAGTAGCTATGAAATCTTTCACATCCATCTGAACAGAAAGATGGGGATTTGGGATAATATCTCACCTGAAAGATGGGGCGAGGAAAGGTTGTTTGACTTGGTGGAGAGAGTGTGGGGGTGGGGGGTAATGCGAGGATGCAGAGGATTACCTCATGTGCCTCACGAATGTGAATAAGCAGATTTGGGAACCCTAAACTGGCATTAACCAAACATTTCCTTCACAAATGCTAATTGAGCCGATGTGTATTTCCAGCATTTCCCTATCTTCATTTCAGATCTGCAACCTTATTAATTTTACTTCATTAATTTCATCCTAGAACATTTGCTCTGTTTTTCAGATGCCCTGTGCTTGCTGCCTTTTTGAAAGGAAAATCTTTGGCAAACGTGTGCCAAGAGAGGGAAAGAAAGCGAGTGTCTTTAATTCTCACTCCTATAAATAATGCAAGGTCCAGAGTGGTTACGCTTACTGGCTAAAAACAAGCATCCTATAAATTCCCTGACAGTTCAAATGGGTCACCCGGGATGGTATTGTTCAGAGTGGGATATAAATCCCTTCCAGCTTCAGGCAGGACTGTCTATATTTGGACAACAGCTGCATGATTTTCCTATAAAGGCAACAGTTAGTAAAAACAACGCACAGTATTATACAACAGACTGGATAAGAGTGTATCTGTAGATATATGTAGACTGAGTGAGCATGTGTTTCTGAGTGTGTATTAGTGTCAGTGTGTATATTTGTATGTGTATATATATGTGTGCATGAGTGAGTGTTTCTGGATATATGCATGGGAGTGTGGGTATTTGTCAGGGTGTGCATGTATGCGACTGGGATATTTTTGTAGGAGTGAAATATTTGTGTGTGAGCAGGTGATGGATGTGAGTGGGTAATGTGTCTGAATAGGTAATGTGTGTGTGTGTGTGTGGATAATGGGTGTGTGAGGGAGGGTAATGTGCGTGTCCACATGTGTGTTAGTGTGTGAGTGTAATGTGTGTGCAAGTCTGGATGTGTATGTGTGTGAGTGTGTATGGTGGGCAATGTATGTGTATGAGAGAGGGAATATGTGTGTGTGAGTGGGCAGGATGTGTGTATGTCTAAAGTGAAGTTTATTTATTAGCTACAAGTGAGGCTTACATTAACACAGCAATGAAGTTACTGTGAAAATCCCCTAGCCACCACATTCCAATGCCTGTTCGGATCAATGCACCTAACCAGGGAGGAAAATGAGGCACCTAGAGGAAGCCCACGCAGACACAGGGAGAACGTGCAAACTCCACACAGACAGTGACCCAAGCCAGGAATCAAACCCAGATCCCTGACGCTGTGAGGCAGCAGTGCTAACCACTGCTGTGTGGGTATGTGTGTGTGTGTATGTGTGTGTGTGCAGGTAATGGATGGGTGCATGTATGTGGGGCGGGGGGGGGGGTAATGCCTGTGTGTATATATGTAAGTGTGTGTGTTTGTTGTTTGTGTGGGTGGGCGTGAGAGTGGGTGTGTGTCTGAGGTAATGGGAGTGTGACTGTGTGTACATATGTGTGAGTAATGTGTGTGTGTGTTTTCCGGTTAACATTGTGGCTTCTCACTCGCCAGAGGGGAACGATTTTCGATTTAATAGTGAAATTCACCCATTTTCGATATGTGGAGGGTTACTGGTTATTATTAAATCTAAATCCATTCCTCCCATACGGTATTTAACAAAGGAAAATATAAAAAAAAGGATAAATAAAGATATTCTGAACATTGTAAATAATCTGCTGTTTTAGTGAAGTAAGTGTCAGAGAAAGCTGTTAGTTTCTGCACCAATTTATATCCAAAACTGTCTGAAAATAACAGAATAGTTTAAAATGTCATTTAGAAATTAAAAGGACAAATCGAATCTGTTTAAAAGTACAATTTTACCAGAAATAACAAAGAGTTTTCAGCCTTTGTGAAAATTCGGCGCAGTTGGCAAAAATGAAAAAAAAACACATTTAGATTCCATTTAAGAAAGAATAAGTTAAAGTTAAATAAATAAGTAAAGCCAGTGCACTTGTTGTAGGGAGAGCTATTTATACAGGATTTTTTTTGAAGTTTATAAATACAATTCTCCTTCTGTTGCAAAACTCGATTTCTGGGAGTAAATAAATCTTCCTGTCTCTCTGTAAACTCAGCCAATGGTCAAAATATTTCCAATACAGAGAGAGAGAGAAGGGGCGGTGCTACCGGCCGGATTCCCAGCTACATATAAAAAGATGGACATTGTCTTTGATCTCAGCCACTGCATCTTTGTGCAGCCGGGCATGATTTAAGGAGGGTTCAGTTCAAGTTCTGGTACCGGACCCGCGGGGAAGTCAGGGGCAGATATGCCTGAACCAGCTAGGAAAGCAGGTAAGGTTGATGTGGTGACAGCCCCAAGTTGGCACATAACTAACTTTCTGCCGAAAAGCTCCGACTCCCGTGAGTGAATTAAGATATTGGCATCTTTAAGAGTAACAATTCTCCCTCAAACTCCAACTTGTGAATAATACTCTGCAAAAAGTATCACTTCTGTCAGCCCAGGCGTGTGCAAAATACTCAAACCAGGCATTAATAGCCTTTTTTTTAATACCTTAGGGCATTTTTTAAAAAAGAGAAACGAAATTTCGTTAGATTTTCTTTCCAGTTGATTCCAGAACTGGATTGTGATGCCTTTGAGTCTCTAAGACCCTGCGGAGTTTCCAGCCCAATGTTTAAGCCCATTTTGCAGTCCCTGACTCACCTGTTGTGTGTCGCATTGCCGAAGCTGCCAGAATCCTGCAGGTTATTTACAAACCACTCTCCCTCCCTGTCTATTCCACCCTCTCACCCGCGGTGAGGTTCTTTGCAAGAATCTACGAAAGATATTTCAAAGCTCAAAGAAATTTCTCAACCGCACTGCGGGGGGTGGGGATTGGGTGGCAGACACCTCAGAGGATCAGGAGGAACCGACTTGTGTTGAAAGCTGAGGTCAGTTTGCTGGATATAAATTCCTTGTGCGATTTTCCTCTAACTTGAAAGCCCGGAGTGGGGAGGATCAGGAAGGAGAAGGGCAGAAAGGCTAGGAGGTGACAGAGGAGGATTTCACTTCTAGTCTGTGTTTCTGTTCTTTCCATTACATTCCTCCCCCCGCCCCACCCCCAGCGAAAGGATTCAATCCTGCAGAATCTGAGTTCAAATTAGCAGTTGATTCAAAGTGGATTGAAGCTGTGAACCTCGCTGATGGTTAAGCCTCACCCCGGAGCTGGAATATATTACAGCAAATCGCTCAGAAAAAACACACAAGACCACAAACCTCAGGGCAATACTGAGGGAGTGCCGCACTGTCAGAGGGTCAGTGCTGAGGAGCGCTGCACTGTCAGAGGGTCAGTGCTGAGGGAGTGCCGCACTGTCAGAGAGTCAGTGCTGAGGAGCGCTGCACTGTCAGAGGGTCAGTGCTGAGGAGCGCTGCACTGTCAGAGGGTCAGTGCTGAGGGAGTGCCGCACTGTCAGAGGGTCAGTGCTGAGGGAGTGCCGCACTGTCAGAGGGTCAGTGCTGAGGGAGTGCCGCACTGTCAGAGGGTCAGTGTTGAGGGAGTGCCGCACTGTCAGAGGGTCAGTGCTGAGGGAGTGCCGCACTGTCAGAGGGTCAGTGCTGAGGGAGTGCCGCACTGTCAGAGGTCAGTGCTGAGCGAGTGCCTCACTGTCAGAGGGTCAGTGCTGAGGGAGTGCCGCACTGTCAGAGGGTCAGTGCTGAGGGAGCGCCGCACTGTCAGAGGGGCAGTGCTGAGGGAGTGCCGCACTGTCAGAGGGTCAGTGCTGAGGGAGTGCCACACTGTCAGAGGGTCAGTGCTGAGGGAGTGTTGTACTATTGGAAGAGGTGTCGTTTGGCTGAAAGTTTAACACAGGGTCTGTAGTAAAGGATCCCGTGGCACTATTTTCAAAAGCAGGGATGTTCTCTCTGGGGTTCTGGCCAATGTTTATTTTTCAGTCAACATCAGTAAATCATTTCATCTAGTCAGTTATGTCCCTAGGAGTTTCCTCTGTTACCAAGAGAACATGAGGGACACTTCAAAAACAGTTCAGTGGAAATAAAACGCTTTGAGATAACTCTTTCCAGCACCATCTCTCTCTCCAAATCCCTTCTCCTTTCTGGAAACTTGTTAAAGAAAGTGGGATGGTGGGGTGTAGGGGGTTCACAGTTATACAAAGCCCATGCTGTCTGGCAGAGAGAATTTCTGCTCCTTGTGGTTCTAAATAAGAGAGCACAGGCAATTTGGAAATCTGTTTTTTCTGCGTCCAATTTTAGTCGACTGATTCAGATTGGATTACGTGCCCTCTGTCGCCTGTCAGCACCCTGTATTGAGTAGTGACGGAGCAGTGTGCATTTACAGCCTGCTGCCTGTCACTATCTCCCTGCCCGCTGACAACTCCTCAGGACAAGTGAAATCCCACAGCGACCTCTCAACCACCAGCTGCAGCAGGGACAGAGTGTGAAGATAAACTGCAGAAAATAAACTCGGAGCAAACTGCCCTCAGAAAGGGGCGTCCTCTTACCATCTCCATTGGCTGTCAGTTGTGGCACTGTCAGAGGGTCAGTGCTGAGGGTGTGCTGCACTGTCAGAGGGTTAGTGCTGAGGGTGTGCTGCACTGTCAGAGGGTCAGTGCTAAGGGAGTGTTGCACTGTCAGAGGGTCAGTTCTGAGGGAGTACTACACTGTCAGAGGGTCAGTGCTGAGGGAGTGCCGCACTGTCAGAGGATCAGTACTGAGGGAGCGCCACACTGTCAGAGGGTCAGTACTGAGAGAGTGCTGCACTGTCAGAGGGTCAGTACTGAGGGAGTGCTGCACTGTCAGAAGGTCAGTGCTGAGGGAGTGCCGCACTGTCAGAAGGTTAGTGCTGAGGGATTGCCGCACTGTCAGAGGGTCAGTACTGAGGGAATGCCGCACTGTCAGAGGGTCAGCACTGAGGGGATGCTGTACTGTCAGAGGGTCAGTACTGAAGGAGTGCCACACTGTCAGAGGGTCAATTTTTGGGATGACATGACAAACAGGGGCATTGATTTCACTCTCAGGTGGGTGTACTATATTCCGCAGCACTGTTTTAAAGAAGAATAGCAAAGTTCTCCCTTGTGTTCTGGGTCAATATTTATCGCACAATCCACATCACTGGTTATCTGGGCATTAGTACATTGCGGTTTATCTAAACTTCCCGTGCAGGAATTAATTGCTACACCTGCTACATTGCAGTAGTAACTACATTTCACAAAGTGTTTCATTGGTTGTAAAGTGCTATGGGATATCTTAAAGAGATTATGAAAGATGCTATATAAATGCAAGCTGTTTCTACTCCTTTTCCAGTTATTTCTCAATAACAAAATGAGATTCTTGAAATTCCATCCCTGCTGTACAAAATTCAGAAGAGAAGGCAAACTGTATTTTTTTCAAATGGATTGAAAAACAATCTAATATAGGAGTGTCGAAATTGCCCAAGAGCTGGCCACGCTAGCATTTAGAGAGTGTCTGATTATGGAAGAGTTACAGTGTCAGTGATGATGAGATGGTGAATTGTCAGAGCTTTCTGTAGGAACAGTCTGAGGGGGCACGATGTGCAGAAGTTGAGACCCAATTGCCCAATCTCTGAGGCTCCCTCTGGATTTCAGGATGGAGGTTGCCAGTGACCCTGGGCCCTGGAAAACCACAGCTGCAGGTCGGGGCGGGTGGGGGGAGTATCTATCACGTAAATCTTGCAGCATCACTCTCGCTGAAGTGGTCCAATCCTTCCACCCCCTCCTTAGTGTTCCTGGAGATCCATCTTCTCTTTAAGAAGGTCCATTGTCTTTCTTTAACAGTGGGACAGAGATAGAACATAGAACATAGAACATTACAGCGCAGAACAGACCCTTCGGCCTTCGATGTTGCACCGACCAATTGAGAAAAAGCAGGGACCCTCTAACCTAAACCATTCCCTTTTCATCCATAAACTTATCTACTAACCTCTTAAATGCCACCAAACTTGGCGCATCTACAACTGACGCAGGCAGGGCATTCCATACCCTTACCACCCTTTGGGTAAAGAACCTACCTCTGACATCCGTCCTAAAACTACCACCCCTTAATTTAAAGCTATGTCCCCTCGTGCTAGCTTTCTCCATCCTAGGAAAAAGGCTATCACTGTGCACCCTATCTAAACCTCTAATCATCTTATATGTTTCAATAAGGTCTCCTCTTAGCCGCCTTCTTTCTAACGAAAACAACCTCAAATCCCACAGCCTCTCTTCATAAGACCTGCCCTCCATACCAGGCAACATCCTGGTAAACCTCCTTTGTACCCTCTCCAATGCTGGGCACCTTTTCAATACGGTTCACAGACATGAGGGCAGGACTTGTGCCAGCATGCCCACCCCATCAGGAAATACTGCATTAATACTGGGAGTGGGGAGGCGATGTAGATAATGATGCTGAGGCTGTAAGATAAGGCATATTTTCCCATTGCCCTTTGTGCAGGGAACATGTCACCTTCTCGTCCTGCTACAGCACTTAGTCCCTGATGGGAGAATTCCACCTAGCTGGGGTCAATGGCCCATTTCTATGGCTTTCAGTTTCTCCTGATGGTTTTCCAAACCCAGCCCAAGTGAAGAAGCTGAGAATTCACAAATTTCATTGCAGAAGTTTAAACAACTCCACCAACCCCCTGTAAAATGCTCAATAACAGGGTAATACCCTGGGTTCGAATCCCACCACGGCCGATGGTAAAATTTGAATTCAATAAAAAATTGGAATTGAAAGTCTACCAATTGTCAATTATTGCAAAAACCCATGTGGTTCTCTAATGTCCCTTAGGGAAGGAATCATCTTTACCTGGTTTGGGCTACATGTAACTCCAGATCCACATCAGTGTGGTTGACTTTCAAATGACCTCTGAGATAGAGGGCAGTTGGGGATAGGCCCAACCGAAGATGCCCACACCCTGTAAAACATAAAAAATATTTCTTAAGTTCATCCAACTTCAGCTTGCAGTCTGGGTTAGGGTTACACTCGCAGTTCCTAATAATCTAAAAGCTTGTGTAATTTCATCACTTTCCAGAGTAACATTTGGCAGTATTGAATGTGTGCCATGTCTTAAGATTAGAGAACCTCTTTCCACAGTAGAGAAGAGAGCTCTTCCTAGTGTTACGGTCAAAACATGGAAGAATAGTATATCCTTCAATTAAAATTGCCATTAAAAATTTGTTCATTTATCACATTACTGTTTGTGGGAGCTTGCCATGCACACATTGATTTCTGTGTTTACTACATTACAACAGCGATTATACTTCAGAAAGAATTTTATTGGCTATCATATGCTTTCTAAGAGCATGAAAGATGTGTTTATAAATATAAGTTCCTGCTATCTCTCATTGCTGACCTTCAAAGATACACACCAGATAACGGAATAGATAGGGAAAAGCAATGTGAAATATTTTCCTGCCAAGTGGGATCCAGTTCTGGACCCAGCTTCACTTGTCCCCATGCTGATGTGTGGTCCAGTCCCCAGGCTCGTGGAACAGTTTTCTCCTGGATTCATTGATACCTTGGCTCACCTCCAGCTGTTGACAGGGTCCCTTCAGAATTGCAGGCATCCCACTGCGAGACAACAGCTGAGAGCATTGCTCCCCGTTCCAGCTAATCACAGACATTAGTCGAAGGTGACCTTCCTTTTAAGTTCTCAGGCAGGATTTGCGGGGTCTGTCAGTAACGCGCGATGGGATCTGCCACATGATGTCATGTGGGTCGTTCATGTTCGCGTGCTGACAATGTTCATTTTAACTCAAGTCTTAGAAAATGAGCAGTTTTGAGACTTTCCTCCGACTGATATTGGATCTGTCTCATTGAGTTTAAAGTTAAACACCATTTTGGGACAGGATATTTCTGTAATATGATACGTATGATGCACTTGAGAGAAACAGGTGACTCTAAAAACTTTTCATCACTGAGGTTTCCTTGTGCCATGTCAGAGTCAGTCTGAGACTCATTGATAAAGATTGATTGCTGTGGTTAAGTCAACACCTCCATTATCACTCTATCATCTGAATACTTGCATGGTAGAGGGTGAACTCATTTTAGATGTCTAGTGGTTTCTTTCCCAAGACTCAGTAAGACCAGGTTGAAGTCCAACAGGTTTATTTGGGATCACGCTGCTCCTTCATTAGGTGAGTGGAGGTTAGTTCACAAACACAGTATATATAGGCAAAGACATAATTACAAGATAATTACAGATAATCTGCAATTATAGAACATAGAACATAGAACATTACAGTGCAGAACAGACCCTTCGGCCTTCGATGTTGCGCCGACCAATTAAGAAAAAGCGATGACCCTCTAACCTAAACCATTCCCTTTTCGTCCATAAACTTATCTACTAACCTCTTAAACGCCACCAAACTTGGCGCATCTACAACTGACGCAGGCAGGGCATTCCATACCCTTACCACCCTCTGGGTAAAGAACCTACCTCTGACATCCGTCCTATAACTACCACCCCTTAATTTAAAGCTATGTCCCCTCGTGCTAGCTTTCTCCATCCTAGGAAAAAGACTATCATTGTCCACCCTATCTAAACCTCTAATCATCTTATATGTTTCAATAAGGTCTCCTCTTAGCCACCTTCTTTCTAACGAAAACAACCTCAAATCCCTCAGCCTCTCTTCATAAGACCTGCCCTCCATACCAGGCAACATCCTGGTAAACCTCCTCTCTACCCTCTCCAATGCCTCCACATCTTTCTTATAATGTGGGGACCAGAACTGTACACAATACTTCAATTGCGGCCGCACTAGAGTTTTGTACAGTTGCAACATGACGTTGCGACTCCAAAAAACAATCCCCCTACCAATAAAAGCTAAGACTCCGTAATTATGTTGTAATTATATCTTTGACTATATATATGCTGGGTCTGTGAACTAAATTCCACTCACCTAATGAAGGGGCAGTGTTCCAAAAGCTCGTGATCCCAAATAAACCTGTTGAACTTTAACCTGGTGTTGTGAGACTTCTTACTGTGTCCACCCCAGTCCAACACCGGCATTTCCAAGACTGAAATCACATCCTGAATCCAACAATTGTAAAACACTGACATTTGTCAACTTGGAAAGGTAGAAGGAGGGTCATACAAGTTGCTTTTTCCGATAAGGATCAGAGGCAGTATATGTTATGAATGTGTATCTAGCTGGCTATTTCTGCAGGATTTGCCAGAATGGGGTGACTTGGAGAATGCCACAGAAATGACCATGGCTTGTATTGATACAGCACTTTTCCCCCCCAAAAATATACTTCATTCATAAAACTTGTCAATGTACATTGCATTAAAGTTCAAATTTGAGATTACATAAAGTGCATTACAGTTCCATTTTTATTACAGTACTTTGCATTCTGAGCAGTCTCACTATACGCAAGACTGCATGTTATATTTACAATATACATGTTTTAAAAGTTTATTCATTAGTAGTGTCACAAGTAGGCTTATATTAACACTGCAATGTAGTTACTGTGAAAATCCCCTAGTCGCCACACTCCAGTGCCTGTTCGGGTACACTGAGGGAGAATTTAGCATGGCCAATGCATCTAACCAGCACATCTTTCAGACAGTGGGAGGAAACCGGAGCACTTGGAAGAAGCCCATGCAGACATAGTGAGAACGTACAAACTCCTCAAAGTAAGTAGTCTCACAACACCAGGTTAAAACAGGTTTATTTGGTAGCACGAGCTTTCAAAGCACCGTTCCTTCATCAGGTGAATGTCACGATAGAGTGGTGCTCCGAAAGTGCTACCAAATAAATCTGTTGGACTTTAACCTGGTGTTGTGAGACATCTTATTGTGCCCACCCCAGTCCAACAGTGACAACTTCACATCGAACTCCACACAGACAGCGACCCAAGCTGGGAATTGAACCTGGGTCTCTGGCACTGTGAGGCAGCCGTGCTAATCACTGTGCCACTCTGCTGCCCAATTGTATTTATATTTCATGTCAAACATTGTGTGATACGTAAAACCCAAGAGGTTTGACAAGGGTTCTATGTACTAAGGCAGGGAGACCTTAGATGGTGAGGCATCTTCTCATTGAGCCTTTATAACAGCTGTGCCAACTGTGCCCTTCAGCACGTTATCCTAGACTTTGGAATGTGCCAATCTGGAACACTATCATGGACAATGCTTTAAACTCAAAGACTTCAAACTTCTCACAGCTCCTTTCACTGAAATGATGCTCAGGCAGTAACAGTTGATGTCATAATAACACATACTTTTTTCTCAAAAATAGACTTTTCTCATTCAACTTGTACCTGTATTTTAACATAACTGTTCAAATTGGATATTATGTAATTCACATATTGTGGAATTTTTTTCAGTATACTATTGGCACTATGAGCTGTCCTCCTACATTTACAATTACAAGTTATGTTTACATCATGTCAAACATTCTCTGGTTTGAAGAGCCATTTATGGACAAACTTACAGACAGCTGTGGCATAAACTAAAATCAGATTGGTGTCTGATTAATCTAATTGTTAACATTTTAACAGTGGTGATATACTGGCCAAGATATGTGGGGAACAGTTTCACCTTCTTCAGGTGGAACAGCGGTTTACCTGATGAAGTTATTTCTGATAATTAAATTGTCAATTGTCGGCAGTTTCTAGACATAGAATCATAGAATCCCTACAGTGCAAAAGGAGACCATTTGGTCCATCGAGTCTATGCCGACTCTCTGACAGGGCGTCTGACCCAGGCCCTATCCCTACGTATTTTCCCCACTAATACCCCTAATTTACACATTTTGGAACACTAAGGAGAAGTTTATCAGAGCCGATCCACCTAATCTTCACATCTTTGGACAGGAGTAAACACAATAAGAAGTCTCACAGTACCAGGTTAAAGTCTAACCAGTTTATTTGATAGTAAACCCACAAGCTTTTGGGTTTTGCCCCTTCGTCAGGTGAGTGGAGAGTTCTAGTCTCAGACAAAGCATATACATTATTTACCCAATACGCTGCAGGAAAGGATGTCCTGAAGCATGGTACATTGGGGAGACTATGCAGACGCTACAATAATGGATGAATGAACATCGTTCAACAATCACCAGGCAAGACTGTTCCCTTCCTGTTGGTGAACACTTCAGCGGTCACGGGCATTCAGCCTCTGATCTTCTGATAAGTATTCTCCAAGGCAGCACATAGTCACTGAACAAACTTATAGCCAAGTTCCACACACATGAGGACGGCCTCAACCGGGATCTAGGGTTCATGTCACACTGTCTGTAACCCCCATGACTTGCCTGAACTTGCAACATTTCACTAACTGTCCTGTCTGGGGTTTGCAAAACCTCACGTACTATACTGTCTGGAGACAATACACATCTCTGTATCCTACGCTTAATGCTATCTCCACTCACTCTCTGCATTTTTAAGAGCAGAATAGCAGGTTAGCTGTAAAGATTTGCATTCTAATGAATATTCTGTAAACTGTGTATGCTGTTATATGCTCTTTCTGAGACCAGAACTCTCCACTCACCTGACAAAGGAGCAAACCCCAAAAGCTTGTGGGTTTACTATCAAATAAACTGGTTGAACTTTAACTTGGTGTTGTGAGACTTCTTACTGAGTTTACTTCAGTCCATCATGACTACCTGTGGGAGAAAACCAGAGCGCGTGCAACACGCAGACACGGGGAGAACATGCAGACTCCACAGAGACAGCCACCTGTGGCTGGAATTGAACCCAGGTCTCTGGTGCTGTGAGGCAGCAGTGCTAAGCACTGTGCTACCTCATCTAATGTGAATATGAACTTTAGTCTGAACAATCAAATTTACATTTTTTTATATTTTATTTGGGCTGATCTTTAAGTTTCTGTGAACTAGCAATCAGTCCCAAATTCAGAAAACAGATAACCCGAAATTTGCTTGCTATAAACATGCATTTTTATAGCATTGTTGTGGTAATAGAATTCCCAAGACATTATGCATGTTGATGATCTAAGCAGCCATACTTACAGGGTCACTGGAGACTGCATTACATTTCCTGTTGCATGCCTTGTTGGGTTAAATCAGAGATGATGAAGCACAGAAGGGGGCCATTTGGCCCATTATGTCTGTACTGTTTGAAAGAGCTATCCAATTATTCTACTTCCCCCTTAACCCCATAAATTTTCTCCCAGACAAGTAGTTATCCAACCCTCTTCTGAAAATTACTTTAGAATCTCCTCCTTATGCTCCTTCAGGCAGATCATTGCCTTTTAAAATGCCCCACTGGTTCTTTAATTGTCTGAAATTTGTTCTGTTCGGGGACCGACTCTCCTGCTCTGGAAACTGTGGAGTTTGAATGAGCTGGAGTGATCTTTACATTGCTTCCATGGATCGTTGCTGGGAAACTTTTCACCTCACCCTCTCCCTCCCCTCATTCCTCAACCTTCCCAACCACCACTCATGCCCCCAACATGGCTGGCATCTCTGCCAGCTGATTTTGATACTTCCTTCGGCAGGGAAATAGAATAGAGTAGATATCCCTTCACTGCAGAAGGAGGCCATTTGGCCCATTGAGCCTGCACCAACAACAATCCCAGCCTGTCCCTGTATCTCCATACATTTACCCTGCTAATCCCCCTGTCACAAAGGCTCAGTTCAGCATGGCCAATCCACCTAAGCCCCAAATCTTTGAGTTGTGGGAGGAAACCAGAGCAGCTGGAGGGAACCCATGCAGACACGGTGAGAATGTGTAAACTCCACACAGACAGTGACCCAAGCTGAGAATCGAACCCAGGACCTTGGTGCTGTGAGGCAGCCGTGCTAACTGCTGTGCCACGCCAAAGGTAAGTTCACTCTAGAGTCATGGAACTGATGCCCACAGCCTAGCTACAATAAACTAATGAGGCCAGTGGACCAGTTTCCTCAAGCTCTGATATCTTCAGACACGTGGGGCAGGATTTTACAGCGCAAAACCATGAAATCCCACCCAAGGTTAACGGACCTTTTCATGCTCTACTCCTCGGCTGCTCCAATTCCCATGGCAGCTGGGCTGATAAAATTCCAGCCATGGTGCAGGTACTGCATTGGAAACATTTTCTACTTCAGACTCAACCAGATTCCTACGCTACCTTATCTACGATTCTTGTTGAAAGTGTCCCTCGGTATGATCTTTACAAACAATATGATAATAGGTGGAATTCTCCAACCATGTGAACCCCAAGACTAGAAATTCCCACCTGAGCTCAACATAACTCTAAATGGTCTGACAAACTTTCTATCTCCCCTCCTCTATGATTCCCACAGATGGGAAATTCATGACCAATGATTCTGCAGAAATAATTTGACTTCATCTTGTATCTTTCACAACCTCAGGCAGTCATAGGGAGTTTTCCAGCCAATGACATCCTTTTGAAATGGAGCAACTGTTTACAGTGGGAAATGTGATTTGCCAAATTGCAAACTCCCACACACAGTAATGTGATAAATGACCAGATATTCCTCATCTTGAGGGATAAATACAGTTGTCGATACTTGGTAAAACTTTCATTAGAATCATGTCATGCGATCCTTTGCAACCCATTGAGAGGTTAACATTTCACCTGAATCAGGATAAGAGTAGGCCATTCAGCCCCTCAAGCCTGTTCTAGCATTCAATAAGATCATGACTGCTTTATCTGCAGTTCTGCTTATCATCAGTAATTCTTCACTCCCTTTTCGACCAAAGATCTGCCTAACTCAACCTTGACTATAATGAATGAACCAGCATCCCCCAGCACTTGCTGGGAAAACAGATCCCACAGACTAATGACCCTCTCAGAGAAAAAGGTTCTCCTCACCTCAGTCAAGTGTCCTATCTGCATCTAAAAACTGCTCCTTTGGCAGTACAGCACTCCCTCGGTACTCAATCCCAAGCACCACAAATTATTATCCTTTTCTTCCTTGTGAATTATCCCTTGTGTTCTTGGGCCAATAAAAGCCAACACTCAGTGTGAAAATGGAGTCACATAAAGGTCAAACTAGATCAGGATAACAAGCTCCAGGAGTCTGCCAAAGGATTTCATTGAACCAACGGATTTTTAACAACAGCCTGATAAGTTACATGGTCAGCTTTTGCTGGTGCTTACACACAAGTGGCCAGATTTGTTGAATTGAATTTCACAACAGTATCTGAGGAGATTGGGAATTAACGGCGGATGGGTTATTTTTTGTTTATGGGCATTACTGGAAAGGCCCACATTTATTGCCCATCCCTAATTGCCCTTGAACTGAGAGGCTTGATAGGCAAATTGAGAGTCAACCATATTGGTGCAGATCTGGAGTCACATGTAGGTCAGACAGGTTAGGAACAGCAAGTTTCCTTCCCTAAAAGACATTGGCGAACCAGATGGGTTTTTACAACAGTCAATTCATGGTTGTTGTAAGACTTTTATTTCCAGATTTTTTTTAAATTCAAATTTTTGTCATGGTGGGATTTGAACCCAAATCTCCAGAATCTGACCCTGGGCTTGCTGGTTACTAGTCCAGTACTATAACCATTGCACTAACATGGACTAATTTTACTTTCGTTGCTTTTAACGTGTCTTTATTCCTTTTGATGTTGTGCAGTGCTGCCGGAATACAGATTTGAATTGGACATTGTTGAAGGATGGGAGATAGTTTCTAAAAGCAGAGACCAGAGTAACTAAAAACCCCAAATTGTTCGACAACCTTGCAGAACAAAAAAAACTGATTTATTTGGGAAAAGGAAAGTTGATCTGATGTTTTAACACAGAATTGTGATGCAAGCTGCTCAATCCTGAATGTGACCCAGAAGTGGCGAAATGTGAGAGCAATATTTGAGAAGCAAGTCACTGGAGAGCTGTCGCAGGAATGTAGTCACAAATGTAGGATGGATGGCCATGAAAAATGCAGTGTTGAAAGTCTTCAGTGACCATTAGGTTATGAAACAGTTTGAAGGTTGGGAGGTTAAATATAGATAGGGATGAGCCGTGTTGAATGGAACTCAGGGCTCCCTATGCCATTGGGTCGGGAAAATGTCACATGTGGAATGCAGTTGTGTCAGGCTGGAATAATGTAAACTGCACTGGCTCATGGGAAGATTCTACATCATCCAAAACTCAAGCATTACTGACTCTACTGTCTCATCCAGGAAAATCAATCACAACAAAGAACAAAGAAAATTACAACACAGGAACAAGCCCTTCGGCCCTCCAAGCCTGCACTGACCATGCTGCCTGACTGAACTAAAACTCCTTATCCTTCAGGGGATCATATCCCTCTATTCCCATCCTATTCATGTATTTGTCCAGATGCCTCTTAAAACTCACTATCTGCTTCCACCATCTCCCCCGGCAGCGAGTTCCAGGCACCCACTACCCAAGGTGTAGTGGGTAGTGAGTGTAGCCTCGTACATCTCCTTCAAACCTTGCCCCTCGCACCTTTAAACCTGTGCCCCCCCCAACACCCCCCCTGCTCCACAACCACTCCCCCCCCCCACATACACATACACACACACACACACACACAAACACACACACCAGTAATTGACTTTTCCACCCTGGGAAAAAGCTTCTGACTATCCACTCTTTCCATACCACTCATAATCTTGTAGATTTCTATCTTTCTGTCATTCTTAACTGCCTGGCCTACATGTGACTCCAAACCCAAAACAATATGGTTGATTCTTGCCTGTATTATCTTAGCAAGCCGCTCAGTTTAAGGGCAATTAGGGATGGGCGTTAAAAGGGGATGCTTACCCAAGTCGTCCCTGGACACAATAGGCCAGTTGTAGGGGAAATAACACATCATTTTATCCCATGTAATTCATTAGTGTATAGGGCAAAGGAAGTACACATTGCCATCTTGAAACCTTGATGCTTTGTCTTGGTAAAATTACATGAAATTACAGCAACAAAACAGGCCATTCGGGCCACAAGCCCCTGATGGTATTTACCCTCTACATGAACAGTATCCTAACCCCAAGGTTCTGTTCCTGTTGCCATGTTCCTGCTCTTCAATCACCTTCCCTAAACCTATTAGTAAATGTTAACACGGCTTCAGTTATTCTCTCCGGGAGTCCAAGCCAAGAAAATTGCCATGTTCTAATCCAGTAATGTGCCATCAAGCTTATGTATTTCAAATCATTAGTAGGTTAGCCAAGGAGGAGGGGGATGAGGGGGTCAGTGTCAGGTGATCTGGTCGGCTTCACTCTTGATGAGATTGTCAATCAACCAAAAGTTGTCACTACAATCCAACTTCTTACAGGAAGCAAATTACTGCAGATGATGGAATCTGAAACCAAAAGAGAAAGTGCTGGAAATTCTCAGCAGGTCTGGCAGCTTCTGTAAGGAGAAAAAAGAGCTGATGTTTTGAGTCCAGATGACTCTTTGCCAAATCTGGCACCTGTACTCAAAATGTCAGCTCGTTTCTCTCCTTACAGATGCTGCCAGACCTGCTGAGATTTTCCAGCATTTTCTCTTTTGGCTTCAACTTCTTACAGACTTCAGATAATGTTCTGGAGGCACAAGGATCTAATCTCACTGTGGCAGCTGTTAGAATTTAAATTCAATTAATAAAATCTAGAATCTAAAGATCATCTCAATGATGACGATCATGAAACCATCATCGATTGTTGTAAAATCCCATCTGGTTCACTAATATCCTTTAGGGAAGTAAATCTGCCATCCTTATTCAGTCTGGCCTACATGTGAGTCTGGAACTTCAGCAATGCGGTTGATTTTTTAAAATTTATCCATGGGACATGGGTATCGCTGGCTGGTCAGTATTTATTTCCCATTTCTTAACTACTCCTCTGAAATAGCCGAGTGAGACACTCTGTTCAAGGGTTTGCCAGCGAGGCCAGGTCCTATAAAACAGTAAAAAGGTTCGATTGATGTTGAGGGATAAGTATTGGTCAGGCAGTCAGCAATGGAAAGTGAGAAGATATTTTAAAAGACTCGCAGAGATACACAAGTACAGAAGTATTTATTTTGATATTGGTTAATTGGTTTGATTTTATTCACAGTGGCACAGTGGTTAGTACTGCTGCCTCACAGTTCAATTCCCATCTTGGGTCAGTGTCTGTGTAGCGTTTGTGCATTCTTCTCTTGTCTGCATGGGTTTCCTTTTGGTGCTCCGGTATGCTAAATTGCCCCTTAGTGTCAGGGGAATTAGAAGGGTAAATAAATATGTGAGGTTACTGGAATAGGGCCTGGGTGGGATTGTGGTCAGTGCAGACTCGATGGGCCGAAATGCCACCTTCTGCGCTGTAGGGATTCTACGACTCTGTGATTCTATAATTAAGCATCTATTCAGAGCATTTTGCTTGGCACTGCATTTGTATGCTAGTTAAGGTGCTATTGTCAGGCAGTCTCCCAACTCACCGATGTTAAATATGCTGTTGTGAAAACCCAGAATAAATTTAATTGGGGCTGCCCAAGTGAGAGAGAGACTCCCCACAGAGTTGGGCTGTCTCCTGACTTTAGATTTATAACACAACCACTTGATCTGTGAAGTTAGGAATGATGAGATATAAAAAGACCAAAACTCATCCTGTGACTCTCATGGCACAATGATGATGGATTCGTTGATTAATGTCAACCAATCTCTCTGAATGAGTCTAGAACAGGCTAAAAGGTAGGAAAAACCTCCAGTGATGGAGTGACTGGGGAAGCAGAGGTCCAGAGTGACTTATTCCCCCTGAACTCACTACAC
This sequence comes from Sphyrna mokarran, assembly GCA_024679065.1. Taxonomy (NCBI): domain Eukaryota; kingdom Metazoa; phylum Chordata; class Chondrichthyes; order Carcharhiniformes; family Carcharhinidae; genus Sphyrna; species Sphyrna mokarran. Next base: position 3,975,852 of record JAGIQG010000008.1, on the reverse strand, counting down.
GCCATGTGTCAAACTTTTCAAATACTGTATCCAAAAACATGATTTTCTGAAGGAAGTCAATGCAAAGCAAGGTTCTTTGCATCAATCTGCCTGTGGTGTAAAGGCAGCTGTTGATAATAAACCAGGAAAATTAATGATGATAAAGAATAATGATGGAATTAAACTGAGTAGCTTGAATGTGCACTGTAAACAGAACCCCTCCTGAGCAGATGGAGGCCCTTTTGGCCATCGAGCTTGCACCAACAACAATCCCACCCAGGATCCTCCACATACTTACTCTGCTGATCTCTGTGACACTAAAGGGCAATTTAGCATGGCCAATCAACCTATCCCGCATATCTTTGGACTGTGAGAGGAAACCCACACAGACAGCGATCCAAGCCGGGAATTGAACCCGGGTCCCTGGCACTGTGAGACAGCAGTGCTAACCACTGTGCACCATGCTGCCAGAATAATTTATAGTATTCTGTAATATATACACACTGCCATCCCCCAAAAGAAAAATGATGGAATCAAAGAAGAAAATTATGCTAAGAAACTAGTGGAAATTAAGCTTCCTTATCCAGGCACAAGTCTTTAAAAATAGTGCAGGCTAACTGATCTATAATTTCTTCAAAAGTCTAACTATCATTGGAATAGAGCTTGCAGCTTCAGAAGTGATAATTTTTAGATTGAGAATGAAACTCAACGTAAGATGCTATTTTAGATATCACAGCAAGAAAACAAGCAAAGAACCAAGGTGACCACAGATCAACCATTTTTTGAAGAGCAGAAAATTTCTGAACAAGTGCCATTTTTCAGAGATTCTGCTTAGTAAAAAAATGCCTTGGTTACTCCACATATTAGATTAACACAGAGTGGATAACATAGTCACAACTGTTGTAAAATAATGTGTTCTTGTTTTGCAGCATCGGCATTTACAAAGAAACCAAAAACACTTGAAGTGAGCGTTGGGAGTGCCGCAGAGTATGTGGCTGAAACACTCAAAGCAGATGCCAAGGTGAAATGGCAAAGAGACAGCAAAGACATTCAAGCAAACGACAAATACGTGATTAAGTCGGAAGGAGTGCAGCATATGCTGATTGTGAACAACGTGACGAAGGAGGACGAGGTGGTGTATGCAGTCATTAGTGGGACATCCAAAGTGAAATTTGAACTGAAAGTCAAACAGGAAGGTAGGGGTGGAATTGATTGTGCTGAGTGCCTTTGAGGATGATTCAGTCACCTTCTGGTCTTTTATACTCAGGTTGATTTGCTGTCGACCCTGTTTCACATTCTTGCTGATATCAAAGATGTTGTGAAGCTATGTGACATTAAATTATATCAGGAGCTGGGAGCTGCACACACATTTCCCCACTAGATCTTTTGCCAGTGCTTTTAAATCTATCCCAATCCTCTTCCTGGTCCTAGTTAACTACAAAAGATTGTGAATGTAGCCCAGTCCATTAAACAAACCAGCCTCCCATCCATTGACTCTGTCTACACTTGCCATTCCCAGGCAAAGCAGCCAGCATAATTAAGGACCCCGTGCAACTGGGACATTCTCTCTGCCACCTTCTTCCTTTGGGAAAAAGATACAAAAGTCTGAGGTCACTGATTCAAAAATTGCCATCACACTTTTGAATGGACCTACCTCACATTAAGTTGATCTTTCTCTACACCCTAGTTATGACTGTAACACTACATTCTGCCCTCTCTCCTTTTCTTCTCTGTGCGTGGCATGTTTTGTCTGTGTAACGTGCAAGAAACAATACTTTCACTGTGTACTAATACAAAGAACAAAGATCAAAGAAAATTACAGCACAAGAACAGGCCGTTTGGCCCTCCAAGCCTGCACCACCCATGCTGCCTGACTGAACTAAAACTCCCTACCCTTCTGGGGGCTACATCCCTCTAGTCCCATCCTATTCAAGATGCCCCTTAAAAGTCATTACCGTGTCTGCTTCCACTACCTTCCCCTGGCAGCGAGTTCCAGGCAGCCACCATGTGTAAAACATTTGCCTCATATATCTCCTTTAAAACTTGCCCCTTGCACCTTAAACCTGTGCCCCCTGGTAATTAACTCTTCCACTCTGGGAAAAAGCTTCTGACTATCTAATCTGTCCATGCGCTCATAATCTTGTAGACTTCTATCAGGTTTCCTCTCAACCTCCGTCGCTCCAGTGAGAACAAACCAAGTTTCTCCAACCTCTCCTCATAGCTAATGCCCTCCACACCAGGCAACGTCCTGGTAAATCTTTTCTGTACTCTCTGCAAAACCTCCACATTCTTTTTATTGTGTGGCAAGCAGAACTGAACACTATGTTCCAAGTATGGCCTCACCAAAGTTCTATAAACTATCAACATGACTTGCCAATTTTTAAACTCAATGCCCCAGCTGATGAAGTCAAGCATGCCGTATGCCTTCTTGACTACCTTCTCCACCTGCATTGCTGCTATCAGTGACCTGTGTACCTGTACACCCAAATCCCTTAGCCTATTAATACTCCTAAGGGTTCTGCCATTTACCGTATATTTCCTATCTGCATTAGACCTTCCAATGCATTACTTCATATTTATCCAGATTAAACTCTATCTGCCATCTCTCTGTCCAAGTCTCCAACTGATCTATATCCTGCTGTATCCTCTGATCGTCCTCATCACTATCTGCAAATCCACCAAACTTTGTGTCGTCCACAAATTTACTAATCAAACCAGTTACATTTTCCTCCAAATCATTTATATATGTTACAAACAGCAAAGGTCCTAGCACTGATCCACTGATCATCATTTGTCACAGCCCTCCATTCAGAAACACATTCTTCCACTGCTATCCTCTGTCTTCTTTGATCGAGCCAGTTTTGTATCCACCTTGCCAGCTCACCTCTGATCCCATGTGCCTTCACCTTTTGCACCAGTCTACCATGAGGAATCTTACTGAAATCCATGTAGGCAACATCCACTGCCCTACCCTCATCAATCATTTTCGTCACTTCCTCGAAAAACTCGATCAATTTCATGAGGCACAACCTCCCCTTCACAAAACCATGTTGCCTCTCACTAATATGTCCACTTTTTTTCCAAGTGGGAATAAAACTTGTTTTGAAGAATCCTGTCCAATAATTTCCCTACCATTGATGTAAGACTTACCGCCCTGTAACTACCTGGATTATTCTTGTTACCCTTCTTAAACAAAGCAACAACATTGGCTATTCTCCAATCCTCTGGGTTCTCCCTGTAGCCAGTGAGGATACAAAGATTTCTCTCAAGGCCCCAGCAGTTTCCTCTCTTGCCTGTGACAATAATAAATCAAATCAAAACAGTCTTGCACTAAGACAGGTTTTAGTCTGTTTCCACAGCTAGTTAGTTGTGGAGCAAGTCACTAGTTCATTGACAGATGCTTGAGGGGAGTCACTTCACATCAAACATGGCTGACTGCAGTCTCTCCTGCTCTGACCATTGCCATTGGTGTGATACTTGACCTGCCTGACCGCGTTATGAATGCAGCTTCCTTGGCCGTCATATCCTGGAGTGGGTCTTGACCCCGATGTTTCTGGCTTAGAGGCAGAGATGCTACCCACTGCACCGTAACACCTCACTTTACATATATAGACCCACTTCTCAAAAGAAATTCTGTTTCCCTGGCAAGGCCTCTCAACATCTTAAAAACTTCCGTAAGTTGCCTCCTAGCCTTCCCTGTTCCAAGGAAAACAGCCCTAACTTTTCCAACTTCTCCTTTTTTATTTCCACTCTTCTAATCCTCAGGAACACAATATTGTTCCCCTGGCTCTATTCTTGTGAGACACAGCTGTCAGAACATAGAACAGTACAGCACAGTACAGGCCCTCAATGTTGTGCCCATCTTTGTCCAAAGCCAAGATCAAGCTATCCCACTCTCTATCATTCTGGTGTGTTCCATGTGCCTATCCCATAACCGTTATAATGATATTGATTATTGGTAGCGATTGTGCTTTGTGCCGAACCCCCAGGTTAGGGAGTGGTTGGATTCCATGTTTCCAGCAGCTGACTCTCTTCCCAGACCCTATTCTGGAGATGAGGGGAGAGGACGGAATTGGTGATAGTGGAGGCAGGAGGTAGAAAATAGCTCCGCAGAATTGTTTATTCTGTTGGGTTTGTATCCATAGGGAAAACTGAGCCCCTGCATGCTTACCCTTTTTGAAATGCAGCTGAGAATATGGATAAAGCCCAACTGTCATTAACGATGATCCCTGGTTTAAAGTTCCCATCTCTGTGGAAATTTAATCTGTAATTATTCAGTGTCAGATTTAAACTTCTGGCTGTTTCTTTTTCTATTATTGGAACCAACATGTGTGATGTTGACGGCCCCAGATTGAGTAGATACAGACACGATGTCATCACGTACTCTCTTTCACTACTGCTGTCACCAACTATTATATCATGTTCAAGCAAGCTCTCCAACTGAGTGCTTTCAGAACTTAGATCTTGGTCATTATTAAGAGGACAACAATAGGCCTGACATCACTGGGATGAAAACGCAAGATACAGTTCACAGAAACAAAGATCAGATTTGAAGATTTTGATGAAGTCGTGTTCTTTAAAGAGGAGCCAATAGGGCACTTAGTGACTTAAAGATCATAAACTCGGATGGTCAAGTGTCCAATGGGAGGACATTGTTCAGCTCCCTTTGGAATCATGAAACACATCTTCGGGGACAAATGAGGATGGAAATTTCATATCATTGCTTTTTAACGAGTTGATAGTTCTGCTTGTGTCTGCCGACCTTCTTTCAGATGACGTTAGAGTACGTTTGTGAGTTTCACGCACACACTCTGGTATATTAGGGTATGTGCCAATTTCCACCAGCCATTCTTTGGAATTAGTTAACAAAAACACATAGGTCTCCATGGGTTGCCGGTCCTCAAGCATTGTAACATTTCAAGAGAGAGATGACTATTTTCAAGCAGGTCCCAGACTTTAATTTCCAAAGAGAAAGAGAAAAGAGCTTCTGCTCCTTGCAAATCCAAACAAAAACAGGACTTCCAACAGCAATGTACATATTACAGAGAAGGAGGGGCTGGAAATCTTAAAGCGTATCAAGGTAGATAAATGCCCAAGGCCTGATGAAGTGTATTCCAGATACTGTGGGAGGCTAGGGAGGAAATTGTGGGTGCCCTAGCCGAGATATTTGAATTATCAATAGTCACGGCTGAGGTGCCTGAAGATTGGAGAGTGGCAAATGTTGTGCCTTTGTTTAAAAAGGGCTGCAGGGAAAAGCCTGGGAACTACAGACCAGTGAGCCTCACATCTGTGGTGGGTAAATTGTTGGAAAGTATTTTGAGAAATAGGCATTTAGAGACACAAGGACTGATAAGAGACCGTCATCAAGACTTTGTGAGTAGAAAATCATGTCTCACAAATTTGATTGAGTTTTTTGAAGTAATAACCAAAACGGTAGATAAGAGCAGTGCAGTTGATGTTGCCTACATGTATTTTAGCAAGGCCTTTGACAAGGTACCGCATGGTAGGTTGTTGCATAAAGTTAAATCTCATCGGATCCATAGTGAGGTATCTAAATGGATATAAAATTGGCTTCTTGACAGAATGTGAAGATGCCCGCATTCACTGGGGTAAACCAGAACTCCCAGTCAACTGACGAAGGGGCAAACCCTAAAAGCTAGTGGCGTTTACTACTACATAAACCTGGTGTTGTGAGATTTCTTACTGTTCTTGACAGAAGCCAGAGGGTGGTTGTAGAAAGTTGTTCTTCAAACTGGAAGCCTATGCACCTCAGGATTCAGTGATGAGTCAACTGTTATTTGACATTTATACCAATGATTTGGATGAGAATGAAGGAGGCATGGTTAATAAGTTTGCAGATGACACACTACATTGGTGACATAGTGAACAGTGAATAAAGTTATCTCCAATTGCAACAGGATCTTAATCTTTGGGCCAACGGGCTGATGAATGGCAGATGGAGTTTAATTTAGACAAATGCAAGGTGATGCATTTTGGTAGATTGAACCAGGTCAGGACTTACTCAGTTAATGACAGGGCATTGAGGAGAGTTTTGAATAAAGAGATTTAGGGGTAGATATTCCTAGCTCCTTGAAAGTAGAGTCTCAGGTGGACAGAGTGGTGACGAAGGCATTCAGCATGCTTGGTTTCATCGGTCAGAACATTGAATACAGGAGTTGGGACGTCTTGTTGAAATTGTACAAGACATTGGTAATGCCAAACTTGGAATACTGTGTGCTATTATAGAAAGGATAAACTAGAAAGAGTGCAGAAAAGATTTACTAGGATGCTACCAGGACTTGATGGATTGAGTATAAGGAGAGGCTGGATAGACTGGGACTTTTTTCTCTGGACTGCAGGAGGCTGAGGGATGATCTTATAGAGGTCTTTAAAATAATGACGGCATAGATCAGCTAGATAATAGATATCTTTCCCCAAAGGTAAGGGAATCTAAATCTAGAGGGCATAGGTTTAAGGTGATAGGGAAGAGATACTAAAGTGTCCAGGGGGCAATTTTTTCACACAAAGGGTGGTGAGTGTCTGGAACAAGCTGCCAGAAGTAATAGTAGAGGCGGGTACAATTTTGTCTTTTAAAAAGCTTTTAGACAGTTACATGGGTATGATGGGTATAGAGGGATATGGGCCAAATATAAGCAATTGGGATTAGCTTAGGGGTTTAAAACAAAGGATGGCATGGACAAGTTAGGCTGAAGAGCCTGTTTCCATGTCGTAAACCTCTATGACTCTATGAAAACAGCTACTTTTCCCTTCTGGAAGCCTAGCTCCACCTGTTAGCACATGACCTGCTCCTGTCAATCAATATAATTAAACCCTACTCTGAAACCTCAGGGATAACCCAAAAAAAAATAAAACTGCATTAACTCAGATTGAAACAAATACTCTAATATCTAGAATCAATTATCCTTTTGCATTCTCAACAGGTGGGCTGCCTGGGGTAGACAAATGGGTGCCATAATCAGCACTGAACTTTAAAACATTCCCTTCACACGAGACGTGACATAAATACATTACTTAAATACACAGCATCATCACAAGGTACATTTTTAACAACAGGATAGGTTTTAGTTGCTGCCAAATAATCTCACTGGCCCTGAAAATTAACTTTCAAATTCATTCTTTCAAAAATTAATTTTGTTTGTTGATTGGTTAAAAGTTTTTAAAACTTTTTAATCTTTTTCTTTCCCTCTCTTTTATCTAGTTCCCTTAATCTCATTTTCCTTTCACTCTCCTTATTTGGCAGTGAACTCACAAATCAAACTGACGACATCTGCTTCAGACTTTGTACTGCTCATTAACAATCTGATTGGATCAGGAAACAGTGAGCAACTTGCCCTCTTCATTCAGATCTCAGATTTCCTCTCAAGGCCCTATGAGATCTCTCTAATTATCACAGCTTGCTTTTCTTTATTCTTTCATGGATTGTGGTATTGCTGGCTGGGCCAGGATTTGTTACTCCCCATTGCCCTTTAACTGAGTGTCTCGCTTTACCACTTCAGAAACAATTAAGAGTCACCTATTTCAAATCAAACCAAGTCAAAGTATACAGTAGCTCTGGAATCAGATTTCCTTGTAGCCCAATCGATCACACAAACCAGCCTCCCATTCAATGACTCTGTCTACACTTCCCACTGCCTTGACAAAGAAGCCAGCATAATTAAGGATCCCATGCACCCTGGATATTCTCTCTTCCACCTTCTTCTGTCAGGAAAAAGATACAAAAGCCTGAGATCATGTTCCAATCAACTCAAGAATAGCTTCTTCCCTGCTGCCATCAGACTTTTGAATGGACCTACCTCGCATTAAGTTGATCTTTCTCTGCATCCTAGTTATGACTGTAATACTACATTCTGTACTCTCTCCTGTCCTTCTCTATGAACGGTATGCTTTGTCTGTATAGTGCTCAAGAAAAAATATTTTTCACTGCATGTTAATACATGTGACAATAATAAATCAAATCAATGAGATAGTATTTTATGACAATTGATGATAATTGCATAGTCACCATTATTGAGACTAGCTTTCAATTCCAGATTTATTATAAAGGCAAAATACTGTGAATGCAGTTGTGATGAAGGGTCATCCAGATTCGAAACGTTGATTCTATTCTCTCCCCTCACACACTGTCAGACCTGCTGAGATTTTCTAGCATTTTCTGTTTTTGTTGCAGATTTATTAATAGAATTGAAATTCCCGATGCCCCCAGGGCATTAGGCTAGGCGTGTGGGTTATTAGTCCAGTGATATGACCACCACCATCTCTCCCAATGCAAAATCCCACGGAAAACCTGATTGCTTCCTTTGTCAGCTGCTGAGCCAGTATCAAAACCTTTATCGAGTTCATTTATTAGTGTCACAAGTACACTTATATTAACACTGTCATGAAGTTACTGTGAAAATCCCCCAGATGCCACACTCTAGCAGCTGTTCCTGGTACACTGAGAGAGAATTTAGCAGGGCCAATACATCCAACCAGCGCGTCTTTCAGACTTGAAGCAATTAAAATAACACTAGAGACTATTTAAAAGCACTAGTGAAACCAGTGAATGTGCTGCCACCAAAAGTCAGGAGTAAGAATTCCAATTGACCACCCTTGCACCCTCATAAATAGCAGTCTTTAAAACTGCAACACTGATCACAATTTCTGTACTGCAAAACCAGGAGATACTTTAACCAGGGTCTCGGCTCATTCCCATGGTGTTAAATGTGTCTGCAACACCCAATTATCCATTGATAAATTTTTGATTTAACGCGTACTTCAGTATTAAAAAGACCAATGTATATTGACAGCTGCCCAGCAGACCAACCAACAATGCACACAGGGGATATTTTTATGGAGTGTTCATTGACTGCGAGCACTTGGGAATCATTGTCATCTTTCTGCAAAATCCTGATTGGCTCACTGATATTCTTCAGGCAGGAGAAACTGACACTCTTTCTCCATCTGGGACTCTCTTCTGCCAAAGAATAACTCCTAACTGCCCTTAAAAAGGGTTTAACCTCCTCTGAATTGGTAATATATGGAGCAGGCCATACAGTCCCTAGAGCCTGAGCTAGCATCGACTGTGTGGGGGAGAGTCCCACATTTCCACCAACCTTTATGCAAAGAAGGATTCTAGGCTTCCAAACCAGCAGAAAAACTTTCTCTCTAAATAACCTAATTTTTTTTTCACCTCTTAACCTTCTCTGTACTCTTGTGAAGACAAGCCTAGTTTATTTAATTTTGCCCCATAATTTAACCCTGGGAGCTCTGGTAATCTGATAGTAGATCTATGCTGTCCTCTTTCCAAGGCCAATGCACCATTCCTCAGATACCCAGAACTGTTGTGTCAAAGCGCTGAGTTCAAGAAGAAGACCCATCACCAATGGGCAATAAATACCAGCCTGGTCAGTGGTACCTGTGAGGGTGGATAAAGACAAAGTTACTGTTGGGTGGGATATCTAGTTTATTAATAGTCGCTTGACCGTACAAAACTTGAATGTTGCTAAAAAAAGAGACATGCCGTTGAAGCTTTTCAGTTTGTACTCATCACGTCAAACACAAGAATGTCAAATTTCCAACCAAATCACACAGTTTATCCCACAGGAGAAAAGAATGCTGATTGTTCACCAAATCGACCCTGATTGGCCAAGATAATGCTATCAGGGTTGACTTACCAATCAATAAGCAGTTTTTTCTCATACAGTATCTACTGTTGTAGTGGTTTGAAATTTGATGTTCTTGTGTTTGTCCTAACTTCAGCAATAGGTTCTATTTCAGCAATGCTAAATCTATTCTTTTGCAGTCCCACTCCAGTGAACTTTGTCCTTCCTAAGAAAACCAATAAAAGTGTTGTTTAATATTTTTTCAGAGGGAAAAGAGACCACTGGAAATCCAGCAGAACCTGCAAAACCCGCAGAACCCGCAAAACCCGCAGAACCCGCAAAACCCACAGAACCGGCAAAACCCGCAAAACCCGCAGAACCCGCAAAACCCGCAAAACCCGCAGAACCCGCAAAACCCGCAAAACCCGCAGAACCAGCAAAACCTAAAGGTCAGTGAAACATTGAAGCAGCAAAATATTCTCACTGAGAGTACTATTTACCATAGAGACCACGGTTTACGCGTGGTAATAGTTAACCTGATAGTCACATTCAAAATTGCTGGCCATGGTTTATATCCAGTCAATATTAACCATAGAATTGTTGAAAAAAGAACATAATTTATCAACCATAATCATTGAATCAATTGATCTAGATCATTGGACCATTGAATTATAGGTCTTGGATTTCGGGAAAACCTATTCACAGGTTTTAAGGTTTATTTATTAGTGTCACAAATAGGCTTACATTAACTGCAATGAAGTTACTGTGAAAATCCCTTAGTCGCCACACTCCACACCTGACCAAGTGCACTGAGGGAGAACTTAGTATGGCCAATACACCAAACCAGCATGTTTTCCAGACTGTAGGAGGAAACCGGAGTACCCAAGGAAAGCCACACAGACATGGGCAGAACACGCAGATTCCACACAGGCAGTGACTCAAGCTGGGAATTGAATCCGGGTTCCTATGCCATGAAGCAGCAGTGCTAACCACTATACCACTGTGCCATCTTCTGTGCTGCTGTGTCACTATGTTGGAGCCAAACCAGGAGCCAAATAGATGTGCAATGCTCAGTCTCATTGATAACTCCACTGGCAACCAATTTGTGCTCACATTCAGAAAGACCTGGACAACATTCAGACTTGGGAGTGTCACACTTTGTTCTATCATGCTCCTGTGAAGCACCTTGGAACTTTTCATTATTTTAAAGATGTAATATAGATACAAATTGTTTTTGTTGTTGTACTTGTTGGTAAGTGGCACACATTTACACCGCACAAGTGCCAAAAAGAGAGTGTCTAACCACTTCTCCTTCAATGGCATTAATCCTCCCTCACTTACCAACATCCTGAGGTTACCATTGAACTGAAGCTGAACTGACCGGCCGTAGAAATATTGCCTGGCTGAATGCAGCTGCAACTTGACACCATTTGGGACAAAGCGGACCACTTGATTGGCAGTCCACCTTCAAATTGTAGAATCAAACAAATATTTGGTGATACAGAAGTTAAGTATTACTGAAAATGACATTTTGTCAAAATTTGTTGTCTCGCACTCATCAGGACATTGGAATTCTTGCGATTGCCCATTGTTAAAATCCCACTTGATATTACGACTGGATGAAAAGATTCCAGAATGGAAATCTGGCTCAAAGCATAATAACCTTTATCTTTTTAAGAAAATGTAGATGAAAAGAGGCACAGATGGTCAATTACTTTTAACAATAAAAGTAAATTATTTGCCAAGAAAAGTTGGGCTATAATACAGTACTCCTTCACTGCCACTTAACTTCACAAATATACACAGATTGGAAGGATAACACAGGTTATCTTTTGCTACATTGTAAATACACAGTGCCTGTAAACTGGCAGGCTAACTATGGTCAAATACACTCCACACTGAAACCAAGTAGCAGATGCAACCCAATCGATCTATGAATTTTTCTTCAAATCAATCCTCCCACCATCCTCAGATGATTTTTACAGCATGAGCCAACTGATCTCACCCAACTCCAGTTTCAACATAAGTGTTTCCAAATCCTCTCTTGAAAAGATATATGTTAGAATTTTCTTTCAAACAATGCCGTCCCTCAGCCGTTCCTAGCAAGGATCCACTTCCAGGGTTTCCAACTCTTCCTTCAGTATTCTTTTGACTTTAATAGTTATGAGCTTTCAAACTTTCACACAAACTCTCACAGACTGAGCCCCTAATTCTATACTATTGCCCCAAAGATTGGAATAAGGACACCAATCTAACAATTGTTTCTGATATCTGACCTTTCTCTAGCTGATTTCACTCAATTTGCCCTTTTGAGTCCTATTTTTAACTGCAGTGAACAAATTCCAGTTCCTGTTTCCCTTTTTAGTTCAATCTACCTGAAAACTTCTCCCCATTCTCTTGTTTCAAAATTAGTTGTCCTTTAGTTTCTAGAACTTGCATTGTTGTCCATTACTCCAGAACTGAGAAAACTGTTCTCTTTCCAGCTGTTAAGTTCCTTCTGCTATGTGCTTAGCTAAAATTAAACTGGAAAGGTCTTCCTATACTAAAGGTGTCCCTTGTTGCTAAGCAACAGCTCATTCTCCCTCCAAGCTCTTGTTTACTTTTTATGTCCTAAACTCTGTAAGCACAATGGTGACACAGTGATTAAAAATGAAACCGTAAACCTCCATCCATGCAAAGATCTTTGTTCAACATGAATCTAACTACAATTATACCCTTTCTTACACAGACCTTGGGTGGAATCTTCCCATCCCTTTTGTCACAGGAAATTGTAGTGGACAGGACAGGGATTGTGTAAAGTTCTGTTGACCTTGGGTGGGTTTTTCCGGTTTTGGGGTGAGCGCAGCCAGAAAATCCCATCCCTAATCTACCCAATCTCAACAAACCAGCTCAACCCAGCAATCAGTCTGGTGAACCCCTAGTGTACTTCCTCAAAGGAAAGCAAAGCCTTCCATGGGCAGTGAGACCAAGATAGTACACTGTACTCCAGCTGTGTTCTTTCAGAGCCCTGTCCAATTGCAGCAAGATTCATTTGCCCTTCAAAGCCCTTATAATAAAGGCGAACATCCTATATATCTCCCTAAATACTTACATGCTAACTTTCTGTGATGTGCGTACAAGGACACCTGAGTCCCATGATTGTAATTCTCTGGGGTTTTTTGTAGGTCATTCAGAGGGCTGAACATTGTGAATCTATCTTGTCCTCAGTTTGGTTCCAACCAGTGGAGAGGTTTTCCCAAATCCTATGACTTGATCAATGATCTAAGTCATTTAACTTTTTTTTGGATTACCCATTATGTTTTGATTGTTCATGCGTTGATGAGGAGAAAATTGATCAAAGGAGAACCACATGTTCTGAGTTGGAACAAGTTGGAGCAAAATGAACTTTCCTGCTTTTGTACGTTCCTGAGTAACTGGAGGTAAAATTGCAGGTTGCATTTATTTTGTACATGTGCATTGAATACAATTTCATTAGATATGAGTTTTATCAGGTGAGATAATAATTAGCTTCGGCGCCTAATTTATTTTCAGAACAAAAGGAAGATGGTTCAGCAAACAGTGCAGGTTAGTGTGATACTGTTCTGGTGGGTGTATCCCCTCTACCCAGCCCATTAACCTGCGGTGATACACTCACAGTCTGGAGCAGAATACCATGCTGTGTATCATTCCTTTCAGATTCACTAAACTAACTGGAGTTACTTTCCATAATGTTGGTAATTTTCAGCCGTTCCTTTGCTTCTCTGTCTAACATATCTTTGCAGCTCACAGTATTCATCAGACCTTGAGACTGTGGGAGTTAACCCTTCCACTTGGTGAAGGATCATTAACTTCACTGAATACACTAGTTGTCTACTGATTGTCATGTCTGTCTGGTTTATCTTTCTCACGCAGGTTAATCTGAGATTTGCAGACCGTTGTTGCTGTTCCAATTTTGGCTTCTCATTGCAAGTTAAAATTGGGCCCAATTTTAACTCGTCCCAAATCCGCTTACTCACCCGCAGTTAAAATTAGCCTGCAGAAATAAGAAAGCGTGTGTGAAATGATAAGAGTGGGAGACAGTTTATGCAGGGGAATAATGGATAAAGCAGTTTTCTTCAACAGAGCTTAATTTATGCTAAGGGATTCTCTTTTATCTCCTGTGGTGGACAAATTGCCCTCTTGAATTGCTGCAGTCTGTGTGGTGTAGGTACACCCATTGTGCTGTTAGGGAGGAAGGTCCAGGATTTTGACCCAGCGACAATGAAGTTTCAGTTGGTCTTGATGTTCTAGGAAGATGTTCAGCTGTTCCCTTGATTTGACAATCATATTCCCATTATAAATCAAAACTCCTAGTGAGCACTAGCTGCCCAGCAAGATTCTGGTGGAGTGAATCGCTCCAATTTGGTGAAAATTGGACTTGTCTTACAGCAGGTGTCTGGATAGATAACCAGTTAACGGTTAAATCAAACCCCACTGTAGAGAGGTTTCTGCTTCCATCCACATGCCAATCCTATGGGGATTGCAGATTACACCCAGAATGAGAGCAGGATCTGTTGCTAAGAATGAAGGGGTGAAACTCCTTGGAAAGCATTGGTTAAAGGGGACTGGTCCTGGGCCAATAATATTGGTGTAAAGGAGAAACCACTTTATGTCCATTCCAAAGCTGTAGTGATCCAGTTTTAAAGTATAATGTGAAATCTGGCTTTAAGAATGTTTGTTTGTGATTGCCGTGTTGTCTGAGTGTTGATACTGGCCTCTGAATTTGCTGGTAAAATTGTGGTGAGTTCAACCGCATTACAAATGTGTGATGGAATTGTGAATGGTCACCGAACCACCATTAGTATCATAGCTTACCCTACCTCCCCATTGTCATTGACCAATAAATTCACCCAGAAAGTTAAGGCTAGAACTTAACAGTGTAAGGACCATAGTAAGAAAAAATTCTCTGTTCCTGAAATACCACTCACTCAACCTCTCCCGTCCAGGAAATCAACAACTGAAACTGCAGACTCTTATTTTTAAGTTGTTTTTAAACAGAGTTTTACTATTTTAATTTTTTTTCCAATTTCCCTTTCTGTTTCTTTTTTTCTCTCCTTTAATCTGGTCTTTCCTTCCCTCTCTTTTTATTTCTCTTCTGGAACTGATCTGACTAATTTACCACATTTCCATCTTTTTCATTTCTTTGTTTCATTTTCAACTTTTAATCTTGATGTTTAAGGAGACAGATTGTTGGCCTCTGTCAACAGGAAGACAGAGGGTGGTGGTTGATGGGAAATATTCAACCTGGAGTGCAGTTATAAGTGGTGTACCTCAAGGATCTGTTTTGGGGCCACTGCTGTTTGTCATTTTTATAAATGACCTAGATGAGGGTGTAGAGGGTTGGATTAGTAAATTTGCTGACGATACCAAAGTGGGGGGAGTTGTAGACAGCGAGGATGGATGTTACAGTTTGCAGAGGGACATAGATAGGTTGCAGAGCTGGGCCATGAGGTGGCAAATGGAATTCAATATGGATAAGTGTGAGGTGATTCACTTTGGTAGGAATAACAGGCATATGAAATATAGGGCTAATGGAAGGACCCTTAATAGTGTTGTCGAGCAGAGGGATCTTGGGGTACAAGTACATAGCTCTTTGAAAGTTGGCACCCAGGTTGATAAAGTTGTTAAGAAGGCGTACGGTGTGTTAGCTTTTATTGGTAGAGGGATTGAATTTAGGAGCCGTGAGGTTATGTTACAACTGTACAAAACTCTGGTGCGGCCGAACTTGGAGTATTGCGTACAGTTCTGGTTGCCGCATTATAGGAAAGATGTGGAAGCATTGGAAAGGGTGCAGAGGAGGTTTACCAGGATGTTGCCTGGTATGGTGGGAAGGCCTTACGAGGAAAGGCTGAGGGACCTGAGGTTATTTTCATTAGAGAGAAGAAGGTTACGCGGTGACCTAATTGAGGCGTATAAGATGATCAAGGGATTGGATAGGGTGGATAGTGAGAGCCTTTTTCCTCGGATGGTGATGACCAACACGAGGGGACATAACTTTAAATTAAGAGGTGGTAGTTATAGGACGGATGTCAGAGGCAGATTCTTTACACAGAGGGTGGTGAGGGCGTGGAATGCCCTGCCTGCAGCAGTTGTGGACTCGCCTACTTTGGGGGCATTCAAATGTTCGGTGGATAGGCATATGGATGATATTGGAATAGTTTAGGTTAGAGGGTCCACTGGCCGGTGCAACATCGAGGGCCGAAGGGCCTGTACTGCGCTGTAATGTTCTATGTTCTATGTTCTTCACTGGGGTACCAGGTGTTATGTTACCATCTCCATGCTGTTACCAGCTCACACTCCAAATTACTCCATCCAAAATATTTTGAGTTGAAAGGAGGAAGGAGAAAATCTAATGGCAAAATTTGAGGGATTGGTCTTTTCTGAAATGAAAATTGGTAAAGTGCTCAGTAGTGTGCTGTGGAACATTGTCCTTTATGTTAACGGGTTGGTGGGCAAGACCTGTCCACCAACATCACTGTTTCACTGCATTGCTTAATAATTTGGCAGAAGGCGGGGTGGGGGGGGAATTGTTCCAACCTCTTCCACAGCCCACCCACCTGAAATTGCTAGAATGAAAATTGGACGGGATATAACTTCCGCCAGATTATCACAGTGCGGTGAAGACTGAGACTTATGTTCTTCTAGGTTGGTGTGGCGTATTATTACTGAGGACTAAGGGTATTAATATATTGGGCTTGACCAGAGTTTGATTGTGTTTGTGGAAGAGGGTGGTGGAGGCAAGATGCCTCACATCCTGGATAGTACTTGGCACATTCAAGGCTCTGGGCCAAGTGCTGGCAAGTGGGATTAGGTGGGCAGGTCAGGGCCTTTCATGCATTGGTGCAGACTCGATGGGCTGAAAGGCTTCTTCTGCACTGTAGTATTCTGTGATTCTGTGATAAAATTTGTCTGGCAATGTAGAGATATTATGGGTTGGCTGCAGAATCTGTGACTCATCATGTCCCAGGTGAAGATATGTTTGCCGTATTTTCAGCTTGTGAAGAAATTACTTTGAAATGTTACAGTCGCACATCAGCAATCCCTTAGAAATTAGACGGGCTTATCCCAGAGCCAGAATGAGATTCACAGGGCTCTGGAAACCTTTAACATTGGTGCCCTGCTGAAAAGTTAACCCCAATTTAAATAAACATGAGGAAAAATTTGGTTTATATACTGCATTATTGATAAAAGCAAATTGTATCACAGTGGATCGTGTTGAAATTAAACTGATCCAATGGTTTTGTGGAGTTTTATTGTTAGGTTTATGGGAGATGGAGAGGTTATATTTAGCTGAGACTCCTGGTAAGAAACCCCCGTATTAATCCATCTCTGACGATGCATAGCTTTGGAACTGAATGACAGTTTTGTCTTTTACAAAACTGCTCTCAAGTGTTTTCCATTTTGCATTTTGATTGTGTGTTGCTGCATGTTAAGCTGTACGTGTGTGTGAGTGTGTGTGTGTGTGTGTGTGTGTGTGTGTGTGTGTGTGTGTGTGTGTGTGTGTGTGTGTGTGTGTGCATATCCACACCTGCGTATGTGTATATCTGTATGTGTCAGATACAGTGCGTGTTGTACTGTGTTAACTTTCCAAGGGCTTTTCGATGTCTTCAGAACATGGTCTAGTTGCTGGAAAAGAGGAGGATCAATCAACCAAAGCAACACCCTCATCGACAGGAGGTTAGGAGGCTGCTTGATTAGTATCTATCTGTGTGGGTTACATTATCCTGATTGATCTTGTGGATTAACCAATAACTGTGGTGTGGTTGACTAAGTGTGTTGGAGATGGTCACCTTAGTTACTTACTTTCATTATTGAACTGAATTTTTCATCATCTCTCATTAGCGGTTCATTCATACCAGATTGAAGTAGTTATTTGCTATGTTCAAACCTGGACCTCAATAATCTTTGCAAGAAAATTAACCATTTCATCAGAAGAATTAATACATTTATGCCCAGGATAATAAAGACATTGGGGATTCGTTACCCAATTCATATCTGTTCTCTGATCCTCAATTTGATGTTTGGCTAAAAGTGACCAATAAGCAGAAATAATTCATAAAAATGTTGAAGTGGTGAACTTTTTGACTTCGCGGTGGCAGAGTTTCAGAAACTCAGCTATCAATTGCTCAAGATGTCTGTACTTCGCAGTGAAGATATTAGTGACACAAACCCGTGAGAGGAAGTGGAGGAAAAGATTTGAAGACCTGTAGCAGGATACCAGACCAAGGAGGGTGGACGTGAGGATGAGGAAGTCTGCTGAGGAAGATCAAGGCTGTTGAGGCAGCAGGGTTGGCCGTACCTGAGTCATTGATAAAGCTTGCTAGCCTAGAAAGGAGCTAGACCCCTGTGCTGTACAGAATGGAAGGACACAAAGAAATCCCACAACACCAGTTTAAAGTCCAAGCAGGTTTATTTGTAGCAGACGCTGCAAGCTTTCCAAGAATGGAAGGACACAGAAGAACTTCCTTCTAGAATTTGAATTCTATTAAAAGTAAATCAACCTCCAGGTCGAGGAGTTGGAAATGGTTTGTTGCTGGCTTCACTGCATCAAACATTGGAGTGATAAGTCTATCTCTGGCGTGCAGCTGCATTCTCACTGATTGACAAGACAGATGGACTCAGCAGTCACTAACATTACAATAGTTTCACATTGAATAAGCTAAGAATACATTATATTTAGTGACAGTGGGAGGAGATTAAGTTACTCCACTCGCAGGTCATAAAGAATGACGTTAGAATGCACAACATAAATCTAAATGAGATTAGATTTCACAGTGTAATCAATTGGAAATGAGAAGATAAAAGTCTCATAATTCATTGACATGTTTAAACTATAGCAGAAAATTTACAGTAAAGGAACAGACCATTTGGCCCTGGTATTGGCACTGAGCTGGGCAAGATTATAATTTTGGAAGCTGTGAAATAGGAGGAATATAAGGTTACAATATAGTTGGCTACATTTGTCAGACAGGACTTAGCTTCTTGACAAATGTCTGAAGTAGGAGCATTAGGACTGAATTTTCCCACCGCCATTAAGAATGCACCTGCTTCACGCTGTTGAATCCACGGGCTCAGGTTTAGGAGAATTGGCCTACCAACTGGTCACTTCAGCATTCGCTTTCCACTTAAGGACCATTGGTGGAACAGGCAGGCAGGAGAGCCAATGGGAGAGTCAGGAGGAATGTCCATTCAGCAGCTCTGCTGGAGGAGGGAGGGGGGGGGAATGTCGCTGTGCCAGAGGGAGACCAGGATGAGGGTATGGGAGTGCGGAGACCTCAATTTCAGTTTGGAAAAAAAGACCAGAACTTTTAGGGGCATCAAAGTGAAAAGGAAGCAAATGATATGTTAATTATATTGCTAAGTTACACAGGGAAAAAGCATGGTTTAATCAAGTATTTAGAGCACTTATAAAGAGAGACTGCTGAGGAGCAGATACGTGAGATGCTGCATTCTGTGAGTAAACCTATTCTCAAGCAAAGTATTAGTGCCTAATTTTATATCTCCCTCAATATGACAGGGGAGACGCTCCAGAATGCCTGTGACCACAACTGAACCTCATTGAGCCTCACAGTTCCCTCTGATTGCCCTTTGATCTTCTCCCAAGAGGCTGCTTCTGAGACATTACTGGCTTCCTGACAGTTTTGGGGAGAGGGGATATGGAGGGGGTGAAGATGGGAAATAACTATTCCTGTTAGTTGTTTTGTTTTTTGGGGAGGGGATATGGAGGGGGTGAGGTTGGGAAATAACTATTCCAGTCAGTTGTGTTGTTTCTGGGGAGAGGGGATATGGAGGGGGTGAGGTTGGGAAATAACTATTCCTGTTAGTTGTATTGTTTGACTCCTTCGAATGAGCTTCTGATTCCAGCTGTAACCTGCCCATTCGAAATGTACATGAAGATGAGAGCCACATCTGGATGCTGTCCCTGCAGGGGTTCCTATGACTTTCTGAGCTCCCCACTCCTCCAAACTCCCCTCCTCCCCACTTGGTGTCTGAAGGAAGCCATGTTAACAGAAACAGGAAGCAAGAAGCAAATAGCCCTTTGTTAGATGATCAGATACACCATCTTGTTATCCTATTGTAGAAATGGGAAAAATCCATTTTGAATTGTGACTTGGATTGATTTTGGTCTGGTAGATTCATGGTGTGAGCTACAGTCTTGAACCGTAACACCTCATGGAATCTCCACTCTTGGAACAAAATCACTTGACCAAGTCTGTGTGGCATTTTACGGAATATTCATTAGTCCCATTTTCAACCTTCGTGTGTGTGGCCTGTTTTGCGTCCACATCTGTACCATTGTTCAAAGGTTTTATTCAATTGTTGTTGTATCTTGCACACTGTGTGTTTGCAGAGAAAAAGGCCGAGGTTCCAACAACTGTACCCCCACCAGGTAAATGCTTACAGAGTGAGAATGTATGAGAGAGAGAGAGAGAGAGAGCAACGGTGTCTGTGTGTAAATAGTGATGAAAGAGTAAGAGAAAGAATGTGTGAAACAGAGTGTATCAGAGAGAGAGAAAGAGAGAGTAAGAATGTCTAAGAGAGAGCGAGAGGGTGTGAGTGATTCTGGTATTGGGTTATTAAATAATACTACTGTAATGAGTAAATTTCTTAAAGGGTCTGTCTATTTAAACAAACTCTATTTGATCCTAAATCTAATTAAACTGATGATGTGTTTTCCCAATGATAATTCTTTTCTTTTAGCAGAAGAAGCTCCTACTCCCCAACTGCCCAATGACACCCAGGGTAAGTTTGGTTATCAGGAATTAAGCCCTAATTGTACAATTAGGTGACAAAGGAAATGAGTGAAAAAGGACAGACTTCTTAAACAAAAACCCTCTATATAACTTAGAGATGTGACCGGAAAAACAAACCTTTCTTTCTCTATCGTTGCTTTTTTAAACTCCAAAAAGTGATGGGACCCTCTAAAGCCATTATCAGTGCTAGGTAAATGCAGTAACCAATCCGTATTGACCTGTGGTACAGTGTAGGACACATACTCACTTGCTGACTTGTCAACATTTTCCAAACACTTTATCACCAACTTGTTCCAAACAGAACGCTGCCGTGTTCTGTGTAGAAGCAAATAAAAACGTTTGCATCTCATAGGAAGAGGATCTGGTTTTCTAGGGAGCAACGGGAAGAGACAGGAACAGGATAGCAGGGGACTGTTATCTTTAAAAGCAAAAAAAAACACAATTCGTGCAAGAAGTTTTAGATAAATGTTGCTCAGATAAATAATGTTCATAATTATTTGTAATGTGCACATCAGTGATATTTCATGCACTCTTTTATACACAATACACTCAGATAAACACACACTGTCACACACATGTTCTCTCTCACATGCTCACTTTCTCACACTTTTATCTCACATCCTCTGTCACTCACACACACTCTCAATCTCTCTCATGCATTCTCTCTCACTTTCCCTCACTCATTCTTTCTCATTCTCTCTCTCACTGTCACTCTCTCACTCTGCTTCACTTTCTCACATGCTCTTACATACACACACGCATTTATATATACAGAATGTACACTAAAGCAAGCCAGTCTCCCATGTTGTGTTCACACTATTGTGACCAGTGGGGCAATTCCCCATTTACACAGCTCACCTTTCCTCATTGAAACTCTTCCAGGACAAATGTAGGAGTTAGGAGCAGGAGGAGTCTTTCTCATGCTTAATCATCAATTGAATTCCTGAATCATTGGAACTGAGTCCCAGGACTCTGTCAACAAAAATGTACGAGCGAGGTTTCAGAACCTGGGAACACTGTTCACCTGCAAAATCGTTAGCATGTGGAAAATGTCCATCTTCCCAAGATTCATTGCTGGCCTCAGATCTGATTGATTTCATTTATATATCACCCACTGAAACCCCTGCACGTTCTACAGAACTTCACAGTCAATGAAGTACTTTGGAAGATTGGTCCCTATTGTAGTTTAAAGAAAAATCATCAACAAAGTTTGCATAGCAAGCTCCCAGTACAATTAGAAATGCCCCAGTCATCTTGTTTTTTTTAATAACGTTGGTTGAAGAATTTATTTTCCATCCTTAATTGCCCCTTGGGAAAATGGTTGTGAGCCACCTTTCTGAGTCACTGCACTCCCTGAGGTGTGGGTACACCTATTAGGGAGGGAGTTCCAGGATTTTGATCCAGTGAAGGATGGTGATATATTTCTGAGTCAGGATGAGTGTTCCAGGTGATGGTGTTCCCAGGTATCTTGTCCTTCTAGATGGCCGAGGTCATGGGTTCAGGAGTTGCTGCGCCAGTCAGAAGGTTCAGCTAAGTAGGTGCTGGTAAAATTTAGGAGCCACAAACTGAAGTTTCTTTCTTCGCAATGTGGGGACACACGAGATCTGGGAGAAACAGCTGACTAATCACCAAATGGAGTACTGCTGTCGGAACTGTCATTCCGCGGAGCTTACACCTCAAAGGAGACAATTCTAAAGATATGTACAAGAAGAGGAGGATCTGTCCATTCAAACAAAGATTAAACAGACTGATCAGAGCCAATCCTGTTTGGAAGACCAGTTTGAGATTGAAGCATTTCTTCACCCAAAAGCTGATGACTAATCTGGATAGATTAAATGAGGCAAAAGTCTTGAAGTCATTCAACTGCGTGTTGTTCTGGTCACCACACCACCAGAAGGACATGGAAGCTTTGGAGAGAGTGTAAAGAAGGTTCACCAGGATGTTATCTGATCTTGAGGGTAGTGGCTATGAGGAGAGGTTGAATGAACTAGGACTGTTTTCACTGGAAAAACAGAGGCTGAGGGGAGAACTGATAGAAATCTACAAAATGATGACAGACATAGACAGGGTGGATAGTCAGAGGCTTTTTCCCAGGGTGAAAGCGTCAATTACAAGGGACACAGGTTCAAGGTGAGGGGAGAAAGTTTAAGGGAGATGTGTGGGGAAGGTTTTCACACAGAGAGTGGTGGGTGCCTGGAATGTGCTGCCAGAGAGGGTGATGGAAGCAGGCACATTAGCAACATTTAAGAGGAATTTGGATAGGTCATTAATAGGAAGGGAAAAGGGCAGGAGGTTTTTCTCAGATTTAGTTAGGGCATCATGGTCAGCATGTGTTTGAAGGGCTGAAGGATCTATTTCTGTGCCGTACTTTTCTATGTTCTTTGTTCTCTTGTTCAACAAGGAGTTAGACGCCTTGAAGAGGGATGGTAAGTTTCACTTGCTGCTTGAGCTAGATGGGCTGAGTGGTCTCCCTCATTCCCAGAGCCTGCCTTGTGAGAAGCTCATCTCCACATGTAGGAAATGTTTGGTCCGTTAAGAAATGATGATTCTTCCACTGACACAGATTGCAATTGGGTTACCATCAATCTGTGACCATTGGTGCCTGTTTCCATTGGGAAGCTGTTTTGTGATGAACGAGGGCTGATAACATTTTGTCCTATTACTAACAGAGTTTTGATTAGTTACAGGGATAGGGCAAGAAAGTGGATATGATGAATATCAGGATCGGCCCACGATCCAACTGAGTGACAGAGCAGGCTTGAACTTTGCATCCAATCCAGAGTTTGCAACCCACTGTTAACCCCATGTTAATGCTGAAACTTTCTGTGTGTCTCAAATCCTCACGTTGACCAGTATCTGTTTCCAAAACAGACGAAAAGCCTTCCGATTCTGCAATGGCCAGGAAAGATTCGGGTATGTCTACTTCTGAACCACCTGACACGACACTTCATCACATTGTCAACATATACATCCATGTATTCAAGATTCTCACTGCTTTGCATTTAAATTCTCTGTGGCTGCAATTGCTGTTGAAATATGTTGTAGATGGCAAACAATTCCTAGTGACAGTGACGCTGAGGGAATCTCACAGTGGGTGTTTCAAGCCCTAAAGCACCAACCACTGTCTCCCTCCCACACAGTAGGAACCTCTTCTCCCCACCATCCCCCTTGGTCTATCCCAGTATCTTGACCCAATGTATCATGGGCCTGGAAGGGACAGGCCACATCTGTCTACAGTGTTACATTTCAGAGCAGTCCAGCAAGCCATCCCATTGTACAGGAAATGGGCAATAAACTATGCTCATATCCAGTGAATGAGTAAAATAAATTGCGAGATTGGGTGCCATATTCAAACATCTGTGAAAGGGATACAGATGTTTGCAAATTATCCCAGTTGAGACAGGGCAGGACTGGTCACTCTGTAAACCTAAACCATTGATATTCCCATATTCCCTACAATAGACTACGAACATTCACCAGAATTACTCTTCAATTTACCCCCTGCCCCTCCCACACCCTCAGACCCCCACTCTATCTCCCACAACAGCTGCAGGACTCAACTATACTTCATTTTCCATCTTATTTCATTCAGATGTTGTCATGGTCACAGGGTTTACAGCTCCCCAGACCTTGGGCCGAACTCTATCACTGAATCCTTCTCGCTTGCTCAGGACTGAATTCACATAATCACTGCAAAATGATTGAGGCTAAAAAGGACAACAGAATGTAAACAAATTGTGACCCATTTGCGATTAATGCAATCTTAGTAATCTTATTAAACTACCTCCCTTAGCAATTGCCAAAGGGGCTTGTGGCCATTTCCCTTCATTCTTTCCGAATTTTCCTTATTGTGGGCCTGGAATCACCTATAGGCCAGACAGGGAAAGGACAGATGTTATTAATGAGCCAGATGGGTTTTTACAACCATTACATGGTCACCAGTGTCCTTCATGGTGTTGGGTTACAGTTCATGACTCAGTGTTGCTGTGGCAACACGTACTTTTATACACATGTTGTGGTTTGGACCTATGAATAGTGATTTCAAAGAGGCTTCAATATCCATCTATCAATGGTTGAGCAGGAATCTCTTTCTCTCTTACTAATAGCCATTGATGTGTTTGGAAGGATTTACTATGCTTGATTTGTTTGGCTGCATGATAACCTCAACTTCCTTGGTCATCACGTTGTGCAGTGGTACTCGTACCCAGAGCTTCTGGCTGCGAGGCGGGGACATGAGCCACCGCACCATAAGATCTCCTTCCAAAATGGATTTTAAGACTCTTTAAAATTCATCATAGGAACAGGAGACCATTTAGCCCCTCGAACCTGTACCACTATTTGATTAGATCATTGATGCCTTCTACCTTAACTCCATCTACTCTCAGTTCCACAGCCTTCCAAACTCTAGAGCTTTTGACTCATGACAATGGCCACATTGAATTGTCATGTCTGTCTTAGCATCTCGACAGTCCATACCATCACATAAAGCCAGCTGCCATCTCTGAAACATTTAGCAATGTGCATTAACTGATGCACTAACAAATTGTTCACTCTGAACACAGAGGCCCCTTGCTTTGTTTTTGGTGAAAGAACGCATCGATATATATGTTGACAGTTGCCTTATGATTGTTGTCGTGTGAACTTCGAACCCATCATATCCCATTCAGGGTGTTGTCACATAACATGACATGGTCCTTTGTCAAACTGATTCCCTTCAACCACTATCCCATACGTGTCCCAACAATCCATAACCAACATTACCTTGACTGCAACAAATTGGAACTGTGTCCTATCCCATCCTAACCTGTGTTTTAACAGCACGATTTGGAGAGCTCAGAATGAAGAAAATTCAATAAAGCGGACAGGAATACCTCAGCATTAAAGCTGTGCAGAGAGCAGATTCTAACCTGTGGTTTTGTTTGTTTTATCGCCGGACAGTCTGGTCATGTGGAGAAGCAGCTACAGAGGAACTGGCTAAACTCGATGACTCAAATCGGTCAACTCTATTCATCGAGAAACCTCAGAGTGGGACAATCGCTGTCGGTGAGTTTAAAATCTTACCTGGAGCTAGATAACTCTGCAAGGGGAGTCATGATGTGGAGATACCGGTGTTGGATTGGGATGAGCCCAGTAAAAAGGCTCACAACACCAGGTTAAAGTCCAACAGGTTTATGTAGAATCATGAGCTTTCGGAGCACTGTTCCTTCATCAGGTGAGTGGAGAGTTGGGTTCACTAACACATATATAGACCAAGACACAACTGCAAGATAGTGATTGGAATGCGAGTCTTTACAAGTAATCAAGTCTTTACAGGAACAGACAGTGTGAGTGAAGAGAGGGTTAATCCCAGGTTAAAGAGGTGTGAATTGTCTTAAGCCAGGAGAGTTAGGATTTTGCAAGCCCAGGCTAAATGAGGGGGTTACAAGTAATGTGACATGAACCCAAGATCCCGGTTGAGACCACCTTTGTGCTATGTAGAAAGCATCTGTTCCAAACTTACCCTTCTTAACATCAGGTTGCTAATGCCCTCTTTAAAGGTGAGGACATTACCTTTGTGGCAAAGGTTGAAGCCAAGGACCTTCTGCGGAAGCCAAATGCCAAGTGGTTCAAGGGGAAATGGCTGGACCTTGCAAGCAAGGCAGGAAAACATCTGCAGCTGAAGGAATCCTTTGACAGAAATACCAGGGTAAGGAACACACATTTTTCTGAAATGATTCCTGTTTTTTTTATGTCTTCCCATCAAACACTTGCTTTGTGATTTCAGCAAGATTCCAGAGGTGACCTTACAGTTTCAGCGTCAGTCGTGGCTCAGTGGGAATCTCTCTCGCCTTTGCATCAGGTGTTGTGAGGGTTCAAGACCCACTCCACGGCTGGATTACAAAATCTAGGCTTACGCTTGATACACAACAGGGGAGTGAGTGCAGGGGGTCTCCAACATTAGATGTTAAACCAAGGATCTGCCTGTAATCCCAGGTGGGTTTAAGAAATCCAGTGGCACTCTTTAACATTCCTCCTGCGGATCTGGCGATATTTATTCAACCAACTTCACCAAGAGTTTATCTGCTCAGTTTGTGGGAGATTGATGTATGCTAATTAGCTGCCATTTTTCTCAATTTGCCAGAGTTGCTACACTTCAAAAATACTTCATTGACTGGGGTGGATTGTGAGACAGTGATAATGCTATTGGACCATTTACCCAGGGGCCCGGGCTATTGTTCTGGGGACATGGGATCAAATCCTACTACGGCAGTAGGTGAAATTTAAATTCAGTTAATAAAATCTGGAATTGAAAGCTAGTCTCAAAGAAACCCATCTGGTTTGCAAGTGTCCTTCAAGGAAAGATATCTACCATCTTTGCCTGGTGTGCCTGCATGTGAGTGGTTAATTCATAAATTGTATGGGAAACCAAGGACAATTAGAGATGGGCAGCAAATGCTGGCCTTGCTAGTGTACCCACACCTTATGAAAGAATAAAGGAAAGAAAACCCTTTTGGATGGATTATAAGGAGCTTTATAAAGCAAGTCCTTCTCAGAGGAAAAATCAGTGGCATCAATTGTTTTATGGACTCCATTTTAACTCCAAATTGTGGCGTGGAAGCTGAAGTTTCAATCCAGCCTGGAGTGAAGCTCTGAGCTCGGAGGAAACAATGCTCTGCTTTCACCCAAAGGGAAATCCAGCACTTAATCAGGATTGATTTTATGAAGGCAGTCTCTCATTGAGAAGCTTGGGTGCAGTATTGGTAACTCGGGAAGTCAAGACCTGTAGGTTTCTCTTGTTCATTCTTGGGACTGGCATGCCTCCGGTAAGGATGGCATTTATTGCCCTTGTAGTCCAAAACGAGGCCATTTCAGAGGGCAGTTAACAGGTAACCACATTGCTGTGGCTCTGGAGCCACATATAGGCCAACTCAGGTAAGAACGGCAGATTTCCTCCCCTAAAGGACATGGGTGAACCAGGTGGATTTTTCTGACAATTGACAATGGATCATCAGTAGATTATTAATTTCAGATTTTTTTATTAAATTCAAATTCCACCATCTGCCATAGTGGGATTCAGACACAAGTCCACAGAACATTAAAGTTTATTTATTTATTAGTCAGAAGTAAGGCTTACATTAACACTGCAATGAAGTTACTGTGAAATTCCCCTAGTTGCTACATTCCAGTACCTGTTTGGGTCAACGCACCTAACCACACATCTTTCAGACTGGGACGAAACAGGAGCACCCGGAGGAAACCCACGCAGATATGGGCAGAACGTGCAGACTCCGCACTAACAATGGCCCAAGCCGAGAATTGAACCTGGTTCCCTGGCGCTGTGAGGCAGCAGTGCTAACCACTGTGCCACCGGGTTGCCCCTTTATTATCTGAGTTTCTGGATTAATAATCTAGAGATAAAACCATTGCCTCCTAACTTATAAGATATCACGAATATCAGTGCCTGAACCTCAGTTATTTACAATCTATATCAATGGAAAAAGGTTACCATGATAGGGTGTGCTTGAGAGAACCCTGTACCCTGGCCCCAACCCATCGCCCTGTCCAGTGAGAGAATCCATCCCCTTGTGAAATTGATGGCTTTTGTCTCTGTCATTGTTGACCCTTCAGGGAGGCTCATCCCTTCTGGCACTCCGGCTTGAAAAGATCACCAGTGCCGGATTTTCCAGGAATTCCTCTTGGATTCTAAATGCGTGTGGACAGACAACTTGTTCCCTGCAAGGGAAATTGGGCCAGAATTTAAACTGGCTGCGGTCAGATTCTTCCCCCATTTCCAGATCCCCAAAAAGCAATTGGACTTCTCTTTCCATCCCAACCAGCCCCTAACGATTCCCCCCCTCCCCGCCTCTCAGTGCCCACTGTAACCCAGTGGGTTCTAGAAAACCACCAATGCTCTCTCACCTCAATGACTATCAAAGTGAAAGTGTACGTTATCTGCCAGCCCATTCCACCAGATGCCCGGACCCTTTGGGGATTCCGTGGATTCTAATTATGTTTCATATTTGTAGAGCACAATATTTTACGAGGTTGCACCTTTAGCTATTTGTGGCACTTTGCTATTCCCTGAATAATCTTTGCCAAGCTCATGCTGTTGTGTATTAATCTCAGCTGTTGATGTGAGACACCATAAAAGGACCTTTGGAATTATTTAACCAAGGGATGAATTTCAGACATACTGGGCTATTTTTAAATTAGCTGTGACCCTGATGTCATCGACAGTGTGCCAGTTCTCTTTGGTACGCATTGTAGAGCACGTTTCCCAATTTTCATCCTGTAACTATCCCTGTTAGACACTCCTCCCATTCCAGGTATTAGTCTTGTAAACATTCTCTGAACTGTGATGAGGAAAGACTTTTACAGAGCATGTGGTTAGGATCTTTTTTCATCTGATTTATTATTGTCACATGTATTGGGACACAGTGAAAAGCATTGTTTCTTGTATGCTACACAGAAAAAGCATACTGTTCATAGAGAAGGAGAAGACAGAATGCAGAATGTAGTATTACAGAGATAGCTGGAGTGTAGACAAAGAATTAATTGCCTGTGAGTGTGGTGGAGGGGATTTAGTTTTGCCTTTGAAAAGGGAATTTGGTAATTATCTGAAGGATAGGTGGGCTATACTAAAAAAAAGCATAAAACTAGAGAGTTGCTCTCGAAGACAATCAGCACAGACATGACAGACCTAATGGCCTTCTGTGTTGTAACCATTGTATGATTTTATAATTCATTCTAACTCTAATTCTAACCTCCAATTCCTGCATAGTCAAAATACTTTTCCACCCTACCCCTTTAAATATCTTTAATATTACATGGAACATAGAGATCGGGACCAGGCACAGGCCATTTGGCCCTTCGAGCCCATCCTGCCATTGGAAAAGATACTGGCTGATCTGATTGTGGTTCCATCTCCACTTTTCTGTCTGCACCCCTCCCCTCCCCAAAATCTTTGACCCGCTTGTCTCACAAAAATATGTCTAACGCAACTTGGAACATGTTCAACGACATCCATTACCCTCTGGGAAAACATAGAAACACAGAAGATAGGAGCAGGAAGAGGCTATTCAGCCCTTCGAGCCTGCTCCGCCATTCATTATGATCATGGCTAATCATCCAATTCAATAGACTAATCCTGCTTTCTCCCCATAACCTTTGATCCCATTTGCCCCAAGTGCTATATCCAACCAAAACATTCAACGTTTTGGCATCAACTACTTCTGTGATAATGAATTCCACCGGCTCACCACTCTTTGGGTGAAGAAATGTCGCCTCATCTCCATCCTAAATGGGCTACCCCATATCTTCAGATTGTGACCCATAGTTCTGGACTCCCCCACCATCGGGAATATCCTCCCTACATCTACCCGGTCTAATCCTGTTAGAATTTTACAAGTTTTATAAGGAAGGAAAGTTTTATCATTAAAAGCAATTGTGTTGCAAATGTTTTGATTGAATTATTGTGACATCCTCCTGATTTTAGTGTTACTTTTTAACATCTGGACAGTCCAGAGCAATTGATGACCCTAAAACCTGAGATTCTGATTCTCTCCACGTAATGAACTGGCTTCGTAGAATCCACCTTTCCCATAGGTTTCTCGTTACGTCAAATTTATTCCTTTTTCACAGATTCACACCTTTGAAATGCAAATTATCAAAGCCAAGGAGAATTATACTGGAAACTATCGCTGTGAAGTGACATGGAAGGACAAATTCGACAGTTGTACTTTCGATCTGGAAGTCACAGGTGAGATTTTTTTAACTCTAAATTTTTTAACTCTCCCTATGTAACTCATGGGCAATCCTAAACTATATCCATAGAAACATCGAAACATAGAAGATAGGAGCAGGAGGAAGCCATTTAGCCCTTCGAGCTTTCTCTACCATTCATCATGATTATGGCTAATTATCCAACTCAATAGCCTAATCCTGCTTTCTCCCCATAACCTTTGATCCCATTCAATCCCAAGTGCTATATCCAGCTGCCTCTTGAATACATACAATTTTTGGCATCAGCTACTTCCTGTGGTAATGAATTCCACAGACTTACTACTCTTTTGGTGGAGAAATGTCTCCTCATCTCCATCCTAAACAATCTACCCTGAATCCTCAGACTGTGATCCCTGGTTCTGCACACTCCCATCATTGATGCATAGGATGTGGAAGGAAACTGCAGGGGGTGAGCACAATTGAAATGTGGAGCTTGTCCAAGGAATAGCTACTGTGTGTCCTTGATGTGTATCTGTCAGGCAGGGAGGAAGTGGTTGAGCGAGGGATCTATGGTTTACCAAAGAAGTTGAATCTCTTGTGTAGAGGAAGAAAGAGACTTATGTCAAGATGAGACATGAAGGCTCAGTTAAGGCGCTTGAGAGTTACAAGTTAGCCAGGAAGGAACTAAAGAGAGAGCTAAGAAGAGCCAGGAGGGAACATGAGAAGTCTTTGACAGGAAGGATAAAGGAAAATCCTAAAGTTTTCTAAAGATATGCCAGGAATAAAAGAATGACTGGGATAAGATTAGGGCCATCAAGGACAGTAGTGCGAAGTTGTGCGAGGAGTCCAAAGAGATAGGAGAGGTGCTAAATGAATATTTTTCATCAGTATTTACACAGGAAAAAGACAATGTTGTTGAGAAGGATACTGAGATATAGGCTATTAGACTAGACCAGTTTGAGGTTCATAAGGAGGAGATATTGGCAATTCTGGAAAGTATGAAAATAGGTAAGTCCCCTGTGCTGGATGGGATTTGTCCTAGGATTCTCTACGAAGCTATGGAGGAGGTTGCAGAACCTTTAGCTTTGATCTTTAGGTCATCATTGTCTACAGAAATAGTGCCAGAAGACTGGAGGATAGCAAATGTTGTCCCTTTATTCAAGAAGGAGAGTAGAAACAACCCTGGTGATACATAGACCAGTGAGCCTTACTTCTGTTGTGGGCAAAGTTTTGGAAAGGATTATAAAAGATAGGATTTATATACATCTAGAAAGGAATAATTTGATAGTCAACATGGTTTTGTGAAGGGTAGGTCATGCCTCACAAACCTTATTGAGTTCTTTGAGAAGGTGACCAAAGAGGTGGATGAGGGTAAAGCAGTTGATGTGGTGTACATGGATTCAGTAAAGCATTTAATAAGGTTCCCCATGGTAAACTCTTGCAGAAGCTATGGAGACATAGGATTGAGGGGGATTTAGTGACTTGGATCAGAAATTGGCTAGCTGTAAGAAGACAGAGGGTGGTAGTTGCTGGGAAATGTTCATCCTGGAGTTCAGTTACTAGTGGTGTACTGCAAGGATCTGTTTTAGGTCCACTGCTATTTGTCATTTTTATAAATAACCTGGATGAGCACGTAAAAGGATGGGTTAGTAAATTTTCAGATGACACTAAAGTCAGTGGAGTTGTGGACAGTGTGAAAAGATGTTGCAGGTTATAGAGGGACATAGATAAACTGCAGAGCTGGGCTGAGAGGTGGCAAATTAACTTGTGGGCCGAAGGGCCTGTTTGTGCTGTAGTGTTCTATGTTCTATGTTCTAAATGGAGTTTAATGCGGAAAAGTGTGAAGTGATTCGCTTTGGAAGGATAACAGGAATACAGATTACTGGGCTAATGGTAAGTTACTTGGTAGTGTGGATGAGCAGAGAGATCTTGGTGTCCATGTGCATAGATCCCTGAAAGTCAGCGTGTAGGTTGATAGGGTTATTAAGAATTCATACACTGTGTTAGCTTTTATTGATAGCTGGATTGAATTTTGGAGCCATGAGGTCATGTTGCAGCTGTACAAAACTCAGGTGCGGCCACACTTGGAGTATTGCGTATAGTTGTGGAGGCATTGGAAAGGGTGCAGAAGAGATTTACCAAGATGTTGCCTGCTGTGGCAGGAAGGTCTTATGAGGAAAGGCTGAGGGACTTGAGGCTGTTTTCGTTAAGAGAAGAAGGTTAAAAGATGATTCAATAGAGGCATACAAGATGATTAGAGGATTAGATAGAGTGGACATTGAGTGCCTTTTTCCTGGGATGGAAATGGCTAGCACAAGGGGACATAGCTTTAAATTGAGAGGTGATAGATATAGGACAGATGTCAGAGGTAGGTTCTTTACTCAGAGAGTAGTAAGGGTGTGGAATGCCCTGCCTGCAACAGTAGTGGACTCGCCAACATTAAGAGCATTTAAATGGTCACTGGATAAAGATATGGATGATATTGGAATAGTGTAGGTTAAATAGGCTTTAGATTGGTTTTAGCAGGTCAGTGCAGCATTGAGGGCCGAAGGGCCTGTACTGCGCTGTAATGTTCTATGTTCTATGTCCAATCGGGAACATCCTCCCTGCATCTATCCTGTTTAGTCCTGTTAGAATTTTATAATTCTCTATGAGATTGCCCCCCCGCCCCCCCACTCATCTGAACTCCAGCAAAAACAATCCTAACCTAGTCAATCTCTTCTAATACATCAATCCCGCCATCCCCAGAATCTGCCTGGTAAACCTTCGCTGCACTCTTCTCAAGAGTAAGAACATCTTTCCTCAGAAAAGGAGACCAAAGCTGCACACAATATTCTAAGTGTGGTCTCACCAGAAAAAGCAGCCATTTGACCCCTCAAACTTATGCTCTGCTGTTTGACAAGGTCATGGTTGATCTTCTGTCACAATTCTATCAACCCAACTATCCCCAAAACCTTTAATTCCTTTTGAACCCAGAAGTCTATCAACCTCTGGAAGTGGAAGGTTCTCCAATGTGTGACTTGGCCACCTAGAACAGACCACAGGAATATTTGTTAACTCAGTGCCCAATTTACAGCTATAAAGAGGGCATCACGGCGATACATTGTGT
Source organism: Sphyrna mokarran (assembly GCA_024679065.1). NCBI lineage: Eukaryota > Metazoa > Chordata > Chondrichthyes > Carcharhiniformes > Carcharhinidae > Sphyrna > Sphyrna mokarran. Next base: position 3,942,688 of record JAGIQG010000008.1, on the reverse strand, counting down.
TATTGTACCTTGTGAAGCGCTGCCTTCTCCAAGGACAGTGGCTATAGCCAGAACCTAATCCATGTAACCAGAGTCCATGCATTAACCCTTTAAGGGACAGTAATTTAATAAACACAAATTCTTCTGGAATGTGAAGTCTTTGAAGATGAGACAGTTTCTGTGATTAAAATGTTTCAGACAATCTCATTGGAATTCCTTTTGCAGAGGCCCCGGAGGTTCAGCAGATTGATATTCGTGCTGCCTTTAAACGCAGGTAAATACATTAAAATCTCTGTTACAGCCACGCCTCCTTGCCCCGATCCTTATTCATTAATACGATGTTCAGACCATTTTGTATATTCTTGAATCTTACAGATCACTGGTCCCAGTACTTCAACTTTTCCTGGTTACTCCCCCATAACCTTGCAAGTTCTTCCTTTTTTATATTGTATTCCGAATGCAAAGACAGATCATTCAGTCCAACATGTCTGTGACAGTGTTTATGTTCACACCAGCTCCCTCCCACCTTATTTCATCTCACCCCATCAGTATGGTCTTCCCTTCTCCTTCATATATTCATTTATCTCCATCTATACTGTTCATCTCAACCACATCATGTGCCAGCAAGCCTTGTGTTTTATATTTTTTTAAATATATACCTAATTTCCTTTTGAAAGTTCCTATTGAATCTGCTTCCGCTTTCCTTCCAGATCACAACACCTCACTGTTAAAAAGAAATTCTCTTCTGGTTCATTTGCCATCTAAAATCTGTGTCCTCAGGTGACTGATCCAGCCACCAACGCAAACAGTTTCTCCTTCTCTTACTCTATCAGAACTCTTGTGGATAATTATTTGCAAGCTGCACATCATCTGGGTCTATCTGGTGAAATAGTCGCGGCTCCAGCAGAAACCTTCGCAAGTTTGAAGCAAAATTGCATGTTGTGCTTCTGGGGGTATCAGATATAAGAGGATGTTTCCTTTAAGAGATTCAATGCTTGCAGACAATGAAGGCAACTTTGCTGTGAAGTTTTTGAGCTTGGTAAATTTTCTTTGGTGTTTTGAGAGCAACATAAATATCACTGTGGTTAGTATGGAGATTGTCAAGCTCTTGCGAACAAAAAGAGACTTTTTTTTGAATAACAGGGGAAGTCAACAATTGCTGTTTACAAGGTTCTGTTTTTGCAAATACGTAGGAACAGAAGGAGGCCATTCAGGCCACACAAGCCTCAGGCCTGTGCCTTTCTATAAAAACATAGCTGATTTGTATCTCAACTTGACTTAGTCATCTTCTTTTCAGATGGTTTGCTGGGAGTTGGCAGTGTACCAGTTGAGGAGTTGTTTTTCCTGGGTGGGAAATCCAGGACCGAGGATATCTAATCTCAGGTTAGGAGTTAATCATTTAGCCAAGGAGAAATGTCTTCTTTCAGAGGGTTGTGAATCTTTGAAATTCTTGAAGGGTTGTAGTTGCTTCATTGTTGAGTATATTCAAGGTTAAAATAGAGTTTTATTCTCTGAGAGAATCAAGGGGATGTGCAAGAAAGTGAAGTTGAGGCAGAAGATCAGTCATGATCATATTGAATGGGAGAGCAGGCTCGACAGGCCATCTGGTCTATTCCTACTTCCTATGTTCTTGCACCTTTATATCCAATAATTGATCTACCACAGTCTTGAAAATTTTAATTGAGTGCCAGATTTCCACTATCCTCTGGTTCCTGATTTCAGTCCACACTCATTCCAGCTCTGGAGAACTAGTCACTCACACTCAGCCTGGGAACTGTCAGACAGGCTGGAGTAAACAGCAAAGGTATCATGGTGACCGGATGTTGTAACCATAAAGATGACAGAAGAAAAGGTGGACTTCTAGGTTGTTGGATCAAATCCATCTACAAGAGCAGTGACAGCCGCAACACATAAAAAGCCTGAAGCTTATGCTTTTTCTCAGAGGTGTCAAGATAATTGCTGCAAGATGTGGGTGCAATTAATCTGGGAGTGAAAATTCCCAGCTATTGCACAAATTGCTGCCTCTTTGGAAGGTGTGGAATTCTGGGATGTACTACATGGTGAAGTAGAAAGGCAAGATGATATTGATTCGAGATCTGAAAAGATGCCTGAAGCAAAAACTGGCACATTGGGAAAATAAACCAGTTTCCAAGTACAACTTCAATTTTATGCGATGTTGGAAGATCATAGGATTTCTTAAGGTCAAAACTTAATAAAATGGGATTGGAAATAATTCAGAAGAACTTTAATTCTGGAGTGTTCCAAATGTCCAAAAGGGAGAGGTTTGTCCAAACACTATTGTGACATGAACATATTTGAATTAGACAGTACATCATTGCCCCATCTTCACTTCCCAAATATCTCACTGGTTCCCTGATAACTAAGTTGGAAAGGGAATGATATAATGATCTGGGATAGGAAACAAATTGCCAAATGTTCTTGGCGTGAAACTGAACCAAAAGTGCAGGAGGATTCATGAGGAACCATGTGAAAGTTAAATAAAGAATCCCATCAAGAGAAAGTGTCCATCTCTTGCACTAAAGCAGTGAAAGGCAACTGTGTATGGAGCGACTAACGAGAACGAGATGAGCAACCAACTACAGCAAAATCTGAAGAGATTTTCATTGATTGTTGGGGGGATTTTGTGGAATAGACATCACAGGAAATGTATGTTAGAAAGAGGCCATTCAGCCCACCGTGCCCCAGTTTGTAAAAGAAGGGTTACCCAGCCTGATCCCATCTTCCTGCACCAGGACTGGAGTCTTGGGATGAAGGCTCTTCAATTAAACATTGAAGCACTCTCCCTCAGTGCCAAAGGATTTCACTTTTCTGATGCCAGCCACGTAAGACTGTCAAAAGTCTTGCTAAAATCCATGTAGACACTTCCTTCACATCAAAAGTTAAAAGTTTATTTATTAGTCTCAAGTAAGGCTTACATTAACATTGCAATGAAGTTAGTGTGAAAGTCCCCTAGTCACCACACTTCAGCACGTCAATGCACCTCACCAGCATAATGTCTTTCAGACCGTAGGAGGAAAGCGGAGCACCTGGGGGAAACCCATGCAGACACGGGGAGAACATACAAACTCCACACACACAGACACCCCATTGAACCCTTGTCCCTGGCATTGTGAGGCGGCAGTATTAACCACTGTGCCACCATGCCACCCAATCCCAATTTGTCACTGCCTCAAAAAATACCCGTTAAAATAACTTTCTTTTTTAAGCTATGGTACAATGTTGACATTGTACCCAACCCTCTGGCAACACTGCTGTCATCAGGGAGGACTGAAAAATGATAGTCAGAACCTCCACAATTTCTTCCCTTGCTTCTTTTAGCAACCTGGGATATATTTCACCCAGATCTAGCAACTATCACCTTTCAAAACGTCAAACACTTCGATACATCCTCTCTTACAACCTTTGCAGTGTTTAGTTCATCTGATGTTATACACAATGATGGTCTGGGTTTTGGCTGCTGGGTGGATGGGCTTTGATTAGCTGTTCTTGTTTAACAGTGCAGGCTCAGCTGCCTGATGGCATTTATTATCCTGGAATAACTCTATTTATCTATGACCTATAGAACTTGCAAGTTCATCTCTAAGATGTTTATTATTTTGTCTTCTTTCAATCATAGGGCTGCACCAGTAAGGTAAGGAGGTCCTTCATCATTCTACGTTACGGTACCTTGGAGAAGGAGATAAACTCCTTATCCTTCTTATCTTTACCTGGATCGCATGAGATAAACTTGCATATATTTTATGTGTAATCTTCAGTTTATTTAACAATTCCACCAGCATCTTGTGTCTTGCCTTTCCCTGGATTGGTGGTTAAAGGGACTGTATGTTTAAATTGACATTCGTACCCAGTGTGAACCTGAATGAATTCTTAGCTGCGACATGTGGAGATTAACCTGGAATTGCCAGACGCTGCGGAAGGCAAATCATCTCGACTCTTCAATCTTGAAACGATAAGGTTCCCTTGCCTTTTTGCTAATCAATCCTTGATTGTTGAATGCAATATTGAACCCATGCTCTCCAAGCCTGTGCATCAATGAATTAGACTTCAAGCAGTGTTGTTCCAAAGTGGTTTCTGATTGTAAATCTTTATTGGTTGGCAAGTGGGTTGGTTCACTAATCTTACTAATTCTTCAACATTTAATTATTATAAAGTCTGGATTCCGAGTACCTGTCCCAATTTTGAAAATTACTTTCTCCTGCGATATGGAAATCCTAAAAAACAAACAGATGTAACATTATACACCAGAGTTTATGATAAATGTTGGGTAAATATTGCACAAATCTATCCAATTAGTGTCACATCACTCTGATGATCTCTTATCATACTATTACCAATTAACACATGGACACAGTGTGATGCTGTGGCCAGTTTGCTGAATGCTGTTCTTGATTGCTCGAAGGTATTTCTTGATCGAGGGTGTTGCGTCTTTGAATCAATCAAAGATCATTCATGATCGTCAATGAGAATGTCATGAATTTCTGTGGGTGATCTGCACATGGACATCATCAATATCCACCCAGCTGACTCATGGGCTCAAAGCTTAGCCTGAGTAATCACCAGGCATCTTCTCAATCCCTGGATCACCAACAGCCACAATTGAAATAGATGGGCCAATCACATCACTAGAAACAAACAGCTCCTCAAAATATCTTAAAACCAGAGTCCCCAAATATCAAGTGAAAGTTCATGAACCAGAGGACGGTGTAGAATGATGATGATGTTCCATTTTTGTACAAATGTGCATGCCAACTTAATTCTCCAAATCTGAACAGGCACAACATCTGGAATTCAGATACTTACAAATACTTTCATTTATGTTTTGCAAAGTTATTTATTGAAAACGACTGGATTCCAAGCGTTGAAGACTACCTTTGAACACCGCTGGATTTGGAAGCAGTGCATTGCCCCTCGTCTAGTTTGGAATTTGATTTAAGTTTGAATTATTCATCAGTCACGTGCTGTTTTTATTTTGTAATCCTTTGCATCATGTGAGCTTGAAGGAGTCGCTAATGTTAGAAATTTTCTAATTTACTTCTCTCTTTAGCACTCAAATGGTGTAGCAACCAAGATGTGAAGCAGCTTGTGGAGATCAATGAACCCTTTATTTATTTGTATTGTGATTTTTCTTTGACCTGATAGTAAAAAAACCTCAATCTTTTTCCTTTCTCTGTTAAAAGTGGAGGTGATGGCCAAGATGATGCAGGAGAACTCGATTTCAGCGGATTGCTAAAACATCGGTAAGATATCTCAGTGTCAGTAAACTTTAGGTACTATTTTGGCAACCTTCATTTTTCTTTTGAATTTTTTTATTTGAAATTTGGAGGATGATGTGAAGCATCAGAAGGATTTGTGAGAGTGTTTAACAGCCTAGTAAAATGACGTTATTATTATTGTTGTACAGTCATATCCTTTGTTTGGACAACAGTGTGGAGTTGGGGGAGGAATCTGTCTCACAATGTTGATATTAACACTTCTTCCATGGACATAAGAATCCAAAACAATTGATAAGGAATTTAGTGAGAGTTGTATAGATTCCTGTGACACAGACACAAACTCTGAAGAAGCACCTACACCAAATGAACATGACTGAACGGCTGGATATAAACCCAGAATTCCAAAGTAAAGTTTTGGAACTGCCTGGAGCAGGTCCAAGTCCTGAGATCTTGTATGTCAGGGGTGGGACTGACTGTAGGCTGGTCCCATCATGCTGAAAAACACTCTTGTTGTAGCCAGGGTTCAAATGCTTTAGTCGGAGTAGAGAAGGAGGTAGAAGGGGGGGAGGAGTGGCATTATTAGTCAAAGACTGTATCACAGTGACAGAAAAGAAGTTTGATGAGGACTTGTCTGTTGAGGTAGTATGGGCTGAGATTAGAAACAGGAGAGGAGAGGTCACCCTGTTGGGAGTCTTTTATAGACCTCCTAAAAGTTCTAGAGAGTTGAGGAAAGGATTGCAAAGTCAATTCTGGTCAGGAGTGAAAGTAATAGGGTAATTGTTATGGGGGACTTTAACTTTACTAATATTGATTGGAATAGCTATAGCTCTAGCTCGTTAGAGGGGTCAGTTTTCGTACAAAGTGTGCAGGAAGGTTTTTTGACTCAGTATGTAGATAGGCCAACTAGAGGTGAGGCTACATTGGATTTGGTGCTGGGCAATGAGCCAGACCAGGTGTTAGGCTTGGAAGTTAGTGAACATTTTGGTGATAGTGACCACAATTCGGTTACGTTCACCTTAGTGATGGATAGGGATAGGCATGAAGCTGGGGGCAGTAGTTATAGCTGGGGGAAGGGTAATTATGAGGCCATCAGGAGAGAATTAGGGTGCATAGATTGGACTAGGAAACTACAGGGACTGGGAACATCTGGAATGTGGAGCTTATTCAAGGAGCAGCTGCTGCGAGTCCTTGATAAGTATGTCCCTGTCAGGCAAGGAGGAAATGGTCGAGTAAGAGAACCTTGGTGTACGAAAAAAGTTGATTTGCTGGTTAAAAGGAAAAAGGAGGCTTATGTCAGGATGAGGCTTGAAGGCTCGGTTAGTGCAATGGATAGCTATAGATTAGCCAGGAGGGAGCTAAAGAGTGAATTGAGGAGAGCTAAGAGGGGACACGAGAAGACTTTGGCTGATAGGATTAAGGAGAATCCTAAAGCTTTCTTTAGATATGTTAAGAATAGAAGATTGGTTAGGGCAAGATTAGGGCCAGTCATAGACAGCAGTGGGAAGTTGTGCGTGGAGCCTGAAGAGATTGGAGAGGTACTGAATAAATATTTCTCTTCGGTATTCACGCAGGGTGATGTAAATATAGTTATGGAGAACACTGAGGTACAGGGTAGCAAACTGGAAAGTATTGAAGTAGATAGGGAGGATGTGCTAGATATTCTTGAGGGTTTGAAGTTGGATAAGTCCCCTGGGCCAGACGGGATTTACCCTAGGATTCTCTGGGAGGCAAGAGAGGCGATTGCGGAGCCTCTGGCTCTGATCTTCAGGTCGTCGTTGGTTACGGGTGTGGTTCCGGAGGACTGGAGGATAGCGAATGTGGTCCCATTGTTCAAGAAGGGGAAGAGAGACCTTCCAGGGAATTATAGGCCAGTGAGTCTTACTTCTGTTGTGGGCAAAGTATTGGAGAGAATTATTAGGGATAGGATTTATAGTTATTTAGAGAGAAATGAATTGATTGGGGATAGTCAGCATGGTTTTGTGAAGGGTAGGTCGTGCCTTACTAACCTCATTGAGTTTTTTGAAAAAGTGACCAAAGAGGTGAATGGGGGTAAGGCGGTTGATGTGGTATATATGGACTTTAGTAAGGCGTTTGATAAGGTGGCCCATGGAAGACTTCTGCAGAAAATGCAGATGTATGGGATAGAGGGTGATTTAGCTAATTGGGTTAGGAATTGGCTAGCAGATAGAAGACAGAGGGTGGTGGTTGATGGGAGATATTCATCGTGGAGTTCGGTGACAAGTGGTGTACCTCAGGGGTCTGTTTTGGGGCCCCTGCTGTTTGTAATTTTTATAAATGATCTGGATGAGGGTATTGAAGGATGGATTAGTAAATTTGCGGATGACACTAAAGTCGGTGGAGTGGTAGATAGTGAAGAGGGGTATTATAGTTTGCAGAGAGACTTGGACAAGTTGCAGAGCTGGGCCGAGAGGTGGCAAATGGAGTTTAATGTGGAAAAGTGTGAGGTAATTCACTTTGGCAGGAATAACAAATGTGTAGAGTATAGGGCTAATGGTAGGACTCTTAATAGTGTTGATGAACAGAGGGATCTTGGTATATATGTGCATAGATCCCTGAAAGTTGGCAATCAAGTCGATAAGGTTGTTAAGAAGGCATATGGAGTCTTAGCTTTTATTGGTAGGGGGATTGAATTTCGGAGCCGCAACGTCATGTTGCAACTGTACAAAACTCTAGTGCGGCCGCACTTGGAGTATTGTGTGCAGTTCTGGTCCCCACATTATAAAGATGTGGAGGCATTGGAGAGGGTACAGAGGAGGTTTACCAGGATGTTGCCTGGTATGGAGGGCAGGTCTTATGAAGAGAGGCTGAGGGATTTGAGGTTGTTTTCGTTAGAAAGGAGGCGGCTAAGAGGGGGCCTAATCGAAACATATAAGATGATTAGAGGTTTAGATAGGGTGGACAGTGATAGCCTTTTTCCTAGGATGGAGAAAGCTAGCACGAGGGGACACAGCTTTAAATTAAGGGGTGATAGTTATAGGACGGATATCAGAGGTAGGTTCTTTACCCAGAGGGTGGTTCGGGAGTGGAATGCCCTGCCTGCAGCAGTTGTAGATGCGCCAAGTTTGGTGGCGTTTAAGAGGTTAGTTGATAAGTATATGGAAGAGAAGGGAATGGTTTAGTTTGGAGGGGCATTGCTTTTTATATTGGTCGGTGCAACATCGAAGGCCGAAGGGCCTGTTCTGTGCTGTAATGTTCTATGTTCTATGTTCTAAAATCTAATCGCTAACATGTTGCAAACTCACCCGGAGACTTGGGAGGAATTGTATGGAAACTTGCCTTCAGAGAAATGAAAAAGAGAGAAGGAGCAGATTGCCCAAAATCAGGCAGTGGCGCCATCATTAAATTAAGCTTGTTGAAATCAACCTTTAAAACAAACTTTGTTAATGCATCTCTCAACTATTTATTAAGTTTAAAGATCAGTTTTAATGCACATCATATTCAATCAGCATTGATAAAGGCATCACAGTTCCAGAAGCTGGTGATGATTTAATCGAAGGGTCACCTTGGCAAGGGACAAGGTTGAAAAGGTAGGGTTTTCATGAATGCTGGTATCCAGCATTGCTCTGCATCGTGAACCAGCTGCCCAGCCAAATGAGTTAAACCAACTCCTTCCATCAGCATTAACATGACATCAATGACACAAAGCAGGAGCGACCTGGTCGTCCAATCTTGTTTAACTCATCGTGTTCATTTGAGAGAGAGGGAAGAATGGCAAATATCAACACTTGTCTAAATTGTAAGATCCCAGCTCACTGAACCTATGAAGATAACGAAACTACTTCAATCTGGGCATTAATCTGGTGGCTATCCACTGCACCCTTTCCAAAACCTCAATATTACCAAAGTGAACACAGTATTCAAACTGAAGCCTAACCAAGGGCTTTTATAAGGACAAATTGAATTGCAATTAATTGTCCTCTCAATATATCTTAGCACCCAACTGGATCTAGAGCAAACATTTTTCTATAGCATCTTTCACAGCTTGGGACTTTTCCAGACTACTACATAACCAATGAGAATATGGATTAGTCGATTCAGCTCTTCAAACTTGGTGGTGATTTTTCAATGGTCCATGCACCAGAATTTTTAGAAAATGCCAAAACATCCCACAGTTATTGACAAGAATGTTCTCAAACATATTTTACACAGAGCCACATGAAGATACAATAATATTGGCAAGTGGTCATAAAGATAGATCTTAAGCAGCATCTTAGAAACCAGAGAGGGGGAAAGGTTTATGGAGGGAATGCCAGAGCCTTGGGCTCAAGGTCCTTAAGGTGCAGCTATCACTAGTGAGGCAATGATAACCAGAGATTCCCAAGACTGGGATTGGAGGGGTGTAGAGATCTGGCGGCAGGAGGTTACAGAGAAACGGAGGGAGAGAGACCATGGAGGTTTCGAAACCCAGGAATTGAAAGTCATGTTTGAATGATATTTTTATTGTCAGGGAGATGAAGGAAGAAAGCACAGAACCTGAAATTGATGTCTGGGAATTGCTGAAAAATGCTCAGCCAAGCGAGTACGAGAGAATAGCTTTTGAATACGGAATCACCGACCTCCGGGGTTTACTGAGACGCTTGAAGAGAATAAAGCGGGAAGAGAAAAAAAGCGCTGGCAAGTATCTCTAGTGCTCAGGTTAAAGAATCTCTTCTTCATTTTTCCATTGCCGTAATGAATAAATCAGAGAATAATACAACACTGAAGGAGGCCATTCAGCCCATCATGCTCTCTTTGAAAGAGCTATCCAATTTAGTTAGCACTGCTACCTCACAGTGCACAGAACCAGAGTTCAATTCTGGCCTCCTGTCCCTGTTTGTGTGGAGTTTGTACGTTCTCCCCATGTCTGCGTGGGTTTCCTCCAGGTGCTCTGGTCTCCTCCTACAGTCCAAGAATGTGCAGGCTGGGTTGACTGGCTATGATAAATTGACCCCAGTGCCAAGGGATTAGCAGAATAAATATGTGCTGTTAGGACCTGGGTAGGATTGTGGGTGGAGCAGATTTGATGGCAAAATGGCCTCCTTCTGCATGGAGGTATTCCCCCCTACCCCCAGCCCCAACATTCCCTGCCCCCAAATCCTGCTATTTCCCTAAAACATTGTAGTTTTTCTCTCTTTCCAATTGTCTTTCCAATTCCCTTTTGGAAGTTACTATTGAATTCCATCCCTCCGCCCTTTCAGACAGCACGTTAGATGTGACAAAAGCTCACTGCATAAAATTAAAAATTCTTCTCCTCTGGTTTTTTTGTTCATTGTTTTTAAATCCATGTGTTCACCCACGTGCCATTTGAAATACTTCCCCATGACTAACTCCATCATAACTTTCAAATCTCTGTCCATCCTTCCCTAGCTGCCTGTGCTGTAGTCTGAATGCTCCCAGATTCTCCAGCCTCCTTCATCATTGGAAATTCTCTTTCATACCCTCAGCAAAAATAATCACACCCTGCCTACAATATTGCGTTATGAACTGTCTTACATTGTAACTTAGCAGGGAATGACGTATAGCAAGGTATTGAGTTTATTAACTGGTATTAATTGGGACAATCAGGGTTGATTTTAACTACTTACCTGATGGAAATCTGACAGGTGGACAGTTTAAAGTCAGTTTAAAGCAAGAAGCCAGCATTTTGCAATGTAAATCTGTGGGGGGGCTGCTGGCAGAGTAGCAGCCCACCGAAACAACAGAAATTAACATCGACACATAGAAAATAGGTGCAGGAGGAGGCCTTTTAGCCCATCGATTCTGCTCCACCATTCATTATGGTCATGGCTGATCATCCACCTAAATAGTCTGATCCCACCTTCTTCCCATATTCTTCAATCCCCTTCACCTCAAGAACTCTATCCAACTGCTTCTTGAAAACATTCAATGTTCTGGCCTCAACTGCTTCCTGTGGGAGTGAAATCCACAGACTCACCACTCTTAGATGAAAAAACTTCTCATTATCTCAGTATTAAAAGGTTTATCCTATATTGTTAGACTATAGTCCCAGTTTGGACATCCCCAACATCAGGAACATCTTTCTTGCATCTTGTTAGAATTTTATAGGTTTCTATTAAATTCCCCCCGCATTATTCTAAACTCCAGCAAATTCAATCCTAACTAATTCAAACTCTCCTCATACTTCAGTCCTATCAACCCAGGAATCAGCCTGGTAAGCCTTCACTGCTCTCCCTCCATAGCAAGAACATCCTTCCGCAGAAAAGGAGACCAAAACTGCACACAGTACTCTAGGTGTGGCCTCACCAAGTCTCTGTATAATTGCAACAACACATCCCTGTCCCTGTAGTTGAAACCTCTCGTTATGAAGGTCAACATACAAGGTGACTTCTTTATTGCCTGCTATTCCTGCATGCTTATCTTCAGCGACTGATGCACAAGGATCTCAGGTCTCGTTGCGCATTCCCCTGTCTCAAGTTGTAGCCATTCAGATAATAAACTGCCTTCAAGTTTCTGCTACCAAAGTGGATAATCTCACATTACCCAGATTATACTGCATCTGCCATGCATTTACCCAACACAACCTGTCCAAATCACATTTAAGCATCTCTGCATCCTCCTCACAGCTCACCTTCCCACCTAGCTTTGTGTCAACTGCAAAATTAAAGATAATACATTTAATTCCCTCATCTAAATCATTAATATACATGATGAATAGCTGGGGTCCCAGTGCTGATCCCCACGGTAACCCACCAGTCACTACCTGCCATTCGGAATAAAACCTGTTTATTCCAACTCTTTCCTGTCTGCCATCAGTTTTCTATCCTTCTCTATACACACACTTCTCCTCCCCACAATTCCATACACTTTAATTTTACATGCTAATCTCTTACGTGAGACTTTGTCAAAGAATTCTGAAAGTAAAAACAAACTACATCCCTCATCAATTCAACTAGTTACATTTTTGAGGTCTTTTAGGTCTTTTAGATCAGTTACATCCTTGAAGCAAATAAAAGATATTCTTCCCATAAAAAGCAACTCAAAATCATACCCAGTGCTCCAATCAGGGTCTAAAGTCTTTCACACTAGTATTCTGTTCCCTTATTTATAAAACCCCAAATTACAGCCCAGAAGAAAGCCATTCTGCCTGTCCTGTCTGCATTGGCTCTACATGTAACCCTGCACATTCTTCACCTTCAGATAATAATCCAATTCCCTCTTGAATGTCTCGATTGAACGTACTTCCACCACACTGACAGGCAGTGTATTCCAGATCCTAAACACTCGCTGTGTGAAAACGTTCTTCCTCGTATCCCCTTTGCTTCTTTCACCAATTACCTTAAATTTGTGTCCTCTGGTTCTCAATCCATTCACCAATGGGAACAGTTTCTCCTTATATATATTGTCCAGACACCTCATGATTTTGAACCTTGATCAAATCTTCTCCTAAGATTCATGTAGCCAAGAGAAACAATCTCAACCTCTCCATAATCTCCACAAATTCTATAACCCTGAAACCCAGCCCTTTGTGACGTTAATCTGTGGGATCTTGCAGGCAGTCAGAGTCAACCTAAATAATAGCAATAAAAAGTATAAAAGTGAATGCAAAATTTGTGAACCTTTTCAATATTCTTTCTAATGCCTTTATATCTTTTCTACAATGCAGTGCCCAAAATCACTCTAATTTTTTTATGGTTTGATCTACTGGGTCACATCAAATTTAATTCTATTACCTCCTCTTATGAATAAAATCTAGGTGGCAATTTAAATTGCTTCTTTGTTTTACACATGTGTTTAATCTGATTTCCTTTCAATTATGCACAAAGCTTTTGCGAAGATTCTGGAGCCTGGATACCAAGTGGAGAAAGGCGACAAGATAAAGTTTGTTGTGGATTTGGCAGATCCAACTGTTGACCTAAAATGGTATCGCAACGGTCAAGAAATCCGGCCAAGTCCTAAGTAAGTATTTTGTCTTACGTTCTATTTCTTGGGCTAATGTTCCGCCCACCTCACCTTCAGTCATAATATAAAGAAAGACTTATGCTTGGTGGCGGGATTTTCACAAAGTTAAGACATCCTAAATTGCTTTTGCAGCTATTTAAGTATTTAAATAAATGTAGCCACTTGTAGGAAATGCAGCAACAAATTCGTGCATAGCAAGCTCCCACTAGAAAGCAATGAGCTAATGACCAGATAATGTGTGGGATTATCCATGCATGATGTAGAGATGCCGCTGTTGGACTGGGGTAAACACAGTAAGAAGTCTGACAACACCAGCTTAAAGTCCAACCGGTTTATTTGATAGTAAACCCACAAGCTTTCGGGGTTTACCCCTTCGTCAAGCGAATGAAGAGTTCTGGCCTCAGACAGAGCATGTAACAGCACAGACAGTTTGCAGATTACTGATTAGAATGCAAATCTTTATACCTAACTTGCTATTCAAGTCTTAAAGGTGTAAAGACTCGCATTCTAATCAGTAATCTGTAAACTGTCTGTGCTGTTACATGCTCTGTCTGAGGCCAGAACTCTTCATTCGCTTGACGAAGGGGTAAACCCCGAAAGCTTGTGGGTTTACTATCAAATAAACCGGTTGGATTTAAACCTGGTGTTGTCAGACTTCTTACTGTGATTATCCATGCAACCAGCCCTATGTTTCTACTCCCACATTTTTTATCAATGGGGATCCCCAATCAGTGTACCCCTCGCCACTGGGAAACCCATAGCAGGATGCACCATCCGTGAGACCGGGAGATCCTGCCGGACTGTTCAACCAATGTGCTTGGCCAGACAACGGAGAGAGCTCCAGTGGTGATCTTTGAAATCATGAAATGGGATCTTTTAGGAAGTAGCCACATGATAGGTAGGGAGTCTCAGTTTGGGGACTTACTGGAAAGACTGCTCTGCTGAGAATGCAGCACCTCCTCAGTACTGCAGGATAAGATGCAAGTGATGGAGCTTTTGGCTGAGTTGAAGTTTATGTTAGGCAGACATTGGGATGCTGCTAAGGAACATGTTGAATTGCACCTGGAAATTTATTCCCACACATCTCCCTTCCTTCCAACCTTAACCATGAACAGTCACAATTAATGGGAATATCATGCTGATTCCCATTTATACCTGGCCAGGAATGTCATCACCTCCTGATTCCCATTTACACCTGGCCTGGGCAGGTAGTTCAACTCTTCATAATCCCTGGACCATTATAATGGATTGCCCTACTGAACACCATCCTCACACGGTCTATCAACCACCGACTGCAGGAAGGCCCATTGCTGCCTTCACTGGGGCACTGGCATTCTCAGTAAAGTTTTACAACACCAATTTTAAATCCAACCAATTTATTTGATAGTAAATTCGCGAGCTTTCGACTTTATAGCCTTCGTCAGGCAAATGCAGTGTTTTGGTCTGCAATAGCACTCATATCCACACAGACAGTTACAGATTGCTGATTAGAATGCGAATCCTTACATCTAACCTGCTATTCAAGCATTGTGGCATTGCCAGCTCTCCCCACAATCCAAGAATAATTTCAAGGAAAAGTGGCCAAGGCGTGAATGGAATGATGATTTCAGGAATGATGTTGGAAGAGGAACACTGGGAGTTGGGTAATGTCACTGAGTTGAAAAAGGATGTTCTTGCTGATAGATAGGAGATAGGGTTTGAAGATTAAATAAGATTGCACATTTTTGACTTGAACATGAATGGGAAACTGTTGACTGGGATGAAATTGAAAAGTCAGTGTTCCAAATGAATTGACAGCAAGTTAAACGGTTGAGTTCACACTCACCGAAGGCTTCCTTTCATATTTTTGACAGGTATATCTTTGAACACAAGGGAACGTTGAGAATGTTGACAATCAAAAACTGCACAATGGCAGATGACGCAGCTTATGAAGTGAAGGCCGGGGATGAGAAATGTATGACAGAATTGTTTGTTAAAGGTAAATAAGTCACACATGCCCCTCTGTTCCCTTTTCGTTGTTTTTACTGCTTGCCCAGATTTTCGAATGATGCAGTCTGGAGAAAGGTCATTCACTCCAAGTGGTTGAGGTTGATGTTAATGCTCCAAATCCTTCTTCATCTCACACCATCAACATATCCTCCCATTTCTTTGCCTTCAGGCATTTCACAGAATCATAGAATCCCTACACTGCAGAAGGAGGCCATTCGGCCCATCAAGTCTGCACAACCACACAATCCTACCTAGCCCAATTTCCATAATCTTGTGCATTTATCCTATTTAGTCCCCCAAAACTAAGGGGCAATTTGGCATGGCCAATCCACATCTTTGGGCTGTGGGAGGAAACTGAAGTACCCAGAGGAACGCAGACACAGGAAGAATATGCAAACTCCACACAGACAGTGGCCCAAACCAGGAATTGAACCTGATCGCTGGTGCTGTGAGGCAGCAGTACTAACCCACTGTGCCACCGTGCCATTCCAAAGCGTTCCATTTCTCAAACTTTGTCTTAAATGTACTGATGCTATTCCTTTCAACTATCCCCTATGATAATAAGTTCCACATTCTCAGCATAGTCATTTCCCTGATGGACTTATTAACGGCTAAGTTATTTTAACGACCATCATTCTGGTCACCCCCACAACTGGAAACATCCTCCATCTGTCTAACCAGTTAAATTCTTTGCTGGCATTCATAATCTTGATCAGGTCCCTCCTCAGCCTCCTGCTCCCTAGAGAGAAGTCCCAATTTGTTTCCTGTTGGTGAAACTTCTCAATTCTTGTCAATCCTTTTTGCATAATGAACGTAGAAATTAGGAGCAAGAATCAGCCACACAGCCCCTCAGCCTGTTTCCACCATTGTGCCTGATCTGATTATAACTTTAACTCCACCTTCCTGCCATGCCCCTGACAACCTTTTAATGTTTCCCCCCTTCACCCTGCCCCTTGCCAATCAAGATTATATCTGCCTTAAAGATATTCAGTATCTGCTTCCTTTAACTCTCTACACTCTGTTTTCTATTTAGTAATCCAGAATCCCACTTCTGGTTTTCACAACTCTTGTCACAAACACACAAAATTAAATAAGTGATGGAATTAACAAGAAAATGCAATGTTCTGTAGATAAGATACAGAACAAATGGACAGGACAACCCAATACCATACTTCATTAAACCTTGTACTAAATGGTGCATAAATGTTTGAGAATTCAATTCCCTGATATTTTAATTTGATTTGATTTATTATTGTCACATGTATTAACATACAGTAAAAAAGTTCTGTTTTTTGCGTGCTAGTGCTCAACACCTTTCATTGCTATTTAGGGGAGAATTTTGTAGCATATTATAGATATGTGTATATAGAAATGTTCCTAATTGTGCAATTACCAACTTCTATTATTTCACAGTTTATTTTTATTTAAATGACTGTCTATGGCTATGTCATGAATTATGATTACATGAATCTTTTTTTCGATAGCTGGACAATAGCTCATTACCATAGATGGACGATCAAATCTAGGAACCAGGTTTAGGAATTGCTGAGACAGGAAAGATTATCTATTCAGCCAGAAACATTTAAGGCTCCATTTTACCATTTTGATTCTAACCTCTGGATGGACTTGAAGTGTTTCAGATCCAATTTTTAGATCTGTTCTCAGGCACCTCTGTAACACATCCCACCCGAAAAAGTATCAGCAATTCCGATTCGCGCTACACAAGCCTGTGGGTGGGGCTTATTGCGCATTATGTAAATGTAGTTGTGGAGAACACTGGGATACAGGGTTGCAAACTGGAAAGTATTGAAGTAGATAAGGAGGATGTGCTAGATATTCTTGAGGGTTTGAAGTTAGATAAGTCCCCTGGGCCTGACGGGATTTACCCTAGGATTCTCTGGGAGGCGAGAGAGGAGATTGCAGAGCCTCTGGCTCTGATCTTCAGGTCGTCGTTGGTTACGGGTATAGTGCTGGAAGACTGGAGGATAGCGAATGTGGTCCCATTGTTCAAGAAGGGGAAGAGAGACTTTCCAGGGAATTATAGGCCAGTGAGTCTTACTTCTGTTGTGGGCAAAGTATTGGAGAGAATTATTAGGGATAGGATTTATAGTTATTTAGAGAGGAATGAATTGATTGGGGATAGTCAGCATGGTTTTGTGAAGGGTAGGTCGTGCCTTACTAACCTTATTGAGTTTTTTGAAAAAGTGACCAAAGAGGTGGATGGGGGTAAGGCAGTTGATGTGGTATATATGGACTTTAGTAAGGTGTTCGATAAGGTGGCACATGGAAGGCTTCTGCAGAAAATGCAGACGTATGGGATTGAGGGTGATTTAGCTAATTGGATTAGGAATTGGCTAGCAGATAGAAGACAGAGGGTGGTGGTTGATGGGAGATATTCTTTGTGGAGTTCGGTTACTAGTGGTGTACCTCAGGGATCTGTTTTGGGGCCCCTGCTGTTTGTAATTTTTATAAAATACCCTGGATGAGGGTATTGAAGGATGGATTAGTAAATTTGCGGATGACACCAAAGTCGGAGGAGTGGTAGATAGTGAAGAGGGGTGTTATAGTTTGCAGAGAGACTTGGACAAGTTGCAGAGCTGGGCCGAGAGGTGGCAAATGGAGTTTAATGTGGAAAAGTGTGAGGTAATTCACTTTGGCAGGAATAACAAATGTGTAGAGTATAGGGCTAATGGTAGGACTCTTAATAGTGTTGATGAACAGAGGGATCTTGGTGTATGTGTGCATAGATCCCTGAAAGTTGGCAATCAAGTCGATAAGGTTGTTAAGAAGGCATACGGAGTCTTAGCTTTTATTGGTAGGGAGATTGAATTTCGGAGCCGCAACGTCATGTTGCAACTGTACAAAACTCTAGTGCGGCCGCACTTGGAGTATTGTATACAGTTCTGGTCCCCACATTATAAGAAAGATGTGGAGGCATTGGAGAGGGTACAGAGGAGGTTTACCAGGATGTTGCCTGGTATGGAAGGCAGGTCTTATGAAGAGAGGCTGAGGGATTTGAGGTTGTTTTCGTTAGAAAGAAGGCGGCTAAGAGGAGACCTTATTGAAACATATAAGATGATTAGAGGTTTAGATAGGGTGGACAGTGATAGCCTTTTCCTAGGATGGAGAAAGCTAGCACGAGGGGACATAGCTTTAAATTAAGGGGTGGTGGTTTTAGGACGGATGTCAGAGGTAGGTTCTTTACCCAGAGTGTGGTAAGGGTATGGAATGCCTAGCCTGCGTCAGTTGTAGATGCGCCAAGTTTGGTGGCGTTTAAGAGGTTAGTAGATAAGTTTATGGATGAAAAGGGAATGGTTTAGGTTAGAGGATCACTGCTTGTTCCTAACTGGTCGGCGCAACATCGAAGGCCGAAGGGCCTGTTCTGCGCTCTAATGTTCTATGTTCTAAAATCCTGCAGCTCCGATCAGAGCCTCCATCAGCACACGCGCAGACAAAAAAAACAGTAGGATGCTGTTCCCCTGCCACATTGCTCCTGAGCTGGATACTGCCTTCCCTTGGCCCCCACAGACATTGCCCCACACCCACAACATTACAGACCTCCTTATTCTCGCACCCCTGCCAACAAGATTGATTGCGGGCCCTGCCTTCCTCTCCACTGATATCAGGCAGAGTGGCAGCAGAACATTCCCCCTTCCCCCTCACTGATATCAGGCAGAATGGCAGCGGAACCCTCTTCCCCCTCACCAATCCCCCACTGATTTGAAGCAGCGAGTCATCAGATGCTCAGCATTTACCCCCTCATTAACTGTAGCATCCAAATCAGACTTGATGTGGAGTGTGTCTGTTTTGCGCCGATTCCCAATGGTTGAATGTGGTGGTGAGGAGGGAAGCACTAATAAGGTTGGTGTGCCATCTATTAAATCAATTTAAATGCATTATTTAAAGGGGGAACTGGCAAGGCGAGTGCAGATTGCTTTACTCACCTCACTCCTAACTTTACCAAGCTTTCGCTCCTGAAGCTGGGTGCAACTTCATGCCCTTATTGTTAGAACTGTTAAACATAATCCTTTTTAATCTCCTTCTCGTAGACTCCCTCTGCTACAGTAGAGGGAGTACGTACGGTAGCCTCAAGTGAACAAATGCAAAAATTTTTTTCCCAATTGATATTTGTCTGAACTCCCTTCTCTGTGGAGGATTTCGAGATGAAAGTAAAACATGAAAGAGGTGTTTCTGGGATTGTAGGGATGAGCAGGGATAGTCCTGCTGGCTATTCACAGACACTCTAACTCTCCTACTTTGTGCTATTTTCTTGCAGAGCCTCCCGTTTTAATCACTCGTCAGTTGGAGGATCTGGATGAGCTGGTTGGTGAGAGGGTGGAATTGGAATGCGAAGTGTCAGAAGATGATGCACAAGTGAAATGGTATGTGACTTCCACTGCTGGAACCCTGTTAGTTAAAAAACGGAACCAAAAGAGAAAGTGCTGGAAAATCTCAGTAGGCCTGGCAGTATCTGTAAGGAGAGAAAAGAGCTGATGTCTCGAGTCCAGGTAACCCTTTAAAGGGCCATTTGGACTGAAGGAATACTATTGACCTGAATACACAGAGTTAAACTGAACATTTATTGATTATAATGTAAGGAAAGGCGGAACTATGAGTTACATTGTATGAATTGTGCAAATACAGAGTCTAGTTGGATGTGTACTTGAAAGGTAAAGATTTGCAAGGGTTTGGGCAGAGAGTAAGGAAGTGCTACTAATTGGACCAAGAGTGACCAAAGGCTCAATGGGCCAAATAGTCTTCTTCTTTACTTGTAATAGTCTATAATTCGATTATTCTATTATTAATAAATTCATGGGATGTGGGTGTTGCTGACTAAGCCAGCAATTGTTCTCCATCTCTAATTGCCCTTGAGGTAATGGTAAGCTGCCTTTTTGAACTGCAGTAGTCCATGTGGTGTAGGTACACCCACAGTGCTGTTAGAGAGGGAGTTCTATGGTTTTGACCCAGTGACAGTGAAGGAATGGTGATATATTTCCAAGTCCGGATGGTGAATGACCTGGAGGGGAACTTGCAGGCAATGGTGTTCCCACATGTCTATCATCCTTCTAGATGATAGCAGTCATGGATTTGGGAGGTGCTGCCCCAGGATCCTTGTTGAGTTCCTACAGTGCGTCTTGTAAATGAGATACACGGCTGCCACTGTGCCTCAATGGTGGAAGGGGTGAATGTTCATGGAAGGTGTCAATCCCTGCAGACTGCTTTGTCTTAGTTAGTGTTGGGATTCTTGAGTGTTGTTGGATCTACATTCATCTAGTCAAGTAGAGAGTGTTCCATCCAACTCCTGACTTATGCCTTGTAGATGCTGGACAGGCTTTGAGGAGTCCGGGGGTGAGTTACTCGCTGTGGGATTCCTAGTCTCTGACCAGCGCTGGTAGCCGCAGTATTTATATAGCGAGTCCAGTTCAGTTTCTGGACAATGCTAACTCCCAGGATGTTGACAGTGGGGGATTCAGTGATGGTAATGCCATTGAATGTGAAGGGGTGAATGTTAGATTCTCTCCTGTTGGAGATGGTCATTGCCTGGTGCTTGTGTGAGGTGAATGTTACTTGTCACTTGTCAGCCCAAGTTTCGATATTGTCCAGATCTTGCTGCATTTGGAGACGGCCTGCTTCAGTATCTGAGAAATCGCGAATGACACTGAACATTGTACAGTCACCAACGATCATCCCACTTTTGATCTTCTAATGGAAGGGAGGTCAGTGATGAAACAGCTGAAGATAGTTGGACTGAGGACACTATCCTGAGGAATGATAGCACTATCCTGTGCTATGATAATATCAGGTCCTAGGACTATGATTGAATGAATCATCCTTTTAACTAAAGGTTTATGCTGTTTAATTTACTGGGACTCCTTTTAACACCTTTTTTTATAAGTTATGCACATTTACTTCAATAAGAAGGAACCTCCTTCATTCATTTACAAACATTCGTGGTATCTTTTCTTTTAGGAAGTTAGAAAAGATGTCAGCTTAATCCATTCATTCTGAAACCCATTGCAGAGAACTAACAAGGACACAAATAGACACAATGACTTCCTTCTGTGTAGAAGCCACTCTGTGATTCTATAATTGGATAGTTCAATGAAAAACGCCATCAAAGGCACTATTACACATTCACGGAGCCATGCAGAGATGACACTAGTTTCTATTGTTGGGATTTTCCGGATACACCCACCCAAAACTGGAAATTCCTGCACAAAATCAATGGATTTTTAAGTGGTTTGTCAAATTTTCTGTCTGGTCTGTGATAATTCCTGTAACAGGCAGGACCAGAGAAATGACCCATAAGTGTAGAACAGGTTTTATTTATAGTGTTTTAAAGTGTCTACTCCATGTTTCACCTCAGGCTTCCAGTTTTTTCTCATTTGTTTACTTTTCCTTGAATCCACACCCAGGTTTAACTAATCGAGCGCAGTAAACATCAATAGCAAACAGACTCACATAATCAAACACAAAACAGTGGAACATACACAGGCACCCTGGAGAGAATGGTGCTTACAATCATTGAAACATAGAATCCCTACAGTGCAGAAGGAAGCCATTCGGCCCATCAAGTCTGCGCCAACTCTCTGAAAGAGCATTTAACCCAGGACACCCCCTTCCCTATTGCCAGGACCCTGAGCATTTACCATGGCCAAACCACCTAATCTGCACCTCTTGGGACAACTTGGCGTGGCCAATCCGTCTAATCCACACATCTTTAGAGTGTGGGAGGAAACCTGAGTATCCAGAGGAAACCCATGCAGAGGGGAATGTGCAGACTCCATACAGACACTGACTCAAGTCAGGAACTGAACCTGGTCCCTGGCGCTGTGAGGCAGCAGTGTTAACCCACTGTGTCACCGGGAATGGAACCAGGGTCCCTGGTGCTGTGAGGCAGCAGTGTTAACCCACTGTGTCACCGGGAATGGAACCAGGGTCCCTGGCGCTGTGAGGCAGCAGTGTTAACCCACTGTGTCACCGGGAATGGAACCAGGGTCCCTGGCGCTGTGAGACAGCAGTGTTAACCGCTGTGACACTGTGCTGTATTATTTGATCGTTTATGGTGCATTGTTTATCTTAAAATAAAACTCAATTCCTGGTGTGCCATTCCAATCAGAGATGTCCATTCCATCTTCAGGTATAAAAATGGAATTGAACTTGGTGCTTCACCCAAGCATCGCTTCAGGACTGAAGGGAAGAAACATTGGCTGATCATTCCGGAAGCATCCAAGGCTGACTCCGGAACCTACTCAGTGAAGACGACTGGAGGACAATCGACGGCAGTGCTGAAAGTTGATAGTAATTTCACATTTTTTAAAGAAGGGTTTTTGGAGTGAAATAATGAAAACTGCCAAACTAAACACAAACAAATTCACCTGAAGAAAAATAGATAAGAGTCATTGAGATTTACATCGTGGAAACAGGCCCTTCAGCCCAACTTGTCCATGCTGCCTTTTTTCTTAAATCCCCTAAGTTAATCCCAATTGCCCACATTTGGCCCATATCCCTT
Organism: Sphyrna mokarran; assembly: GCA_024679065.1. Taxonomy (NCBI): domain Eukaryota; kingdom Metazoa; phylum Chordata; class Chondrichthyes; order Carcharhiniformes; family Carcharhinidae; genus Sphyrna; species Sphyrna mokarran. Next base: position 3,920,053 of record JAGIQG010000008.1, on the reverse strand, counting down.
TATACCCATCGTATCCATACAACTTTCTAAATGCTTTTTAAAAGATAAAATTGTACGTGCCTCTACTACTATCTCTGGCAGCTCGTTCCAGACACTCACCGCCCTCTGTGTGAAAAAATTCCCTGTCTGGGCCCTTTTATATCTCTCCCCTCTCACCTTAAACCTATGCCCTCTATCTTTGGGAAAAGATATTGACTATCTACCTTGTCTATGCCCCTCATTATTTTATAGATTTCCATAAGATCACTCCTCAGCCTTCTACACTCCGGAGAAAAAAGTCCCAGTTGACTCAGTTCTCCTTATAACTCAATCCATCAAGTCCCAGTAGCATCCTAGTAGATCTTTTCTGCACTTTTTCTAGTTTAATAATAATGTCCTTTCTATAATAGGACGGCCAGAATTGCACACAGTATTCTAATAGCGGCCTTACCAATGTCTTATACAACTTCAACAAGGTGCCCCAACTCCTGTATTCAATGTTCTGACCGATGAAACCAAGCATGCTAAATGCCTTCTTCACCACCCTGTCCACCTGTGACTCCACTTTCAAGGAGTTATGAACATGTATCCCAAGATCTCTTTGTTTTGTAACTCTCCCCCACATCCTACCATTAACTGGGTAAGTCCTGTCCTGGTTCAATCGACTAAAATCGCACTTATCTAAATTAAACACCATCTGCCATTCATCAGCCCACTGGCCCAATTGATCAAGATCCCACTGCAATTGGAGATAATCTTCTTCACTCTCCACTATGCCACCAATCTTAAATATAAAAGTATGATATAGTTCAGGTGTAAAAGTAAAATTAAAATATCGGTTAAAGTGCCCCCATGTCAAATTGTCATTAAAATCTTAATTGGATTGCAAAGACTCCTTCAGGAAAGGAAATCTGCTAATTCTTAATCCCTGGATCTCGACGTGACTCCAGTCTCCACACAGCCTTGTAAACCAATCAGTTGCATGAAACAAAAGACAGCAGTTTACCACTGCCTCCTCGAGGGACAGCTTGGGGGATTGGAGTGGGGCGAGGTGGGGGGGGGAGATAATAAATGACCCTGCCATTCTCAGGGAACACTACCTCCCAAGAATGATTGACTTAAAAAATATAGAAACAAAGAGGCCCCTGGTGCAGATCCTCTTATGGGACATTGTTGAATGCAACCAATTTACTCATTCACAGAATTGCAACATCAGAAACTACCAACATTGGCCAACTGTTTATCTGGAGCGGCCTCAGTGCCATGCTGGGCAGTGTGAATCTGTGTGTAAATCCACTTTCCACTGACTTCCAGTCAACATGCCCTGAGTAAATCCAGAAAAATTCCCAGTCCATGAAAATTACCATTTTACCCAACCCAGGCCCACATCTGTCTCACATCCCACATCAACGAGTTCTGGAGCCCAGATTGTATCCAATGGGTTGATAAATCGTTGATAATTGATCCCAGGAAAATGATTCCCACTTGGCTGAACATAATTGAGCACATAGTACCCTCCCCTTTTCAGGGAATGTGGGCAGTTATTTGAGGGAATGCGTGGTGTTTTGTACTCTATGAGGTATTTGAAATGATCTGACATTGTTTCCTTGCTCCCCAGTGAAACCTCTGAAGATTTTGCAGAATCTAACTGATCAAGTGGTTCGGGCTGGCCAGCAGGCAGTGCTCGAGTGTGAACTGTCAGAAGCAAGTGTGAGCGGAAAATGGTACAAGAACGGTCAACTGATCTACCCAAGCGAGCACATCAAAATAACTCATCGGAAAAAGTAGGGTTCACAGTCACTTACAACCAACTAACCAACCTTCATTCCTAATTCAGGGAAACAGATAGCACAGAAGAAGGCCATTCAGCCCATCATGCTGATGTTACCACTTTGAAAAAGCTGTCCAATTAGTCCCACTTCTCTGGCGCTTTCCCCGTAATATTACAGAACTTCTCTTTTTCAACTTTTTACCCGACGCCATTTTGAATCTGATTCCTCTGCCCTGTCACATTATGAATTCCAGTTTGTGTTAAATGTTGTTGGCTGTCTGTTTAGACTGTAAAAATTCATTGTTGAATTGGAAGCTTTGATATTTAAAGCCCATCACCAGCGTTTTAAGGGGAAATGGTTTCAGATCTCGCCGGAGCAGTTTTAGAATTTGGATTTCTTGTGTACTGGAGATGTAATACATGGGACAGACTCTGTTTAAAAATGAGTGGTGTTTTATTAATGATCTGTGATCTCTTCTATGGCTGCTTCTCTCTCTGTTTCCCCACTGAGGCTTATTACCTCATTTCCAATACTAACATTAACACAGCAGAGCTCCAGTGACTCGATGGGAATAAATACAAAATAGCTAATTTAGGGAAGACAATGATATCATGGTATAATCCAGAGACCCAGGGTAATGCTCTGGAGACACAGGTTCAAATCCCACCGTGGCAGATAATGAAATTTGAATTCAATAAAAATTTGGAATTAAAAGCCTAACAGTGAAACCATTGTTGTAAAAAGCCAATCTGATTCACAAATGTCCTTTAGGGAAGGAAATCTGCCATCCTTACCAGGTCTGGCCTCCATGTGACTCCAGAGCCACAGCAATGTGGTTTACTGTTAAATGCCCTCAGGAATGGGCAATAAATGCTGACCTAGTCAACAAGCCCCACATCCCCCAGGAATGAATTAAAAAAAAAAGAATTTGGCTTCAAAAATCTGTAAATAAAAAGAAATTGGAAGCACACTAGGGCGGACTATTTCCTCTGGTGGAATGGGCTGGAGGTGTCAAATGGCCTGATCCTCCTGCTCCTATATACACTGGTCCTGAACAGCCAGAGACCTAAATGTCTCGGCCCAGGATTTTCTAGCCTTGCCACAGCAAGCCAGCTGAAATCCAATTTAGTGGAATGAGAAAATCCCAGCCTTAGTCTCACCCCTTTTCCTGACCTGTTTCAGCAATGGGCCATTGATAAGCCCTTGTTTGCCCGCAGTGCTTGTCCCTCCTCCTGGCAGAGCTTATTGATATCAGAAATGAGAGCTAACTGGGATCTCCAGCTGCATTTCAAACTCAGGTCCTCACACCTTCTGGTTGCCAATGGAAACCAAAAGATCATAAGACATGGAAGAAGAATTAGGCCACTCAGCCCATCGAGTCTGCTCCACCATTCAGTCATGGCTGATAGTTTCTCATCCCCATTCTCCTGCCTTTTCCCCATAACCTCTGATCATCTTATTAATCCATCCATAAACCCAATTCATAAATCAATCAAACAATATGAAATGTTTTACCTGCCTTCATGCAAGATGCATAACTCCCAGCATTATAATTTCAACTCTTCTGCTTTATTGTTCTGAGTGTTGCTTCATAATATTAGGATTGACCCTTGACGAGTGCCCATTGGGATGAAACATTACAGGAAGGTTTGGGTAGTGTTGTGTAACGGGGAATGGATGGAGGGGTGGTGGCACAAGAGGAGGGGGGGGGTGGGAAAAGGAACTCCTACCGACACTTCCTCAGACCAGAGCTCGTGAACAGTCTATCCAGGGGATGTTTCGAGTGTTAGTTGCTCTGCCAAATTCCTTGGGCCCCTTATAGGTCCCCAGTAACAACAAACAAAAGCCCTTCAGTAAAACATCCCAAGTCATTTCACAGAAGTATTACCAAACACACTCTGAGACCAAAGCTCAGAAGGAGATAATAAAGAAAGTGAATGGAATGTTGGCATTTAAAGCTAAAGGAATAGAATATAAAGGTAAGGAAGTATTGTTACAACTATATAAGGCATTGGTGAGGCTGCATCTGGAGTATTGTGCACAGTTCTGGTCTCCGTATTTGAGGAAAGATGTAGTGACATTGGAGGCAGTTCAGAGGAGGTTCACGAGATTGAATCCAGAGATGAGGGGTTTGTCGTATGGAGAGAGATTTAATAGTTTAGGCCGATACTCTCTGGGATTTAGAAGAATGAGGGGAAATCAAATTAAGGTATTTAAGATAATAAAAGGTATGAATGGGCACTGGTCAAAGGATTAATTCTAAAGATTTATTATAAAGCAACAATCAGAGGAGTATATCAGCCACGATGGAATGGTGGAGAGAACTCGATGGGCCGAATGGCATTGGACGTAGCTCGGCACAACATTGAGGGCCAAAGGGCCTGTACTGTGTTGTAATGTTCTATGTTCTATGAGCTTTGTCTGAAACTGAGATCAAGCTATCCCACTCCCTCTCATTCTGGTGTGTTCCATGTGCCTGTCCAATAACTGCTTGAAAGTTCCTAAAGTGTCCAACTCCACTATCACAGCAGGCAGTGCATTCCACACCCCTACCACTCTCTGAGTGAAGAACTACCTTGGACATCCCTCCTATATCTCCCACCATAAACCTTATAGTTATGCCACCTAGTAACAGCTACATCTGCACAAGGAGATAGTTTCTCCATGTCCATTCTATCTATTCCTCTCATCATCTTATAAACCTCTATTAATAGCCTCTCATCCTCCTCTGTTCTAAAAAGAGAAGCCCCAGCTCCCTCAATCTTTCCTAATAAGACCTGCCCTCCAAACCAGGCAGCATCCTGGTAAATCTCCTCTGCACTCTCTCCAATGCTTCCACATCCTTCTTATAGTGAGGTGATCAGAACTGAACACAATATTCCAAATGTGGTCTCACCAAGGTCCAGTTATAGTTGCAGCATAACCCCACGGCTCTTAAACTCAAACCCCCTGTTAATAAACTCTATCACACTATTGGCCTTCTTCATGGATTTATCCACTTCAGTGGCAACCTTCAGAGATCTGTGGATGTGAACCCCAAGATCTCTCTGTTCCTCCACATTTCTCAGAACCCTGCCATTGACCCTGTAATCAGCATTCAAATTTGTTCTACCAAAATGAATCATTTTAGAAAATGAAACACAAAATGCTGGAATTATTCAACAGGTCTGTCAGTAAAGAGCCATACAAACTTGAAACATCAAAGCTGTTTCTTTCTCCATGGACAGTTCAGGAAGAGGGCCCAAAACCTGCTTAGGGCAGGTAGGTGTAGTCAGTGCATTGAAAATTGCATTGTACATGTTGTCCACTTGAGGCTGCCATACTGTGGAGATGCTGGCATTGGACTATCGTAAGAACAGAAAGAAGCCTCACAACACCAGGTTAAAGTGCAACAGGTTTATTTGGTAGCACAAACCACAAGCTTTTGGAATGCTGCCCCTTCATCAAGTGAGTGGGAGTTCTGTTCATAAACAGGGCATATAATGACACAATTCAATTTACAAAATAAGGATTGGAATGCAAGTCTTTACAGGATGTGAGTCTTATGCAAAGAAATGAGTAAATGTTCTCCAAGGCAGCCTTCACGACACGTGACAATGCAGAGCTGCTGAGCAGAGAGGATGGCCTCAATCGGGATCTTGGGTTCATGTCACACTGTAACTCCCATGACTTGACTGTGCTTGCAAAATCTCACTAACTGTCCTGGCTGGAGACTATATATATCTCTTTAATCTGTGCTTAACTTTCTCTCCATTCACATTGTCTGTACCTTTAAGACTTGATTAACTGTAAAGACTCGCAAATAAACTTGTTGGATTTTGACCTGTAAAACTTTTTTGTGTGCATACACACATGTCCTAGCAGAGAGAGTCTGCCAGGAAGGGATAAGAAAGGATCCATGTTTAACAGCTTGGCCAATTCTAATTCTAAATGTCTGTGGATGAACATGTAATCTTTCTGCCCCAAGAACCTCACAGTAGGGATGGATAATATGTGATGCCAGCCATAGTCACACCTTGAAATGAACTTAACAACAGTCACCCTGGAATGACCAAAGGAATTCTTACTCATCTGTGTCTGTGTTTTCCCCTGAGAAGTGGAAGTTTGAGAATGCCTTGTTGGTGGAATCATTAAACTGAAGGTGAAATTACAGAATTACCAGCACAGAAACAGACTATTCACACTAACTGATCTGTGATTTGGAGTCCAGGCCAATGCAGAGTTCTCCAAGTGTGGCTTAATCAAGGTTCTCCACATGTTTAACATAATTTTATCTGATTTGATTTATTATTGTCAAACGTATTGGTATACAGTGAAAAGTATTGTTTCATGCACACTATACAGAAAAAGCATACCACTCATAGAGAAGGAAAGAAGAAAGTGCAGAATGTAGTGTTATAGCTTTAATGTTAATTGAAAGGAACAGCTGCTGCTTTACAATTTCTCGAATAGTGATTGTGTGTGGAACTTGGCAACAGCCTAAAGAGTTGTGTTTTGTAATTGTAGAGTGCACAAGTTGGTGGTGGAAAAGATGACTTTGGAAGATGACGGAGATTACACTTTCATCCCAGACGGTTACTCAGTGCAACTGGGAGCTAAACTTCGTATGATTGGTGAGTGAAACTCCCATCAGCCGTGCACACTTGCTCAACCATCGAGGTTCATAACAAGGAAACCAACCGACCATTAGATATATTGGGTTGAATATTTCCAGCCCCAGGGAGATATGGCTGGAGACCAGGGGGCTGGGGTGTTGGTTGGGAAGATTGGGTGGTGGTGGGGGTGGGAAGGAGGCGCTATTTTGGACAGCTCTCTGACATAGTCCTACCTCCGGGAGATTTTCTTAGGAAATGATAGAGAAAAAGTCAGCAGCTGGCACCAATGAGACAGGCAGCCAATTGTGCCACTTAGACCCAACTAGAGGTCATTTACCAGTGGGGATGGGGTCCTCTCACTTACAGAGCCACTGACAACCCATCATATGGGATCATAGATCAGCTAGATAGCCACGATCTTTTCCCAAAGATAGAGAAGTCTAAAACGAGAGGGCATAGGTTTAAGGTGAGAGGGGAGAGATACAAATGGGTCCAGAGGGACAATTGTTTCACACAGAGTGTGGTGAGTTTCTGGAATAAGCTGCCAGAGATAGTAGTAGAGGCAGGTACAATTTTGTCTTTTAACAGGCATTTAGACAGTTACATGGGTAAGATGGGTATAGAGGGATATGGGTCAAATGCAGGCAGCTGGGACTAGCTTAGGAGTTAAAAAAAAGAGGGGGCATGGACAAGTTGGGCTGAAGGGCCTGTTTCCTTGCCGTGAGCTTCTATGATTCTAAGACTCTGTGACTCAATGGGCCGAGTCCTCCTCTGCACTGTAAGGATTCTATAATCGTCTATGAAAAATTATTTGGGCCATTTCAAACACCTTGGTCACAGAAATATTGAGCATGGAACTGGGGAAGATAAATGGATTGATTGACTGTCAAGAATCGTCCATTTGGGTAACAAAGAATCTTTTTCTTTCGATTCCAAGTTAGTGATCCTTAGTAATGAGGTATTGCAAGAGTGAACAAATGTTCAATGCGGCATTGCCCTAATCCACGTTTAAAAGTCAGTGTTTATTCAGGTGGGACTTTCTGGATCTCATTTTTTTGTCTTTTTAAACTGCCTTTTTAGACGCTCCCAAAATCCATCTGGACCATCTCGCCAAGACACCTGAAATTGTGGTTGTGGCTGGAAACAAGCTTCGACTGGATATTCCGATCACAGGAGAACCAATGCCAAAGATTGTGTGGATGAAAGGTGAAAAGGTAAGTCACTTCTCTTAGCTGCCAAGGCCAGCCGTATACCCAGGCATTTAAATGAGTTCCAACATTCTTCCAATCACACAGCTGATCAGCAATCTCTCCCACTCTCGCTGCTGGTCACTGGCGTGTGTTGGAAGGATTTGCAGGTCGATACTCAGCTTGGTTGACCACATTACGAACACTCCTTCTTGACTATCAGATTCTGAGGAACCCAGAGCTTCCGGCCCAGAGGCACAGACACCACCCACTGCATCACAAAACCTCCTTTCAACCAAACATAATTTAAAATTGTGACCTTCTTAATTAACCCATTTATGAATATACTGTTAAGAGCATAGCTGATGTTAAATGCAAAGGACACTTGTACACTGAGCACTGAGAAATCAAGGCACGTGTGCAATGGTGCTGTCTAGCTGTCAACAGCTGGCTTTCTGGTGAAAATAAACTCTATCCATTCCCCCTACTGGCATGAATCACTTTATTTTGCACTAAGTGGCATAAAATCACGTCTGAGAGCTCGCCCAAAAGATGGGTGTAATTCTCTCCTGTTTTCATGATTATTTGACACTTAGAATTTTTTTGATAATAATCATCCCCATAGTATTTTACAGGGCAGAAAAAAGCCCTTCAGCCCGTTGTGGCTGTGCTGGTCATCAAGCACATATCTATTCTGATCCCATTTTGAGCACTTGATCCGTAGCCTTGTATGTTACAGCATTAAAAGTGCTCAACTAAATACTTCTTAAATGTTCTGAGGGTTCCTTCCTTTCAGGCAATGAGTTCCAGATTCCCACCACCTCTGAGTGAAAAAGCTTTTCCTCACATTCCCTCTAAATTTCCCATAAGTATATGATCCTCTAAGGGGAAAAGTTTCTTCCTATCTAACTATGTTCCCCAAAATTTTGTATCTGTTCTAGCCTACATGTGACTCCAGACCCACAGCAATGTGGTTGTCTTATCCTCCTCCTCCCGGGTATGGGGAACTAATATTGACCTTGCCAGTGATGCCCAGATCCCATGAATGAGTATCGATAAAAGGTGCCACTTGGCACTGTTCTTGCCTCAATATAAAGGCTGTAAACACATGCAATTTATAGCTCACAAAGTGCCAGACTTTTGAATGGACATACCTTGCATTTAGTTAATCTTCCTCTACACCCTAGTTATGATTGTAACATGTTGATTTGATTTATTATTGTCACATGTATTTGTACGCAGTGAAATGTATTGTTTCTTGCATGCTAATACAGACAAAGTATAGAGAAGGAAAGGAGATAGTGCAGAATATAGTGTTGTAGTCATAGCTAGGCTGTAGAGAAAGATCAACTTATTGCAAGGTAGGTCCATTCAAAAGTCTGACAGCAGCAGGGAAGAAGCTGTTCTTGAATCGTTGGTATGTGACCTCAGAATTTTGTATCTTTTTTCTAACAGGAGAAGGTGAAAGAGAGAATGTCTGGGGTGCGTGGGTTCCTTGATTATACTAACTGCTTTTTCAAGGCAGAGGGAGTATAGACAGTGTCAATGGGTGCGTTCTATATCAGACAAGGCAGAATGAATGGTATCTTCAATGCTGACACCTTTTTCCAGTTTCTGTACCATCTCCCTACATGCCATCCTCAGCTGTTGAGATTTTCTTAATCCCCATTCACACAAGGACCATCTGGTTTTGCCTTTCCTGACTTTAAATTGTTTTCTCTCTTTGGTTGCAGTCACCCTGGTTCAACAGCATACAATCAATCTCAAAAATTAAACCCCATCCTCATTCTGCCGTAGTACACTATCACTTGTCGCCAAGCGCGCTTCCCCGCTTCCTCACCAAAGTCTTTGAATGTGTCATAAGGTCATAAGATATCAGAGCAGAATTAGGCCACTCAGCCCATCGAGTCTGCTCTGCCAATTCATTCATGGCTGATATTTTTCTCATCCCTATTTCTCCAGCCATTTCCCCATAACCTCTGATCCCCTTATTAATCAAAAATCTATCTCTGTCTTAAAGACACTCAATGACCTGGCCTCCACAGCCTTCTATGGCAAAGAGTTCCACAGATTCACCACTCCCTGGCTGAAGAAATTCCTTCTCATCTCTGTTTTAAAGGCTCATTTCTTTAGCCTGAGGTTGTGCCCTCCAGTTCTTGTTTTCCTAGTGGCAATATCCTCTCCACGTCCACTCTATCCAGGCCTCTCAGTATCCTGTAAGTTTCAATAAGACCCCCCCTCATCCTTCTAAACTCCATTGAGTAAAGACCAAGAGTCCTCAGCTGTTCCTCATACAACAAGCTCTTCATTCCAGGGGTCATTCTTGTGAACCTCCTCTGGACTCTTTCCAAAGCCAACACTCCTTTCCTTAGATACGGGGACCCAAAACTGCTCACAATATTCCAAATGGGGTCTGACCAGAGCCTTCTACAGCCTCAGAAGTACATCCCAGCTCTTGTCATCCTCCAGTTTGCGCTTATATCCACATCCAGATCTGTCCAATCAGCTCTCCACTTCTGCCGAGTTACTGAAACTGCCCTAAACTCACGTTTGCTGTTACCTCTCACTATGGTCTTTGTGTTATTCCCTCCTCTTCAAACTTCCTGCAGCAATAACCCCAAAGCCCCACACTCAAACTACTGAGTGCTAGAATTCACTGAGTGCTAAAAATCGAGCTGGAGTTTAACCAAGTTAAAGGTGCTATATAAATGCAGGTTGTTGTTGTGCAGTGCAGGTTTATTTACACTGGCTGTGTTATCTCTGTAGGCCATTTTGGATACAGGGGGCCGGGTCAAAGCTGAATCATTCCCCGACCACACCTCACTGGTCATTGAGACAGCTGAGAAAGATGACTCGGGGCAGTACAAGATTGTGGTCCAGAATGAAGCCGGGGAGGATAGTGCTCAGTTGAAAATAAAAGTGGTCGGTAAGTGACCATTAGAGACAACATCGCGGTGATGGTAGGCCTTGCCTTAAAGGATCATGGAAGGTTCAGATAGAGTCAGTAAAGCAAAACTGCTCACCATTGGCTGAAGAGTCAGCAACCAGATTGGGGATGATTGGTGGAAGAATTAGGGACAACATGGGGAAAGATAAACTTTCTTGATGCAATGTGTGGTTAGAATGCATCTGATGGTGGTTATAAATTCAGCAAGAGCTTTCAAAGAAGAATTACATGAATATTTAAAGGGGAAATATACTGCTGGTGTGGGCAGAAGGCAGGCAAGTGGGTTACTCTTCGTAAGAGACGGATTCAATTAACTAGATGAGCTCTACTATATTTTATTCACACATTTATTGTCCATCCCTAATTGCCCCGTGAGAAGGTGGTGCCTTCTTGAACCGCTATGGCCTGATGTATAGGTACACTCACAATATTGTTAGGGAGGGTGTTCGGGGATTTTGACCCAGTGACAGTAAAGAAACGGAGATATATTTCTAAGTCATGATAGTGAATAGCTTGGAGGGGAACTTACAGGTGGTGGGTGTTTCTATGTGCTGCTGCTCTTGTCCTTCTAGACGGTAGAAGTTGTGGGTTTGGAAGGCGCTGTCAAAGGGGCCTGGGTGAGTTCCTGTAGATGGCACACACTGCTGCCACTGTGTGTCAATAACAGAGAGAATAAATGTTTAAAAAGTAAAGTTAAAGCTTATTTATTAGTCACAAGTAGGCTTATATTCATACTGCAATGAAGTTATTGTGAAATTCCCCTAATCACCTCACTCCAGCGCCTGTTTGGGTCAATGCATCCAAACCAGCACGTCTTTCAGACTGTGAACATCTGAAAGAAACCTACACAGACACGGGGAGAATGTGCAAACTCCACACAGACAGTGACCCAAGCTGGGAATCGAACCCAGGTCCCTGGAGCTGTGAAGCAGCAGTGCTAAGCACTATGCCATGCCACCCATAAGGTGGTGAATGGGGTGCCAATCAAGGTCTGATTCCAGGTTATTTACCACCTGTTACAGCTACGTCACATTTTATGAATATTTTAAAATAACATTCTGAGGTTTTATGTGGCGAATCATATAAAATACACAGAGAAAAAGTAAGTGGGCAGAATATTGCGTCTCTCCCCGTGATGAGTTTGATGCAGAGGGGATTTGTCAAATGGGAAGGTGCCAGATGGAGCCCCACCATCTCCACCCCAACTCAGTTCACGGCAGGAAGGTCTATGGATGGTCTTACTATCTCATCACCAATTGTGACCCATAAGTGGGTAGTTAATGCCCACTTAAGGACCCATCCTATCACTGTTGGCATTAGCCCAAAACCATTACGTAGGGTGTACGACAGACAAAATCTTTTGGAGTTGTGTGTGGGATCCTGGGTGGGGTGCTAGGGATTAATTGGGCAGCAAGGGAGGGTCTGATTGACAGAACTGGTATCAGGAAAAGGGGGGCCGGGAGCTCATTGAGAGCTGGTGTCTACCCTTCCTGTGCCAATCCCCTTACCCCATGGCCCTTCTACCACCATCGCTCACCTCTGACCTATTTGCTCTGGCCTTAGGTAGCGTGTTGGTGGCAGCAAGGATGACCTTCCTCACTGGCACTCCATTCAATTAAACTGAGGGTCCCTCAGCAGCTGAAACCTTCTAGCCTGGGGTTCGTGATTCTGGAACAACGCTACCACTGGCCTGTCAAGTGCCTGAATGGTGCATGATGACTCACGCCATGCTTCTCACTGGCTCTGGCAGCCCAAGACCTGCATCGCACATAAAGTTCTGCCTGTTGTGCCCAGTGTGTGGGAACATTCAGGGCAGAACTCTCCAGTTGTGTTGGTCCAAAAGCAGGGAATTCCCACCCGACCACCAATGGTGTTTTGCAATCTCCGCAATCCGCCCGCCAAAATTCCAGTGGCGGGCATGATGGGAGAATTCCAGCCTCAGTATCCTGATAATAAACCCAATACATTGTATACTTCTTCACCCAGAGAATGGTGAATGTGTGGAATTCACTGCCACAGAAAGTAGTTGAGACCAAAATGTTGTCTGATTTCAAGAAGAAATTAGATATTGCTTTTGGGGCTAAAGGGAGTCAAGAGAAATGGGAGGAAGGGGGAATCAGGATATTGAATTTAATGATTAGAGGTGATCATAATGAATGGTGAAGCAGACCCCGAAGGGCTGAATGGCCTACTCCTGCTTCTAGTTTCTATGTATGTGAATAGGATCACCCTGGAGATGGTTGTTGGTGACTGTATAGCACTAATACTGGATCTGTCTGCCTTTTATAATAGATGTCCCAGATGCACCTGCCCCGCCGATAGTTACTGAAGTTGGAGGTGATTGGTGTTTAATGACATGGAATCCTCCCAACTACGATGGAAGCTCCCCAATTCTCGGTAATTCAGGAGCCCAAGACACCGTTGGAAACTCAGAATGAAATGGAAACACACAGCCTGTTGCTCAGTATCAGGAATGAAAGTGGAAAACTGAGTTTGTATAGCGCCTTCCCAGGCTTCAGGCTGCCTCAAAGTGCCTTACAGCCAATGAAATATTCCCTGAAATGTATCACTCATTCAGAAAGCACAGCTGACATATTTCCATATTCTGCAGATGTTATAACGAAGCAGAAGATGTGTTTTGAGATCTGAAGACTGTATATAATTCACTGTAAGGTCTTGGGAATGTTCTGAGCTGTAGATTGTAAGAATGGAATATAATGACAGAGAAGTCTTGCTAAAACTCTTCAAGACACTTGTTAGAGTGCTTTTGGAATACTGTGAGCAGTTTTTGTCCCTTTATCTAAGGAAGCAGTCCAGAGAAGGTTCACTCGGCTAATCTCAGATATGGAGGGATTTTTTTGATGAGGAGGTTGAGTAGGTTGGGCCTGAATTCATTGGAGTTTAGAAGAATGAGAGGTGACCTTATTGAGATATATTGGATTCTCAGGGGGCCTAACAGCGTCGATGCTGAGGGATTGTTTCCCCTCGTGGGGAAGTCTAGGACCAGAGGGCAGAATCTCGGAGTGAGGGGGTTTAAAGCAGAGATGAAGAGGAATTTCTTCTCTCAGAGGGGAGTGAATCTGTGGAATTCTTTACCGCAGAGGTTGGGTCACTCAGGATGTTCAAGGCTGAGATAAACAGAGTTTTAATTTTATGGGGATAAGACAGGAAAGTGAAGTTAAGGATTATCACATTAGGGAAACACGGTGGCACAGTGGTTAGCACTGCTGCCTCACAGCACCAGGGACCCGGGCTCGATTCTGACTCCAGGTCACAGTCTTTGTGGAGTTTGCACGTTCTCCCTATGTTTGCGTGGCTTCCTCCGGATGCTCCAGTTTCCTCCTACACTCCAAAGATGTGTACATTAGGTGGATTGACCATGATAAATTGCCCCTTAGTGTCAGGGGGTTAGCAGGTAAATTTGTGGTGATAAGGCCTGGGTGGGATTGTTGTTGGTGCAGACTCAACGGGCTGAATGGCCTCCTTCTACTCTTTAGGATTCGATGTCTCTATTCTACTCTAGATCAGTCATGATCTCATTGAATGATGGGCCGACCGGTCTACTTTTGCTCCTACATTTTATGGTTTATTGTTTTTCTTTCTACCTGAGTGAAGACCTTCTGCTCTCTGCCTCAATAATTTCTCACATGATTTCAAGAAATTTACAGGAGCTACATTTTTATATGGATGTGGAGCTGCGTTAATGGGGCTGTGTGAGAGGGACAGGGTTCTGTTAATCCTGCTATTCGATGATGATGCCGTTCTTCCTTATATTCAGGTTACGTCATTGAGAGAAAAAAGAAGCAAAGCTCTCGATGGATGCGACTCAACTTTGACCTATGCAAAGAAATGACCTTTGAACCCAGGAACATGATTGAAGGGATCCCCTATGAAGTCCGTGTGTTAGCCGTCAATGCCATTGGAATGTCAAAACCTAGTGAGCCATCAAAAGCATTCATTCCCCTTGGTAAGATTCCATAAAGTTTGGTATTCAGGCTTTGTTTTTATTGTTTCCAAGATTCGGGTGATGTTAGCAAAGACGGACTTTATATTCTCCTTCTCTAGTTATCCCAGAGAAGGAAATGGTGCATTTTTTCCAGTAGGTCTCATGGTGATGGAACTCTGGGTGGTAGGCAGAAAGTTTTAGAGAATTTATTCAAGAGCAGTGAAGGATAAATGTGAAAGTCAGAATGGTGTGCAGCTCCTGTTAAAGTCTCCAGGTGCTAGTGTTCCTGTTCTCCCTGCTGCCCTGTCTATCCAGCTGGTAGAGACTGAGTTTGGAAAGTAGTGAGCTTTGCAGTGGTGCTAAACTGCTCTGTGCTGCCTGGTGTTGTCCAATGTGAGTGTTCCATCACGTTACAAGTTGAGCTTTGGAGATGGTGGAGAGGCTTTGAGAGGTTCAAAGTGAATCAGTTGTCCTGGATTACCCGATTCCTCCTCTAGTCTTTTATTCATTTGTGAGACATGGACATTCGCTAGCTGGCCAGCCCATCCCTAATTGCCTCGATGGCAGTTGAGAATCAACCACATTGCTGTGACTCTGTAGTCACATGTAGGCCAGACCAAGTAAAGATGGCAGATTTCCTTCTCTCAAGGGCATCATTCAACCAGATGGGTTTTTCTGACAATCAACAATAGTTTCATGGTCATTGGTAGATTCTTAATTCCAGAATTTGTTTCTTCAATTCACATTCCACCATCTGCCATGATGGGTTTCGAACCAGGTCTCCAGAACATTAGTTGAGTTTCTGGATTAATGGTCTAGTGATAATACCATTAGGTCATCACCTTCCCAGGTAAGACTTGGATAAGATACATCAATAAGATTCAGTTTCTAGTCGATGATAATCCAAAAGACATTGATGGGAGTTGGGGAGGGGTAACAACAAGGAGGAGATCAAGGCAGAGATTTCTCTTGTTCAAGGTGGTCATTATGTTGCATTTGTATATCAACCCAAACTTGTTATCCACATCCCTGCTGTAGTTTGGCAGGAATTGTTTCATTACTGGAAGACTTGTGAGTGCAGCTAACATTATGACCAAAAGTTTACCCTCCATCCATTTCCCCCCCCCTCTCCATGCCCACACACCCCTTGGCAGGTTCTGATATGGAGGGGTTGGCAGGGGAGCAGGGCAGTGTGGAATTGCACAGACAGAATTCCCTGTGGGCTCTCGTCCTCCCCGACCTTGCAGCAATTTACATGGTGTCAGAATGGAAGCCTGCTCTTGCCCCAGTTAAGGCCCTTGACTAGCCACTTATTGGGCATGTAAGGAATGCTTCCTGCCCAGCCTGAGTTCTGAGGCTGATTGGTAGGGGAAAATCTCAGTGGGTCAGCTTACTACTTCCACACACACTACCCTACTCTCCTGTCCGTTCCTGGCCTTTTGCAAAGTTCTCCTGAACCCCAACGCAAACTGGAGGAACAGCACCTCATCTTCTCATTGGGCACCTGACAGCCTTCTGGACTGAACATTGCGTTCATCTACTTCAGAGGATGAACTCTTCACCTTCACCCCATTTTCATTCATTTTATTTCATTTCAACAGACCTGCTGAGATCTTCCAGCATTTTCAGACTTCAGCATCTGCAATATTTTGCTTTTATCTTAATGAACAGAGTTTGATCTCAGGTGGGTAGAGGTGGGGGTGGGTGTGAGAGTGGGGGCGGAATACGTCTCCATCTCAGAAGCTTCCTCTGAATGGGGGCACCCTACCATTAAAGCCCAGTGATCTCTGGAACCCCCCTCCTCCATCATCACCCTATCCTCGAAAACGCCAATCACTCCCTTCACGACCTTCCAGATTTTCTCTAGCCTTCCCGTCAGGATTCCTGACAGTTACTTTTTTCCCCCAATTCCTGGGACTTCGACTCAGGACATTGCTTGCAAATCTTCTTCCGGCCACTGCAGCGCTGTTTCAATCAGACTGGCCAGCAGCTCTCCAAGGCTGGACCATCTCCCAAGTCGGGGGCAGATGACCCACCTTTTCCCCATCAACACTTGCTGGAACATAAAATGGCAGTGGGGCATTCAGTTGGCAAAGATGATTCTTTAGATGGCAGGATTCAAGCTTCCACCATCTTAAACATTCAGAGCAATGAAATCATGGAATGAGAGAGGGGCAGTGGTTAGTGAAGCAGCTGAAGATTTCTGGGTTGCTTTCCTGAGTGATGCACTACAGCTGTGATGATCGATCTCCAACAATCTCAACCATCTTCCTTTGTGTTGGGTATGATTCCAGCTACAGAAATGTTTCTGCATTGACTTCCATCGACCTTAGATTCTTCAATAAATTGGTTCAAGGTCGGGAAGGGCGAGAACCCAGAGGGAATGCTGTCTGTGCGATTCCACATTGCCCTGTCCCCCCATGCTGAAGGGTGTGTGGACATGGGGGTGGGAGGGGGAGGGTGAAGATGGATGGAGTGTAAACTTTTGGTCATAACGTTAGCTGCACTCACAAGTCTTCTAGTAATGAAATAATTCCTGCCAAACTATAGCAGGATGTGGATAACATTCAAGTTCGGGTTGATATACAAATGCCACATAATGACTACCTCGAACAAGAGAAATCTTTGCTCCTTGTTGAAACCCCTCCCCAACTCTGGTCAATGTATTTTGGGTAATTGTTTTGGGTCCCTGATTTGGTTGAATGCGGTCTTTGCATCTGGAATATCCCCACTCACCACCTCCTGTTTTGTCTATATCTGGGTCAAAGCTGTGGAGTGTTTTGGAGCCAGGCAGTTCAATTTGAATCTCAAATACATGTCGATGAGAAGGGTACTTATGAATTTGGTGTTTTGGATGTTACTATTGGTGACTCCTACACTGAATTTACAGATAAGGGACAGCTATTGGAAATTGACAGAGTTAGATTGATCCAGTTCTTTATGGATTGATGTCACCTGAATAATTCTCCATGTTGTCAGGAAGATGCCATGGTCATATCTGTCCTATACCTTATGCCAGTTTTGAAAATCTACACACAGATCTCCCATTCTTACACTAAGCATGAATTCTGGAACAAAAGTTGGCAATCGTTTGCATTGAAAAAAGGCAGTTCCTCAAATCTCTCTCCTCATTTTGATGATTGTAAGTTGCTAAAACCTCATTGCTGGGAATTAACCTGTGCTTCTTTTATCCAGCACCAACCAGTGAACCCACACTCCTTACCTGCGATGGGGTGACAGACACTAGCGTATCACTCAAGTGGCGGCCTCCTGAACGTATTGGAGCAGCAGGGCTGGACGGATATCGCATCGAGTACTGTCTTGAAGGAAGTAAGCCACAGATACTCCAAGGAGAACAGGACACTCTCTGATAAATGACGCATATACAAATTGTTAGATAAAACTAGACCATGGTCAATCTGGTTTATCTTCTACTATACTAGTGGTCACATGGTATAATGAGGTTATTGACCAATGACAGTGATCAATCTCTATCAACGAATCACTGACAGATCCACACTCTGTCCCACTGGGAGAGAGATTTGACAGTCCCAAACTTCCTCCCAGATACACTTTGCTCAGTCAATCTCATGGGCTGGATTTTCTGTCCCTCCCCACTGATGGAATCTTTCAGTCTTGCTGATGTTAACCCCAACCCCTGACCCTGACCCATCAGGGACACCAAGGAGAAGCCCATTGGTTCTAAAAATAATTCCATCTACTCCACTTGAGAGGGAATGAGTTTCTTGAGAGTTGAATGTTTCATTTGAAGAACCACACTAGAGTCTTATACAAGTTTCTGTGGCCAATTCTCTGGAGTGAATCTTGAAAGTCAACCTTCTAATTTGGAGCTTGCCAGTTGATTGACATTTTATCAACATGTCTCAGTGACAATTGTTCTGATTGGTTCTAATTAGACAGCAATTAGCTGGCCAAGATTGCTAAATGTTAGCCAATTAGTGATGGACTAGTGATTAACCAGTGTTACAATCCCAGTTGATGTCATAACCAGATGGGGGATGGGAAAATCCCAGAATGGAACCTTGGCTCAAAAGATCGGAACTTTTATTTTATATTTAATAAGAACATGGAGGAATAGCAGAAAGTTACAGGACCTCTAATTAATTTTAACAGCAAGGACAAAAAGTATTTATTAATCATAAAAAAAATTGGTTAAGGATACAATATTCCTTTACTCCCCCTTAGTTTAACAATTACACAGAAATTTTAAGATTAACATGGATTACAAATGATGTTGAAATGCTAGTGTTGGACTGGGTAGGTAAGAAGTCTCTCAACACCAGGTTGAAGACCAACAGGTTTATTTGGTAGCACAAGCTTTTGGAGCACTGCTCCTTCATCAGATGAGAGCTCAGCATAGCGCTCCCAAAGCTCGTGGTACCAAATAAACCTGTTGGAATTTAATCTGGTGCTGTGAGACTTCTTAACATGGATTACAATGTACATTTTAAGATACAATCATCTCATTGACACAGAGTCTCTTTTAAGCACACAAGATGATTGTGGTCAAATACACACACTCTGCTCTGAACCCAAGTTAGTGACTATGGATTTCTCCTCGGAATCTCCTCAGATGATTGTCCAATGACAGTTTCCAAACACCTCTCCTAAAAATAAACTTTAAAATCTTCTCTCACAATAATGTGTTCCCTCAACAGTTTGCATTGTGAGATGTAATCCAGGTTTTCCAAATGTCTGTTTAAGCAAAGCTTCCACTCCACTTTTAATAGTGAATCCAGTCCAGGTTTCACAACATCCCCTTTATAATTTTCTTGCTTTGACTGTTAGACAAAGTGGTTATGATTACTTTAAGTGTCGATTCTCAGGCTGTGGGAAATGGCAACAAATGTTTGGTTTACTCCTGAAGTCTGCTATCCCATTTTAAATCTGGTTACTGCAATTGTCTCACAAACTCAAATCACTTGATTTACCCTTTAATCAATTCTTCTGAGCAATTCTTAATCTCTGTTCTCTTAGCTTTAGTTGTCTTAAGATATTTTTTCTTCCCAATTTCCTGGTTATCTGGCTCTAGCTGATTCTTTTGATCATCTACCTCTTTGTGTTTCCCTTGTTCT
Source organism: Sphyrna mokarran (assembly GCA_024679065.1). Classification (NCBI taxonomy): domain Eukaryota; kingdom Metazoa; phylum Chordata; class Chondrichthyes; order Carcharhiniformes; family Carcharhinidae; genus Sphyrna; species Sphyrna mokarran. The sequence continues at coordinate 3,900,531 of JAGIQG010000008.1, read as the reverse complement.
ATCCAGTCTTTCTTCTGGCAGAGCTGAGAGAGGTTCACTCCCTGGTACCTTATCTCCAACTGTAATATATCCAGATGAAACTAAAACTTAAAAGCTTTCCTACCATACAAGGACTTCCAGTTGCTAAGCAACTACTGCTACTATTATTCATTCCTCATGCTGTAACCCTCTCTAAGCATAACAGAAATACAGTAGTAATTGAAACCAACCCTAGTACATAGAAGTATCTTTGTCCCAGCATGAATCTAACTATAAGTTTACTCTTGCAGGTAGAGAAACATTAAATTAAACACACTTAAAATTATAACTTATTTTAAATGATGACCAAAATATATATAAATCCCTTTAAGCTACCTCTGTTTTCTTAATATCAATAAGACTAATTCACTGTTCAGTATCAGTGCGGAGCACTCACATTCTCAGAGTTCACAAACTGTCACCAAGGCCTTAGACAGGAAGGTGTAGAAGATTGCACAGCTTTATTTGAAGATAATATGTGGAAGTTCATTGGTGTAACATTATTCTCATAACCAACCATGTCAAAGCTTCAGCAACTGCCTGGTCATCTTCCAGCTGTTTGTGGGACCATGCTATGACAAAATTGCTGTCATATTTACCTACATCAAACCAGCTGAGAATGATCACACTGTAGGTGAAGAACTTTGTTTTTGCCAGCCAGTCTTCCCATTTAGGACCCTAAACACATAGAATTAAAACCTTCTCAGAGAAACAGGGGGAGGCCAATCAGCCCGTCAGACATGTTCTATCATTCATTTACACCATGATGGATCTGCATCTCCACTCCAGTTACTCTCCCAGTTTCTATGTCTTTTAACCCTTAACAGAAGCCTATCCACTTTAATTTTGAAACTGACTCTAATTTTGTCCTGGCACTTTTCTTTATCTCTAATTTTATTCTGTCACCTTGTTCCTATTTTGAATAAATCAAATAACCAATTATCTGCCCCCTTACTCTGGATTTGTGCCATCAAAGGAAATAGTTTATCTACCTCGATCATAATGAATGGTGAGGCAGGCTCGAAGGGCTGAATGGCCTCTTCCTGTTTCTAGTTTCCAGGTTTCGATGTTTACCTCCATGAACTTTTTAATCTTTTGTTTTTTCCTAAGTTGGCACCAGTGCGAGGCAACTTCTTGTGAGCTGCGTCCAGCAAACCTTCTAATTCTATCTTTACTCTCAGTCTATGCTTCTAAAACTTCACTCTAACTTCTTTAAACTTTCTCAGTAAGTTGATTTTTCTCTACATCCTAGCTATAACAGTAACACTACATTCTGCACTCTCTCCTTTCCTTTTCTATGAACGGTATGCTTTGTCTGAAAATACAAAGAAATCCATAACACCAGTTTAAAGTCCAAACAGGTTTACTTCTAACAAACACCACAAGCTTTCGGGCTTGCTACAAATAAACCTGTTTAGACTTTAAACTGGTGTTGTGGGATTTCTTTGTGTTTTACCTCAGTCCAACACCGGCATCTCCACATCATGCTTTGTCTGTACAGTGCACAAGAAACAATACTTTTCACTGTATGTTAATACATGTGACAATAATAAATCAAATCAAATCAAATCTTAAACACTTCAATTAATCATTACTTTTGTACTTTGCAAAGTGGCTGTAATATTTAACTCTTTGAGCACACTATATTTCTGGTGAATCTGTGCTGCACTCTCTCTGTGCTGCACTCTCCCTGCAGCTAATACACCGTTCCTGACATGCTGTTGCTCAATTTATTTAATCAGTTTTTATTCTGCCGAACAGAGATTTATCTTTCTTTTTTTGTTTCAAACACAGCAAACGAGTGGATTCTGTCTAACCCTGAGCTAACCGATAAAACCAAATACACAATCAATGGCCTCCCAACCGGGGAGAAAATCTATGTGAGGGTGAAGGCGGTGAACGTGGCTGGAGAAAGCGCCCCCATTTCTCTGACAACAGCCATTCTCATCAAAGAAGTTGTGGGTGAGCAGCTCTTTCTGTCTGTCAGTCAATTAACGACCTTTGGCTAAGCTTGGGACCAACACCCAAGGGTGAACCCAACCTCCAGTGAGAAGGAGATTCCATGAAATGAGGTTTCCTGGGCTGGGGGAAACTGACCTGTATCTTTTGGTGTTGTTGTGAGTGCTGGTGGTGTGTGAACCAGCAGTCACTGAGCATGGAAGAGGATGATCATGCTATATGTCTTAGTCTGCAGAGGTGATGTTGCACATCTCTGAGCATGTACTTAGATATCCGTATATGTACATTTATATGAACTTTTCTCATTTTCCAAGAATGTTTGTGTATGTCTGTCTTCATGCATGTGTTGTGCCTGTGTGTATGTGTTTGCTTTTGTGTTTTGTATGTGTGCCTGTAGGCACAGGTTAGCAGTCTCACACTGTCAGGGACCCGGGTTCAAATTTGGGTGACTGTGCGGAGTTTGCACGTTCTCCCTGTGTCTGAATGGGTTTCCTCCAGGTGCTCCGGTTTCCTCCCACACTCCAAAAATGTGTGGTTTAAATGCATTGGCCATTGTAAGTGTGCAGGTTAGGCCTGGGTAAGATGCTCTTTCGGAGACTTAGTGCAGACTCAATGGATCAAATGGCCTCCTTCTGCATTTTAGGGATTCTATGGTGTGTGCACGTGTACATGAGTGTGTGTGTGTATGCGTGTGTGTGTGTGTGTTGTGCATATGTGCATGTGTGTGTGCATCTGTGCGTGTGTGCACATGCATGTGTGCATATGTGTGCACATGTGTGTGTGGGGTGTGTGCGTGTGTTCCTCACACACACAGATGTTATTATAAGTTGCTAATTTCTCAATCATTTATCTGTTTCAGAACCCCCAAAGATCCGACTCCCACGGCAATTGAAACAAACTTACATTCGCAAAGTTGGCGAATCACTCAATCTCATGATTCCTTTCCAGGTGGGGAACGATATCCCTGGTGATTGATCTGAGTTCTTATTGTCACATGTACTGGGATGTAGTGAAAAGTATTGTTTCTTGCATGCTATTCAAACAAAGCATACCATTTATAGATTACATAGGGGAGAAGAAAAGGAGAGAGTGCAGAATGTAGCGTTACGGTCATAGCTAGGGTGTAGAGAAAGATCGACTTAATGCAAGATAGATCCATTCAACAGTCTGATGGACGGCAGCAGGGAAGAAGCCATCCTTGGGTCGGTTAATATATGACCTCAGACTTTTGTATCTTTTTCCTGATGGAAGAAGATGGAAGAGAGAATGTCCGGGTGCATGGGGTCCTTAATTGTGTTGCTGCTTTGCCGAGATAATGGGAAATGTAGATGGAGTCAATGGATGGAAGGCTGGTTTGTGTGATGGATTGGGCTACATTCATGACATTTTTGTAGTTCCTTGCGGTCTTGGGCAGAGCAGGAGCCATACCAAGCTATGATACAACCAGAAAAAATGCTTTCTATGGTCTATTTGTAAAAGTTGGTGAGAGTCGCAGCTGACATGCCAAATTTCCTTAGTCGCCTGAGAGATGCAGTTTGGAGGAGAGTAGGGGAGTTCTCCCCAGTATCTTGGGTAAGATGTTCTCTCTCAGCTACAGAGGTATGCATCTGCATATCAAATTGAAAGTTAACCATGTAAGGAACTGACCGCATGCAACCAAATTCTTCTTTGAAATGCAACTGCACAATAATCTTAAAGTTCCACGCAGTCCAACAAATAAACTAAAATTTAGCCCTGGCTAAAATTTATCCATCAGCCAATATCACAGGAAACAGATGTCTAGTTATTGCTGTTTATGGGATCTTGCTAAGTGTAGATTGGCAGCGAAGTTTCCTGCATTACGACATTGCAAATGTACTTCATGACCTGGGAAAAGCTGGCTCTGAGCTTTAAAAAACTGCAAGTTCTTGCTTTTTGTGTTATGACTTCCAGCAGTCATATTACGCAGGAACTAATCCCATCCATCGCTGTTCAATGATTGATGAATCAGGGTTGGATAATGCATCGTTATTACCATTAACCTTTCTCTTTACCAGGGCAAACCCAGGCCAAAGGTTATCTGGACAAAGGATGGAGGGCCTTTGGATACAAATACAGTCAACATTCGCAACACTGACACCGACACAGTGCTGTTCATTCGCAAGACGGAACGTAAACATTCAGGCAATTATGAGCTGACAGTCCAGGTGGAGAAGCTCGAGGACAAAGCCACAATAATCATTCAAATCGTTGGTACGTTCATTGTGAGTTAGAATGAGGCACAGCCAGGCAAACCTGACCAATGGTAAAGAGTTGGCAGGGTTGTGTCCAAATGATTGAATTTGGGGTCAAGCAATATTAATACTACCGGATGCTCATGTTGTGGTTTCTCTGAACCTCTTGTGGTCCAGTATTCAATGCATTGCTGCTCCAGCTTTTCCTTCGGGGAGAACCATTGCTGTTTCTCTCCTGATGGGACCACTCTGATGTTGGGGGCAATTCCCCCAGAACAATTCAAAGTGTTGAATTTGCTTAAAATTCCATTGTTTTTTTTTCAGCGGGATTTTCCAAATGAATTTCCCACAGCCTGAGCACTGCAGAGTGCTCGAGAAAAATCAGTGGGCAGGGCCTATTCCTGTTGGAGAGGCTGGCAGCATAGCACTGAGGGGGCCATTGCGCATGTGCTAATGTCTCAGCACCACAATTGGCACTTAGCAATAGTCCCACACTGCCGGTCTCCCAATCGCTGGCCAGCTTGATCACAGGCCAGCGTCTTGACCCTCACATCACTGCCCCTCTGAACCCCCCACACCCCAATCACTGGCCTCCAGGATGTGTAAAATAGATTCAAGTTAGGATTAAATAAATTATGCAACTCTAGTGCAGCGCTGATGGCACCGGAAATTCAGTTGTCGGAGACGCGCAGAAGCCCTAGTCCCAGCAGAGAGGGAGTCTACGAGAAGGAGATTAAAAAGGATTATGTTTAACAGTTCTAACAATAAGGGCATGAAGTTGCACCCAGCTTCAGGAGCGAAAGCTTGGTAAAGTTAGGAGTGAGGTGAGTAAAGCAATCTGCACTCGCCTTGCCAGTTCCCCCTTTAAATAATGCATTTAAATTGATTTAATAGATGGCACACCAACCTTATTAGTGCTTCCCTCCTCACCACCACATTCAACCATTGGGAATCGGCGCAAAACAGACACGCTCCACATCAAGTCTGATTTGGATGCTACAGTTAATGAGGGGGTAAATGCTGAGCATCTGATGACTCGCTGCTTCAAATCAGTGGGGGATTGGTGAGGGGGAAGAGGGTTCCGCTGCCATTCTGCCTGATATCAGTGAGGGGGAAGGGGGAATGTTCTGCTGCCACTCTGCCTGATATCAGTGGAGAGGAAGGCAGAGCCCGCAATCAATCTTGTTGGCAGGGGTGCGAGAATAAGGAGGTCTGTAATGTTGTGGGTGTGGGGCAATGTCTGTGGGGGCCAAGGGAAGGCAGTATCCAGCTCAGGAGCAATGTGGCAGGGGAACAGCATCCTACTGTTTTTTTTTGTCTGCGCGTGTGCTGATGGAGGCTCTGATCGGAGCTGCAGGATTTTAGAACATAGAACATAGAACATTACAGCGCAGAACAGGTCCTTCGGCCTTGGTCCTTGCACCGACCAATTAGGAACAAGCAGTGACCCTCTAACCTAAACTATTCCCCTTTCATCCATAAACTTATCTACTAAGATAAGTTAGGGGACATAGCTTTAAATTAAGGGGTGGTAGTTATAGGACGGATGTCAGAGGTAGGTTCTTTACCCAGAGGATGGTAAGGGTATGGAATGCCCTGCCTGCTGCAGTTGTGGATGCGCCAGGTTTGGTGGCGTTTAAGAGGTTAGTAGATAAGTTTATGGACGAAAAGGGAATGGTTTAAGTTAGAGGGTCATTGCTTTTTCCTAATTGGTCGGCGCAACATCGAAGGCCGAAGGGCCTGTTCTGCACTGTAATGTTCTATGTTTTATGTTCATTAGAGTTTCCAGCCCACTGCATAGTGTGCTGGGAGAATTGCCCCATTATCTGCGAGGGTGTCCCAACTTGAAACACCGGTTCATGGTGGTGTATCGGAATGTGGGAGGAGTCACATGAAACTCCCAGTGAGAATAACCAGCCTAGTCATTGCATAACAATTACTAAAGACTATTTATTAAATTAAAGAAGAGACTGAGGGTGGTTGTAGAGAGTTTGTTTTTCAAACTGGAGGCTTGTGTGCCTCAGGGATCAGTGCTGGGCCTATCGTTGTCATTTATATTAATGATTTGGATGAGAATATAGGAGGTATGGTTAGTAAGTTTGCAGATGACACCAAGATTGGTGGCATAGTGGACAGTGAAGAAGATTATTGATCAACAGGATCTTGATCAATTGAGCCACTGGGCTGATGGCAGATGGAATTTAATTTAGACAAATGTGAGGTGATGCATTTTGGTAGATTGAACCAGGGTAGGACTTACTCAATTAATGGTAGAATATTGAGGAGAGTTACAGAATAAAAAGATTTAGGGGTTCATGTTCATAGCTCTTTGAAAGTGGACTCACAGGTAGACAGAGTGGTGAAGAAGGCATTCAGCGTGCTTGGTTTCATCGATCAGAACATTGAATACAAGAGTTGAGATGTCTTGTTGAAGTTATTATAAGACATTGGTAAGGCCACACTTGGAATACTGTGTATAGTTCTGGTCACCCTATTACAGAAAGGATATTATTAAACTAGAAAGAGTGCAGGAAAGATTTCCTAGAATGCTATCAAGATTTGATAGTTTGGGTTATAAGGAGAGACTGGATAGACTGGGACTTTTTTCTCTAGAGCGTAGAAGATTGAGGGATGAGCTTATAGAGCTCTATAAAATAATTAGGGGCACAGGTCAGCTTGATAGTCAGTATCTTTTCCCAAAGGTAGGGGATCTAAAACTAGAGGGCATAGGTTTAAGGTGAGAGGGGAGAGATACAAAAATGTCCAGAGGGGTAATTTTTTTCACACAGAGGGTGGTGAGTATCTTAAAGAAGCTGCCAGAGATAGTCGTAGAAGTGGATACAATTTTATCTTTTAAAAAACATTTAGATAGTTACATGGCATGTATAGAATATAAAGGGTACGGAGAGAAATGGGCCAAATGCAGGCCATTGGGATTAGTTTAGGGGTTTAAAAAAAGGCAGCATGGACAAGTTGGGCTGAAGAACCTGTTTCTATGCTGTAAATCTCTATGACTCTAATTAAGTTGCACTGATTTATTTGGAAATTACCCCTTGTTTCAAAATGTATCTACAATCCCTAAATTTCTCCCCAAGTAACATGCAAATTAAAGAACAAAGAACTATTTAGTGATTTTTCCACAGAGAAACCTGGTCCACCATTGGTTGTGAAAATTGTCGAGGTTTGGTACACTAATGTAGCTTTGGAGTGGTCACCACCAAAGGACAATGGGAATGCTGCTATTACAGGATACACGATTCAAAAAGCTGATAAAAAGACCATGGTAAGTGTGAAATGAGAGCTAACTCTCAGTCTTTCTCTGTCACTCTCACTCTGTTTCTTTCTGACTTTCTATCTATTTCTCTTTGTTTCTCTTTCTTTCTCTCTGTCATACCCTCTCACTCTCTCAGTAACTCTTTCTCTCTCCCTCTATGTCACTCTCTCACTGTCACTCTGTCTCTCAGTAACTCTCTTTCTGTCCCTCTCTCTGCCCCTCTCTCTCTCTCTCTCCATCACTCTTTTTTGTCACTTTTTCACTGTCATTCAATTTGTAAGTGTCTCTTTCTTCTGTCTTTCTCTCTTGCTCTGTCTCTATCTTTTTCTCTGTCTCTCTCTGTCTCCCTCTCTCTCTGTGTCTCTTCATCACGCTGTCTTTGTCACTCTCTCTCTGTCATTCAATGTGTAATTGTCTCTCTCTATCTCTCTCTCTCTCTTTCTCTGTTTTTTTCTCTTTCTCTCTTTGCCATGCTCTCTCAGTCATTTATATTTGGTTACTGTATTATTACTTTGAATGGGTTATAGTTTTGTTTTTGATTACATTATACAGTTCCATTGTGTTGTATGCTTTAGCTTTTAATTATATTCTGGACATCTCCTGTCTACCTGTTCACAATTTCAAAGTATTGTGTTTGTCAAACTGATTGCAATGAGATCTTGATTGTCCCCATTTCCCAGATACTTAATTAGTTTTTCAGAGACACAATGTTTCCTCTTGACCTTTTGGACCCTTGATAATTCTGTGATAGTCACTGTAACTTTGGAAAAATCCCATTTGAGGTATGACTGTTTTAGTGCCATCTGAGATGTATTTATTTGTATTTTGTCCTGTCTGCATGCAGTGAGTGTGGATACTACTGTGCAGTCTGTTTAACTCTTTCCATCTACTCCTCTCCTTCTGCAACCCACACTCTCTAGGTTTTCCCTACTACTGTTCATTCATTCCTTATTACAGATGTTAAACTCTTTGAGAGAATGTGTACGAGATTCACTACAATGGTTTCAATGAATGCGGAGAGATTGGTCAAGCTGAGATTATTCCCCTTAGAACAAAGAGGATTAAGGAGAAAATTAATAGATACATCCAGAATTATAAGATGTTTTGACAAAGTAGATAAAGTTTATTTAGTAATGTCACAAGTAGGCTTACATTAACGCTGCAATGAAGTTACTGTGAAAATCTCCTAGTTGCCACATTCTGATGCCTGTTCGGGTACACTGGGGGAGAACTTAGTACAGTCAATGCACCCTAATTAGCCTAGTATGGGAAAAAAACTGGAGCACTCAAAGGAAACCCACACAGACAGGAGGAGAATGTGTAGATTCCACAGAGACAGAGACTCAAGCTAGGAGTCCAATCCGGGTCTCTGGCACTGTGACGCAGCAACGCTAACCACAGTGCCCCTGTTCTGTGATGGAGAAAAACTGGTCAAGATTCTCTCGTCAACCCCGCCACGGGAATCATAATGCGTGAGATGGAAAATTCAGCACACAGTTTAAAGATCCATTGAGCTCAGATGGGAATTTCCAGTCTTGGGACGTGCGTGGGCAGCCGGAGAATCCTGCCCACTGTTTCCAATACCATGAGGGTTGATAACCAGGGGACATGGATTAAAATATTGCCGGATATATACAGGGCAAATGAGAAAGATAATGAGCCAGCAATTATCATAATCTGGAATCTGCTGAGTGAAAAACAAACAGATTCAATGGTAACTCTCAAAAGGGAATTGGATGAATGTTGCAATGAGGAATAGAGAACAATGGGGACAGAATCATACTGACATTAATTGGGCAGATCTTGCAAAGAGCCAGCATAAGCATGATGGATCGAATGGTCTGCTTTAATGCTGCACCATTCTATAACTCTAGACTGGTATCAGTGAGCCTGTTTTGGCACGTCCTTCAATGTGAAGGTTTACTCAGTCCAGAGAATTACTGCCGGGTTTGATTCCCGGTTTCGATCACTGTCTGTGTGGAGTTTGCACATTCTTCCCGTCTGCCTAGGTTTCCTCCCACACTCCAAAGATGTGTGAGTTAGTTGGATTGGCCATGCTAAATTGTTCCTGGATGTGTGTAGGTTGGAAGGATTAGCTGGTTAAATGTGTGGAGTTGTGGGGATAGAGCTTGGGGTGGGATTATTGTTGGTGCAGACTCAATGGACTGATTGGCCTCCTTCTGCATTGTAAGGACTCTACGATTCTGTGACAGACAAGCTAACACCGTGTTTCATGTTGTAATAATTCCTTTCCCTCTCTAGGATTGGTACACAGTGGTCGAACATTACCACAGAACCAACTGCGTCATATCTGACCTCATCATCGGAAACGAGTATTACTTCCGAGTCTATTCCGAGAATATGTGTGGACTGAGTGACGAAGCCACAGTAACAAAGAACTGCGCTCTGATTCAGAAGGAAGGTCTGTTTCACTACTCTCAAACAGTGATTTATTTCCTAATCATTTTGTTAAAGGGATTGCTCTGGGCATGAAGATTTTATCCTCCCAAATCCCTGGCCCACCCAGAGAGGTTCTCTCAGGGGAAAAGCAGTTCACAAAAGCTACTCAGAGTCTGGGAGAGACAACAATTGCCTTTTATTAATCAAACACTTGACAGATAGAATTTTCCATCATAATCATTTGTCCATTCTATATTTACGCTAATAAATCATCAATCTCATTTATTGTTAAGTCTCTACACAAGATGCAATGTAGGGACAGTAGGATATCCCAGTCCATTGCTGGAGGATTTCCTCAGGTTCATGTCTGGGACTCATCTTCAGCTGCTGCATCAATGTATTTCCTTGTTTATTGATTGATTGTCACAAATAGCTTACATTAACACTGCAATGAAGTTACTGTGAAAATGCCCTGGTCGCCGCACTCCAATTCCTATTTGGGTACACTGAGGGAGAATTTAGCATGGTGAATGCACCTAACCACATGTCTTTCGGACTGTGGGAGGAAACTGGAACACTCAGGAGAAACCCACGCAGACACGGGGAGACCGTGCTCGCTCCGCACAGACAGTGACCCAAACTGGGAATCGAATCAGTCTCCCTGGTGCCGTGAAGCAGCAATGCTAACCACTGTGTCACCATGCTTTCCGACATAAGGTCAGAAATGGGGATCTTTGCAGATGACTGCACAATGTTCAGCACCATTTGCAACTCCTCAAATACTGAAACAGTCCATGTTCAAATGCAACAAGTCTTGGATAAATATCCAGGCTTGGGGTGACAAGTAATCTTCACATAGAAACATGGAAGGTAGGAGCAGGAGGAGGCCACTTGGCCCTTCAAGCCTGCTCCACCATTCATTATGTACATGGCTGACCATCCAACTCAGTAGTCTAATCCTGCTTTTCCACCATAACCTTTGATCCCATTCACCTCAAGTGTTTTACCATCAGTGAATCCTCCACTGTCCATACCTTGGGTTTACCATTGAGTGGAAACTGAACTGGACTGGCTATATAAATACTGTGGCTACAAGAACAGGTCTGAGGCTGGGAATTCTGCAGGAAGTAACTCACCTTCTGACCTCTCAAAGCCTGTCCACTGTCTGCAAGGTACAAGTCAGGAGTGGGATGGAATTCTTCACATTTGCAGCTCCAACAGCACTCAAGAAGCTTGACACCATCCAGGAGAAAGTGGCTTTTAATTGCCACTCCATCCACCACCTTGAGCATCAATGCCTTCACTACTGGTGCAGAGTGGCAGCTGGGTGTACCGTCTACAAGATTCACTACAACACCTCACCGAGGTTCCCTTAACATCACCTCATCCCCAAACCCATAACCTCAACTAGAAGGAGAGGGGCAGCAGATACTTGGGAACACCATCAACCAGAGCAGTGACTCCCAATCAGTGTGCCACAGCAAAGTAATGTGCTATGCAGACACCCCCAAGTGTATCACAAGAAAAGACTCAAACCAGCAAAAAATAGTTTCTCTCTGCTGACGCTTAAGGGTCCCTTTCTTGATTTAAACATTGATTAGATCATCCCTTAACCTTCTGAATGCAAGCGAAATCTAACCATCTGTATGCACACTACCCTCATAATTTCACCTCTTTATCCCCGGTATCATTCAAGTGATTCTGTATGGCACTCCCTTCAGGGCCAGTATACCCTCATAATGAACAATGTCCAAAGCCAATCACTTCAGATGGGATCTAACCTCTTGATTCCGATGAATCTTTACTTTGGTAACCTGGTGTCGTGCTGAAGTGTAAAAACCCACATGCCATCACATGAGGAACACCGGTTTGCAAATATTTTTGCTTACTAAACTGTGTCATTTGGATGTTGCGGACTATCTTATTGTTGTATAATGTTACTTATTATGGATTGGCAACCATTGCCAGAGTACCTTTTTTCAGGCCCTAAATGTACATCCCTGTGCTGGTTAAATCAGAAGCAGAGGACAACATATCTGATCTGACCACTCAATATCTCTAATGCCTCTAGATTGAACCATTTCTCAAGATTGTTATCTCTTTTTCCTTCCTCTCCAAATATCTCCAAAATGTGCTGCCCTCTCAGTCCTGTTCCCCCAGTAACCCCTTGTGCTCACTAACTTACATTTGTTCTCAGTCTGGTAACACTCCAGGTGGTTAAAATTCACATCCTTGTTTTCAGGTAACTCCACACCCTCTCCCTAGCTTCGGAATCTGCTCCAGCCCTCAACTCCCTGGGATCTTGGCGCTCCTCCGTATCTGGTCCCTTGTACATCGCTCAACCATTAGCAGCTGTGCCTTCAGCTGCATGGATCTTAGAACATTAGATGGGCCATACTTGGAATAATTCTGTTTATTTGGAATAATTGGTTTAATTCTGGTCTCCACACTACCAGAAGGATGTGGAGGCTTTGGAGAGGGTACAGAAAACATTTACCAGGATGTTGCCTAGTATGGAGGGCATTAGCTATGAGGAGAGGTTGGAGAAATTTGGTTTGTTCTCACTGGAATGATGGAGGTTAAAGGGCGACCTGATAGAAGTCTACAAATTTATGAGAGACATGGACAGAGTGGATAATCAGAAGCTTTTTCCCAGGGTGGAAGGGTCAACTTTTACTAAGGGCATAGGGTTAAGGTATGAGGGGCAAGGTTTAAAGGAGGTGTATGAAGTAAGTTTTTTACACAGAGGGTGGTGGGTGCCTGGAATTCACTGCCAAGGGAGTTAGTGGAAGTGGATATGATAGTATCCTTTTAAGGGGAGTGTGGACAAATACATGAATAGGATGGGATTAGAGAGATGATTTCCAGAAGGATAGAAGTTGTAGTTCAGTCAACCACCATGGTTGAAGCAGGGTTGGAAGGCCAAAGGACCTGTTCCTGTGCTATAATGTTCTTTGTGTCCTGAGCTCTGGATCTCCCTCCTGAACCTCTCCAGATCTCCACCTCTCTTTTCCTTCCTTAACACTCTCCTTATAACCTACCTCTTTGAACAAGCTTTAGGTCAGAGCTCCTTTTGAGGCCCAGTGTCAAATTTCTGTTTGAACATTGCTCCTGTGAAGGGTATAGAGATGCGATGTAAATGCCAGTTGTTGCTGTAATGTCACTGAACTTTGACCCCGGGCTCCGATGGGTGTCATGTTGTAATTGTTCTTCTCTCTTGCAGGTTTGGCATTAAAACCGCCCCAGTACAATGACTTTGATTTTCAGGAGGTGCCAAAGTTTACACATCCCCTCATCAACACTGTCGCTGTGGCTGGATACAATGCCACTTTGAACTGCAGTGTCAGGGGCAATCCCAAGGTACTGACACAATCTTTTCACACTGAAAAAAATCCCTTTGATGTTATATTGTTCTAACTATTATTACATAATATAATTCATCTTTGCTCAATAGTAACCATGTTTTCAGCCTTTCTTCGCAACAATTTTGATTGTTTGCAAAAGCTTCCTGCATTTGAATATTCTCAATAATTTTGTTTAATTTATTAATGAGATGTGAACATCACTGGCTGGGCCAGCATTTATTACCCATCCCTAACTGCCCTGGCTTGCTAGGCCATTTCACAGGGCATTTTTAAGAGTGGATGAGTTTGGAATCACATGTAGAATGTTGCATTTCCTTCCCTAAAGGACGTTAGTGAACCAGGTGCTTTTTACAATAATCAAGCCTGGTTTCAAGGTTATTGTTAGACTTGTAATTCCAGATATTTATAGAATTCAAATTTCAGCATCCGCCATGGTGGGATTTGAACCCAGGTCCCCAAAGAATTATCCTGGATTACTAGTCCAATGTCAGTGCCACAACACCTCCATCTCACATTGATTCATTATAAAGTCTTACTCTACCAGACTCACTGTGAGATGAGGAGGCACCTCCCCAGTACCCTGGGGCCAATTTCACACAGAAATACAAATGGGCTCAGATCTAACACTGAAAATGACTGTAAGACAGTAAGGGTGGCATGGGTAGCACAGTGGTTAGCACTGCTGCCTCCCAGCAGCAGTGACCTATGTTCACTTCTGGCTTTGGGTGACTGTCTGTGTGGAATTCTCTCTGTATCTGCATGGGTTTCCTCTGGATGCTCAGATTTCCTCCCATATTCCAAAGATGTGCAGGTTACGTGGATTGGCCATGTTAAATTGCTCCTTGGGATACAAAGATATGTAGGTTAGGGGGATTAGTGGGGTAAATATGTGGGGTTACAGGGAGAGGGCCTAAGTAAGTTACTCTGTTGGCGAGTCAATGCAGACTTGCCAAACAGCCTCCTGCATTGTTGGGATTTTAAGTGCTTTACACTTCATTCTGTCTGTTTCCCAATTTAGCCTAAAATATGTTGGATGAAGAACAGAATGATCATCGAGAATGACCCACGATATCGGATGTTCTCCAACCAAGGAGTCTGTACTCTGGAAATTCGCAAACCCAGTCCGTACGATGGTGGGCTGTACAGCTGTAAAGCAGTCAATGCTCTGGGGGAGGACGAGGTGGAGTGTAAAATGGAAGTCAAAGGTAAGGTCATCGGGACACCAACTTGGACACTGGCTGCCTTTAAGAAAATTAAATTATTTTGCCTAACTTTTACTTTTCACAGTGTGAAGTTACAATTGGATGATATTAACAAGTGGCAGGCTGTACAAAATGCTGCTCCAATGGGGAGCATGGCCTATAGGGAACTCCCCTTTATTGGCCCTCTCCGTTCTTGCATTGTTCTGTCCACTATTTTAACCCAGGTGGTCCCTGAACATTTTTAAAGCTGTCAGCAGCAGCACTAGTTTAGCCAGCACCCTAACACCATCTAATTCCCTCAGTCATGCTACACTTAGATCATTACTACTCATTTTGACTTATAAGCTAAAATAAGCATGACCTCCACATTGTTGTAATCCTTTCCAGTGGCATATGTGGACTTCAGTCATCCAACAGATTTCACAGAATCTTAATACAGCCAGTGACTAAATCATTGACTGAATAAAAAGTCATTCCAGAAGATAAAGAAGTCAGTGCAGGCTACTTGAGACTTTGATATGCCAGGCATTACAGAATGGTAGAAATTTATTTATTTTTATTCATGTCACAAGTAGGCTTACATTTACACTGCAAAGAAGTTACTGTGAAAATCCCCTAGTTGCCACACTCTGGCATCTGTTTGGGTATACTGAAAGAGAATTCAGCATGGCCAATACTCCCTAATCAGCATGTCTTTCAGGCTGTGGGAGGAAACCGGAGCACCCGGAGAAAACCCACACAGATACAGGGAGAATGTGCAGACTCCACACAGATAATGACCCAAGCCAGGAATCGAACCTGTGTCCCTGGCGCTGTGAAGCAGCAGTGCTAACCACTGTGCCGCCCATGAGGCTGAGGGGATTAGGTGAAGATTTCAGAACTGGGATTGATAGAGTTTTGTAGACTCCATGTTGTGGAACCAAAAAAGATCAAAGAAGATGGAATGCAGGATCTAATCCAATGACGGAGGTAACTTGAGGTGTTCATTCCCCTACGTAACATTTCATCTCCTTTTTTTACATCCATGACAACTTTCCAAGTAAAATTAGGTGAGTCAAGAAAATAGAAAAATAGATCTCCTGCCCCTGTTCAACCTTTCACCTCACACAGCCCAATCTGTGCTAATTTGAAGCAATGCTGTCTGTTTGGAACTGGGAGGCTCGAAACAGCTGGGTTATTTTTAGATTGGATTTTGCAAATTAAGCTTCCAGGATTAATGTTTCTGCCAAACATTGCCCCCCCCCCTCCGCCCCTTTTAATTATTTCCTGGGATGTGGATGTCACTGACAGGGCCAGCATTTACTGCCTTTGAACTGAACTCAGCCATTTCAAAGGGGCAGTTCAGAGTCACCCACATTGCAGAGGCTCTGGAGTCACATATAGGCCAGACCGGATAAGAATGGCAGATTTCCTTTCCTAAAGGGACATTAATGAACCAGATGGGTTTTCCGACAATTAATGCTGATTTTTGTTATAATCACAATCCCTGAGATGAATTTTTCAATTCCAGATTTAATTAGTCAAATTATCTGCTGCCATGATGGGATGTGATCTCCTATCCCAGGGCATTAGTGTGGGTCTTTGCATTATTAGTGTGACATTACCAATACATCACCATTAATCTCTTATAACCATTAATAGCTAGAGCTCGAATTCATAAAAATCTTTCCTTTAATTTCACAACTTTAATAACCATGATTTTGAATTAAAGGAATTGCTGCATACACGGTCACTCTATGAGACTGTGGGGGGAAGCAGCAAATTTCTTAAAATACGATCAGTGTTACAGTGTGTATCTGCTGTAATGTTACAGTGTGTATATCTGCTGTAATGTTACAATGTGTACCTGCTGTAATGTTACATTGCATACTTGTTCCAGTGTTAGTGTGAACCTGCTTCAGTGTTACAGTGCGTAACTGCTTCAATATTACAGTGCATATCTGTTTTAATGTTACTGTGTGTACCTGCTTCAATGTTACAGTGCGTACTTGTTTCAGTGGCAGCTGGAATACACATTTAAAGAATAGTTTTCATGTATTTTGTCTGACAGTATGTTTGTGCTTCTTCCAAACTGATTCCATGATCCCAGAGAATCAGGTTATTATTAAAGTGCAAGAGAAAATATTTTCACATTCCAATAATCTGATCACTCAGAAGAGCAATAGTACCACGAAAGGCTCTCCAAAAGCTTGAAAAATAGATAAAAGATGTAATTTTCCAAAATGTAAATTAGCTTTATTTTTGTTCTTCACATAAGAATCTTTATCAAATCTATGTGTCATTGTAACTTCAATAATTGTGCAGCAAGATTCCAATAACTGGGGACCCTTCGTACAAAATGGAGAGAGAGTGGGACCATAGTGAGTTAACCATGTGTCACTCTGCAGCAAACATTGTTAGATATAAATTGACAAATAGAAATTCATATTTGCTGAAACTCTGTAAATTCAAACTCAGCATTCAAACAGCTCACAGTGCAGTAACAACATACCACCTTCTCATATATATTACTCATCCCCTCAACAATCGCAGATACAATCGCATTATCCCCATCCCTCCCACTCAACATGCCCCTGCTTACAATCACCCCACTCACTTTCTTACCCTCTTATTCCCCCTAAACACTCTCCGTCAGTTACTCTCCCCTCACTCACTCTCCCCTCACTCATTCTTCCTCACTCACTCTCCCCCTGTTCACTCTCCCCTTGTTCATTTTCTCCCATTCAGTCTCCCCCACTCAACCTCCCCAGTCAACCTCCCTCACTCACTCTCCCCTCATTCACTCTCCCCATTCACTCTCCCTGCATCACTCTCTCCCCACACTCACTGTCTCTCCTCACTCACTCTCTCCCTGCACTCTCTCCATCCACTCACTCTTTCCCCATTCACTGTCCCTTAACTCAGTCTTCCTGCACTCACTTTCCCCTCACTCATCTCTCCCTATACTCACTCTCCTTTCACTCACTCTCTCCCCACACTCACTCTCCCTCCTCACTCATTCTTTCCCTCCACTCACTCAGCCTCCGCTCACTCAACCCAGATTGTTTAGAACGAACATTCATCTTAATCCCATTCTGCTGTCAATTGAGGGTGCAGATTTCTGTAGCGAATATCTTATTTGAAAAGATCTAACAGAAAACTATTTTTAGCCAGTTATTTAGCTTAGAAACTTGTACAGACAGATGTGTTGGCTCAGGTGGTTCCAATCTGGAATGCCATGCACCTGTTCAACAACCTGTAACATCAAGCAAAGTTATGCCAATATCTGTCCTGTGTTACCTGGTGTCTAGTCTGTCATCCTACCCTGTTAGATAGTGAGTCTTGTCCCCTCCTCCACATTGTTCCTTTTGTTTCCGTCCATTGACATCATGCTGGATAAGGTAAGGACACAAAACTGGGAATATTCCTGTTGAAATGCAATGGGTATGATGACTATTGTGATGGGCTGTGTGTTGGAGCGCCATGTTCCAAAGTGCTTTCCTCAATCGTGTGTCTTGATTTGGAAATGTGAAACTGAGACTGTTGCGAATGTGATGTTCACTTGCTTGGTTCTGGCATGGTTACCACCCCACACATTGAATCGCTGCATCGTTTACACTGTGCTGCATGCATCAGATTGCCTGTGAGGCAGCACTTGCTTAGAAGTGAATGGGTCACTGAGTTAGCTGACCTTCTTAGCACGTATTGAGGTAGATGAAATTGTGGCAAAAATGAATGACAAGTGATGCTGCAATGGACTCTCTTTCATGGTTTTCACTCTAACATTCAGCATGCTTGCCAGATATACAGTTTGCTAATCCATTCTAATGATGGTGTGTATGTCCATGCTAAACTCTGGAACAGCAATAGTTCATTGTTACTGTAAGATTTTGAGAAAGCTCTCTTAAACACTGGGTGTACATTTAAGCATTAGTGTAATCTATAATACCAGTAATTTGGACACAACTTAATCTAATTCCTTGAGTGAGGAGCTTTAGGAACAACTCTCCCCCAGTGTCCACTTTTGTCTGCTACACCAGTTCCCTCCCACCATTGAGAACTAAAATGAGTGACACCTGATTCCTTTCAATACCAACATCCAGAATTGTTGCAATGCTTTTTCTGAAAGACTTTAAGTGCAGACAAGGGAAGAAAAGGGATAGTGAATCATTGGACGTGAGAATTGTTTAATTTCCTGGAACTAAGGCTAATATATAGACGGATCAGCCATGAATCACTCAATGGTGGAATAGGCTCTTGGGGCTGAATGGCCTTTCCTGTTCCTAGACATAATGATAGTGAGCTGATACTCCGCAAAGTGAAAATCAACTTTCCAAAAGGTTTTAGGTGCTCTGAAACCCATGACCATCTGACACATCCTCAGAGAGAGCCCTGGTAGAAAATCAGTCCTTAAGAACAATTTCAGAACTTCCTTGTGCTGGATATTCACTGACTGTGTCTTTCCGGAGATATGTGCTTTAGCGATCACTACTAATTGACAAATACCATGTGATTCTTGATCACAATTGCACGCTTTAACCTAACATCTTTGCTTATTCCTTAACCCAGTGCCTGAGTGCATTATTTTCCTGGGCAGTTGCACCTGCTGCTTCAGTTCCTATTTTATGTTGGCCAATAGTTCTATAGAATCAACACTGCTCTGTTTAATAATGAAACTGCAGGATTCTCTTTCCATGGTCATGTGCTCTGACTTCTAAATGCTGCAAGACTCTCACTGTCTGTCTCTTTCTCTCCTTAGTTGCGCAGTAAGGATTTGTGATTTATATAATTTCATCCAGGTAAGCTTTCATATGAACCCAGGCATATGAAGCTTATGAGTTACCTCATTGCCATACTTAGTCTGATTTTCCTCTTATTCAGTCAAAGCAGGGTGCAGTGTGCTAAAGTGTGATAGAGAGCTTCTAAAGTCAAAAACCTTCCTCCGTGGCAGCAAAATCTCACGTTTAGTCAGTCCCAAATGTAAACTGTGGAGGAGACTGTTGCCGCTGGTGTCCTATAGCACAATTCCAAATTTCTCTCTACATGTTTCAATTAATATCCATCTGTACTTCCACAGAGAGGACATTGATATCAAACCCAGTGGATGGGCACAAAAAGTAATAAAATAGCTAAAAGAATTTTGATCATCACAGGAGTTGCTGAAATACAAAGAGGAGGAAGTTATGCTTCAGTTGTACAGATCCCTAGTCAGTCACTTCCCATCTTGAGTAATTGGATCATGTTCTGGACACTGCAACTCAGGAAGGTTATATTGACCTTGGAGACACTTCACGACAGGCTCACCAGAATCATACCTGCTCTGAAAAGATTAAATTATGAGGATAGACTGAGTATTATTCTTTCACAGTAAGAGGTCTCACAACACTAGGTTGAAGTCCAACAGGTTTAGTTAGTATCAAACTTTTGAGAATATCACTCCTTCTTCAGGTAAGGAAGTCCAAAGGTTTATTTAGTATCAAAGCTCTTGGAGTATCACTCCTTCTTCAAGTAAGTCTCACCTGAAGAAGGAGTAACACTCCAAAAGCTTGTGACACCAAATAAACCTCTTGGACTTTAATCTGGTGTTGTGAGATTTCTGTCTCCCCTCCGGTCCAATACCGATATTTCCACATCATTTATTATTCCATAGATACTAAAGGGTGTCTGAATTGAGTTTCCGTGGTGATTTGATAGTTTAGATAGAGGTAAATTATTTCTGCTGGTGGGACAAAGTGTAGAACAGTGGGAATCTAATCTTGAAATTAGAACTAGTCCATTCAAGGGAGTTTGGAAACACTTCTTCACTTTAGTGGCGATCTGAAACACTCTTGCAGAAGCTGTCAGATGAGAAGTTTAAAACCACAATCTCTATTTAATTGAGTGATGTGGAGGTAAATTAGTTGGAGTTAAGATAGAGAGCAGCCAAGATCTAATTGATCTTGAGGCTCACTGGGCTGAATGGCCTCTTCTCTTTCATTCCTTGGATGAGAACAATGGCAACTGAAATACCCTTCACCAAATATTAAGGTTGACCTATATAACAAAGTCTGAAAACATTACTCAGCTTTCTACATTGACCAAGGCAGCAGCCAATTTTGTCAAAGAAATGTTGATTTTCCAAAGAGGACACCCTCTCCACGTGGAGAGATTTGTCCTTCTTTTTGGGTTCTTATTGTTTCAGGAATCACACAGCAGGAGAGCATTCAGCCCATCGTACCTATGCTGGCTCTCTGAAAGAACATTCTCCCAGGCCCATTTATCTTCTTGGGCAGTTGGATAAGCTGGGAATACCAACTGTTTATTTCCTTATATCCAGATGTTGTTACAAAGAGATTATTAAAAAATGGTTTTGGCAAATATTTACTTCATGTAGATTTATTCTGATCTTTTTCACAAATGTGATAAAGTTCAAATGTGCTAGCCAGATCATGAGTTGGTTAACCAAGACACCGACACATGGTGACTTAGCATCCTATCTTATAGTCAGTATTCATTCCAGTAATCACATGGGGTTCTTAGCCAGTCCACACCCCACGCAGAGGCCCATTTGTACCCATTTGTTGGCACTTAGCATTGGCTTAAGTAGTAACTGCACCTCTGCGTTAAGAGGAGAATTGGTTAAACTGCGTTACGTTATTGAGTATGGCTATTCCATCATTGCCATAGTTAATGAGGTATCTGATGATGGAGTGAGATGACATTGTAAAACCATCATCTACATTATCCTTTTAACATTTAATTGGAACTAATATCAATCATCAGTACATTTAGCTTAACTCTTCATATAAAGCAACATGAAAACTACATACAACTGACAGGAACTGAACTCACGCTTTGCTGTTCTCGCTATGTGACAAATTATTTGATGTATGTTGTGCAAAATTCATTTTTCAAATAGATAGAAAAGCACATGAACAATGATTCTTTGTGTTCGTCTGAGCTTCCTTTTCACCACATCTAAATGTAATTAGAACTTTATATAAGGTACATACATTTCTCTGTCACTTCAAAGCTTTTCAGAGAATGCTGGCATGACCATGTCACCAGCATATGCCAGATGATTGGGCTGAAGATTGTCTCCAATTGCGTGGTGACCAGTGGCCTTCAAGGTCACAGTGGCCCTTATCTTCTACTGTACCAGCTCTTTCCAGGGGTCAGTCGGTCTGTCTGGTGAGTCGCAAGCTGCTGTCTGCAGTTGTGTCAAACTCACTGATAATGTTCTCTTTAGATGGATTGAGATATTCAACTCTGCATTCAGGGTTCCATTGACTATATCATCAAGGCCACCAAATTGGATGTGGACCAGGAGAATTCACAATGAGAAAAAATTCCCATGCAACAGACGTCCAGATCATCTCTGACCACATGACACAGATCTTGTCCATTAGCCTGACAGCTCATATGATGATTACTTCCTGCGACACTCACAACTGCTCCTGCTCATCTGGATGGAATGTTCCTGGGTGACAAAAGCTGTCCTCGAAAAAGGTGACCCGTGGTCTCACCCTGACACTCCAGAATATGGGTGGAAGAGAGATAAAGCAAGAGAGACACCTCCACATGGGCAGTGGTAGAAAAGACCCCGCGGCTGCTGAAGATGCAGTTCAGTTGCCTGGACCAATCAGAAAATGCATTGCACTATCCTCCATGTCCCTTTTCATTGTTGTCTGCTACACCCTGTACAATGTGACTCTGGCAAGGTAGGGCCTACTTGAAGCTGAGAGTCATGAGGCAGTTCCAGATGCCAAGAAGGATGACTCTATTGAAGTATCTAATGAGGAGCCCAGGGAGGCATAGGGTGAGGTTGGCATCAGAGAGGTAGGGGACACCAGAGAGGCCTTGATGATAGCACATCTCCAGCTAGACTGCCAAGGCTTCAATTTGAGCTCATGTCAAAAGTGCTGCCTCCTTACAACACATCAACCTGACGTCCACTCGCAGTCTATGAAATGCAATAAAGCCCAAAGCCCTTACTGCCCCCTGGCTTCTGTAAGAACCATTATCCATACCCACACCATTACAACAAAATCAGTGTTTGTGTAATATTTAAAGAAATAAGAATTAAACATAATGTTTAATTTTTGTGGTTTTAATAATCACACCACAAAGAAATAATGCATAATGAATGGAAATAATGCCACTTGTGAGAATCCTTGCGGTGTACAAGGTTCTTAAACTGATGTTAGTGGATGAACTTTTCTATGACAGAGACCCTGTACTCTGACTCGTGGGAATTTCTGCAAGATCTCCCCAACTATTCCTGCCGGAGAACCAGCATCTACCCTCTACCTGACAACTCAGCATTATCCTGCTCTCCATCAGTATCCTGGCTGTTGCACCCGAGGCTAGCTCCTGGTGTGAGTTTGCCTTGCCCTCCCCAGTGTGCACTGCCATCTGACCCAATTACCTCGTGCCCACTGATGTGCTTGTATCTGATGCCTATTAGCGAGGGAGAGCGTGAGGTCAGTGTTTCCCCTTTGGGGTTAAAGGGGGAAGATGCTCTGTGTCCCTGAGCCTCTTGTGGATGGAGAATCTGCAGCAGGAAGGGAGCTCGTCAATTCATTCAATTATCACATGGTCAACTTGCAGGCTGGTGAGAGAATGAAGATCTCAGCATGGTACCATGTTGGTTGGCGGATCAGTGGGCAATGCTGCTTTGATGTTTCCAGTTCAGATGTCAAGACCCTACAATGGTTACTCTTCCCACCATTCTCACATCTGTGCACTGCACATTGACCTTCCTCCTAGACCCCTACCTCATGCCCAGCAGAACAAATTTCCAAATGGCCTTGGAACCCCAGAGCATCCATAAGAACATAAGAACATAAGAAATAGGAGCAGGAGTAGGCCATTTAGTCCTTCGAGTCTGCCCCGCCATTCAATAAGATCATGACTGATCTGAAGTGGATCAGTTCCACTTTCCCACTTTCTCCCCATCACCCTTAATTCCCTTGTCTATCAGAAATCTCTCTACCCGTGACTTAAACATATTCAGCAAGGTAGCCTCCAACACTTACATGGGCAGAGAATTCCAGAGATTCACCACCCTCTGAGTGAAGAAATTCCTCCTCAACTCCGTTCTAAACTATGTCCCCCTTCCCCTTATTTTGAGGCTGTGCCCTCTAGTTCTGTCTTCCTTTCTAAGCGGGAAGAATCTCTCTACCTCTACCCTATCTAGCCTCTTCATTAACTTGTAAGTCTCTATAAGAGCCCCCCTCAACCTTCTAAACTCCAACGAGTACAGGCTCAGTCTATTTAATCTCTCTTCACCATTCTAAGGTGGCTCCTCTGAGGCTATTCGCGGCATTCCCTTGCACTGTGGCTTCTCTTCTCCTGACAGGGCTGAGCAAATTTCATCATTAGTTCCCCTCTCCCTGCAGCACCATTCCAGCCGGGACCACCCACCCCTGAGACCCAGCTTGTGGGCACCTCACCCATCAGTGCACCCAGGCTAAGCAGTGGGACTTTGGCTGGTGCAAGCCTGAATGCCAGTTGGATGATGAGGAACAGCTTCTGAAAGACACATCTCCATGCAGCTCCATACAGAGAAGATGATGGAAATTTCCTGGCCTCCCTGTTTCTCCGGGATGGGATCTTCTGGTTTCTCCGCTGCCAATGGGATTTTCCATTCACTGAACCCCACACTGCCAGGAAATCCATGGCAGGGGTGTACCATCGGCAGGAACACAAGATTCCGCTGGTGTGAACAGTTGGAAAATCCCTGATTTCTTCACCTCAGCCTGCTCCACTGACACTGATCCTTTGACTTGACTTTCAAAAATGTGATGGTATCTCCTTTGTCCAGTAGGTGCGGAATCCTTCACTTGTTGTTGTAGTAACCAACCATCCAGTGTTTTAAAAGAGCTAATAATCTGTTCAAAATACATTGATTAGTTTGTTCTCTAGGATCTCCCCTCCGTCCAATCACCAGCACACTAGTTCCAGTGACCATTGTCTATAGGGATATACCAGCCTGGGGGTAACAGCACCTCTCACCCCTGTGACCTCTGTTATAGTGAGTAACAATGGCTTGGGAACACCATCACCCTCTAAACACACATCCCATCTGACTTGACTTGACTTGAAAATATATTGCTGTCGTTTCAATATCACTGGGTCAAAATCCTGAAACTCCACCCTTATCGACACTAACACAGCAGACTAGAGGGGCTGACTCTTGATCCCATTTTCCGATGTGTTATAGCCTACAATTCCGAAATATAACATAAATTTTGCCACGGAAGATTGTCTATCAGTTCAACTAAAACTCCTGTATTGGAGCACCACGCCTATACCTCTATTATTATAGAAAAAGAGGCTGCATCTTCTCTGAGTCAGAAATTTATCTGTTCAAATCCCTGCACCCAGAGACTTGAACACACAGTACAAGCTGACACTCCCAGTGCAGTACAGAGGGAGTGCTGCACTGCCAGCTGTACTATCTTTCATCTGTGACACTAAACTGAGTCCTCCGCCTCCTGCAGAGGCTGATGTAGAAGATCCCATGCCAGCCTTCGAAGAAGCGCAGGTGAGGTGTGCTGGCCAATCATGTTTCTGAACCAACATTGCTGAAATATATTTATCTGATAATTATCACATTGCGGTTTGTGGGACTGATGGACAGCAGCATCTTCAAATTACAGAAGTGAACACACCAGAACTATTTCATTAGCTGTAAAGCACTTGGGGAATGTACTAAGGATGTGAAGGTTGCCATCTAAGTGCAGGTCCTTTCATGTCCACTTTTGTACCACAGGTACAACTTTAATCATTCCTCCCATGTCATCACCATCCTATTAAAAACCTGACCATCAATTATTCCAGGTTAAGTAGTAAATCTCTTGAATGAACTTTGTCGCTAGTGTAAAGATGCATTTTCACACACTTCGTTAGCAAACACAAAAGTATTTATTCATGAGAATTGTACAGCAGCCTCATGGCTGTAGTTCACTCTCAAAGTGTCTCTGCCTCGGAACTTCTCTCACCATGGGGCAACTCTGCACTCTGGAAGGCATGGTGGTGTAGTGCTTAGCACTGCTGCCTCACAGTGCCAGGGAACTGGGTTCAATTCCCAGGTTGGGTGGCTGTGCATAGTTTGCAAATTCTCCCCGTGTCTGTGTGGGATTCCTCCTTGTGTTTCCTCCCACAGTCCAAAGATGTGCAAGTTAGGTGAATTGGCCATGCTAAATTGCCCCATAGTGTCAGGGAAGCTAGCTAGGGTAAATGTATGGGGTTATGGGGATAGGGCCTGGTGAGATTGTTGGTGTAGACTCAATGGGCTGAGTGGCCTTCTTCTGCACTGTAGTATTCTATAAAACTCTGAGCCCCAATTGGTCACCCATGCCATGTGACCCTTACCCTGCTGTGTTTGCCCTAAAAGGACCAATCAGCACAGGGTGGGGGGAGGGGAATTTAATTCTCAATTAAGTCAATTTGTGATGAAGTTCAGAATCACTGCAGTTTTATAAAACAATGGTGAAGCCAGTCTAATAGGGAAAAGAACTTTGTGAAGTTCTAGATCATTAAAATGTTACAAAGACATTAGAATAATTGTAACTAGCCCCTCAGAGAAAGGTTTTACTGATGAAGTGGTGGGGGTACTGATGAAGTGATTTGCTGAGAGGGTGAGATGAAAAGTGGTTGAGACGAGAGGCAGGTGTGGCACATAAACATCAGCATTGACCAGACGGGCCGAATAGTCTGCTGTAGATGGTCAAATGACATTATTATTCCAAGTAGCTTTACCGTAACATTTCACTTTGTGGATAATTTGTGAATGAACTGTCACATCCAGCCCTGCCCTGTTTGGAAAAATTAATACTTCTTTTCATATTATTTAGGTGGTGTTCCATTGTATGAACTTTTGATGCAGGGAGTGCCTCTGAACGTCATAGACTCATACAGGAACTCGAAGAAGAATAGTTTACCCCCGAAATAAGGATGGTCATCTCATGAACCATGTTTCTTTCTCTTCTCAGATCAGAATGTGATTGTAGATTATTGTTAGAGTTTGACAAGTACTTCTGACATGCGGCTGGTACCAATTTGCAATGTTCTGGGCTTGGATTGAACTTCGATAATCTAGAAACTTATTTGATCCTCTGGGTAGGGTTGTGACATGTCAATGACTACACACTTTAACCATAACTGAATGATTTCCGTTTGGCCGTAAGTAATTGCAAATCAGTGCAAACATTAATACGATACAATACATCCAGCTGAGTGTTGCATGCTGATTATAAATGATGTGTTGTTGCAATGATCTCACAGCCGATTCCCTGTTCACTTCAAAGTCCAAAATTACAAATTGTTCTCCACCTGATACCGTTACCATCTAAAAAACCGTGCATATATGTGTTACATGTTGGCAATCACTGACTTTTTTTAAAATTAAAATGTGAACATTGGCATTGATGTTTGACGAACTGTTTAATAAACCCATTTATCCTGGCCGATAGTTTGATATTTCTATGTTAAATTGTTGAAAAGGCTTTTTTCCTAACCAAACACCTAGTTGCAGATCTCTGCCCCTATCCAGTGAACTGTCAGTCACTGACAATCACAAACCATGTTCTTACAATGTGCCATTACATTTCTTTAAAGAAAACAGATTACAAATGAAGAGACAGTTTACAATCAGCTGTAAAGTGCTGCAGAATGTTTATTGCATGAAGATATGCTTTGAAAATGCTAAATAAACAGCTTCACATTACATGTGCTGACATTTTCTGTGTTGGTTGTATTTTGCAATGGTTCTAATAGTTTTCAAGTTTTAAGTTTATTTATTATTGTCACAGTGGTTAGCACTGCTGCCTCACAGCGCCAAGGACCTGGGTTTGATTCCTGGCTTGGATGACTGTCTGCACAGAGTCTGCATGTTCTCCCCATGTCTACATGGGTTTCTTCCAGTTTCCTCCCACATTGCAAAGATTAGGTTGATTGGCCATGTTAAATTGCCCCTTGGTGTCAGGGTAACCTGCAGGGTAAATACATGGGATTATGGAGATAAGGTCGGGATGGAATTGTTGTCGGTGCAGAGTCAATGGGCCGATTGACCTCCTTCCGCAATATAGGAATTCTATGATTCTATAAAGTAAGCTTACAAATGCAGTTATTGTGAAAATCATCTTTGGGTGCGCTAAGGCAGACTTTCACCTGTTTCCATAACTAGTAATTCCCAGAACAGGTCCTAGTCTGTCGCTAGGGACTGAAAGCTTGAGCAGCGCCACTCCATATCAAGCATGGCTGACCAGGAATCTCTCCCACTCTTATCACCAGCCATTGACATATTGGAAGGATTTACAGGTTGATACACTCAGCCTGTTTGACTGCGTTATGTCTCAGAGACACTACCTATTGCACCACAAGACTTCTTGCAGCAACAACAACTTTCATTACACAGCACCTTTATCATGATCAGATACCTCAAGGTGCTTCACAGCAACATTACTGAGCCAAATTTGATTTGATCTGATTTGACTTATTATTGCTACACAGTGTAAAGTATTATTTCTTGCGTGCTATACAGACAAAACATACTGTTCCTAGAGAAGGAAAGGAGAAAGTGCAGAATGTAGTGTTACAGTCATAGCTGGGGTGTAGAGAAAGATCAACTTAATTTAGAACATAGAACATAGAACATTACAGCGCAGTACAGGCTCTTCGGCCCTCGATGTTGCGCCGGCCAGTGGACCCTCTAACCTAAACTATTCCAATATCATCCATATGTCTATCCACCAAACATTTGAATGCCCCCAAAGTAGGCGAGTCCACAACTGCTGCAGGCAGGGCATTCCACGCCCTCACCGCCCTCTGTGTGAAGAACCTGCCTCTGACATCCGTCCTATAACTACCACCTCTTAATTTAAAGTTATGTCCCCTCGTGTTGGTCATCACCATCCGAGGAAAAAGGCTCTCACTATCCACCCTATCCAATCCCTTGATCATCTTAAACGCCTCAATTAGGTCACTTGAGGTCACTCAATTTGAACTAGATCCATTCAAAAGTCTAATGGCAGCAGGGAAGGAGCTGTTCTTGTGTCAGTTGGTACGCGACCTCAGACTTTTATATCCATTTCCTGACTGAAGAACGTGGAAGAGAGAATGTCTGGAGTGCGTGGCGTCCTTAATTATGCTTGCTGCTTTTCCAAGACAGTGGGAAGTGTAGAATCAACATACGCTGGTTTGAATGATTGACTGGGAACAAGTCACTGCGATACTCAGTTAGATGAGCAAAAGTTCGCAATCATATGAATTAAGAAGAGTAAGTCATTCAACCCCTCGAGTCTGCCCCACCATTCAGTAAGACCATTGCTGATCTGATTGTGGCCTTTTGGATCAAAGAGATATTTTTTATGGTGCATCTTCAGAATTAGGGGAGCACAGATATTTCAGAGAGTTGTATGGCTGGAGGAGATTACAGAGAAAGGGAGGAGCAATTTAGAAAGAAGAATATAAATTTTAATATCAAGGTCTTGCTTAACAAGGAACTAGCAAGCAAAGGATTGATGAATTAGGGAGATTTGATGCATGCAGTCATTTTGGATGGTCTCAGGTTCACAGATGGTAGGATGTGGGAGGCTGTCTGGGACTGTTCTGAATTAGTCACAATAATTTAAAGGTAGACAGACACAGCTGAGGGTTTCAGCAGCAGATGCATTGTAGCAGAGAAAGAGGGATATTACAGAAATAGAAATAGGCAGTCTGACTAAATTTTCATCAATGTGATAGTATTTGGCTTAAAACTCACACAGCACTTAATCACTTTGAATCAGCGTTTACAGAAGCACCTATTAGCAGCATAAAATCCAGCTCCTCATTTTTAACATTAAGGGAGACAAATGGTGCTGTAAACAGTGGCTGTGGATCCCATAATTTACTCAATTGGTGCTTTCTCGAGTACAGCTCAAAGAACATAAAACAGGAAGAGGAGGAGGCCATATTGTTCCTTGAGATTGGGCTCCACTGTTCAACAAGGCCATTGCTGACCTTCTATTTCCAGTTTCTCCATATCACATCATTCCTTTAATGTCCAAATATTTATCAATGCCAGCCTTAAATATGTTCAACGATGGAGCACCTACAACCCTCTGGGCTGAAGAAGTCCAAGATTCACAATCATCCAAATGAGGAAATTTCCCCTCATCTCAGTCCTAAATGGCAGACTTTCATCCTGAGACTACAGTCCTGATTCCTGTGAATTTGGAAAAACTCTGGAGCCATTTTAAAATGGTTGATAGGACACATTTCCACATTCCCGCCCTGATTCCCAACTTGCAATGTCCTCAGGAATGGGATGGGGTGTAGATCGTGATCCTGTACCCTGGTTGGTTTCATTTGGGAGGGAGGTGGGGAGGATGGGTTGATTGAGGCAGGCTGGCTTCTCAAAGACTCGGAGTTCAAGATCCTAAGTAGGATTCAGGAAAGTTTTGAAAGATAAATTCAAAACATCTTACCCATGCCACTATGCCCCTTCCAATAATGTGACAATAAATCAATTCAAATCCACACATCCCCCTCTTCCCTAGACCGCCTACTGAAGCCCCCTCTTCCCATTGGCCACGCCCCTTGCATTACACCCTACCTCTCGCTCTTGGCCACCCCTTGTTCTAAGCCCCACCTCTCGCTCTAAGGCTCGCTTTCCACAGGCCTCTCCCTTCTCCGCCCGGGCCCACCCCCCTTTTCCCAGGACCCCCCTCTTTTTCCGGACCCCTCCTTTTCCCATGCCTGGAGGATAGCGAATGTGGTCCCATTGTTCAAGAAGGGGAATAGAGACTATCCTGGGAATTATAGACCGGTGAGTCTTACTTCTGTTGTGGGCAAAGTTTTGGAAAGAATTATTAGGGATAGGATTTATAGTTATTTAGAGAGAAATGAATTGATTGGGGATAGTCAGCATGGTTTTCTGAAGGGTAGGTCGTGCCTCACAAACCTTATTGAGTTTTGTGAAAAGGTGACCAAAGAGGTGGATAAGGGTAAGACAGTTGATGTGGTATATATGGACTTTAGTAAGGCGTTTGATAAGGTGCCCCATGGAAGGCTTCTGCAGAAAATGCAGATGTATGGGATAGAGGGTGATTTAGCTAATTGGGTTAGGAATTGGCTAGCAGATAGAAGACAGAGGGTGGTGGTTCATGGGAATTATTCATCATGGAGTTCGGTTACAAGTGGTGTACCTCAGGGATCTGTTTTGGGGCCCCTGCTGTTTGTAATTTTTATAAATGATCTGGATGAGGGTATAGAAGGGTGGATTACGAAATTTGCTGACGACACCAAAGTTGGAGGAGTTGTAGATAGTGAAGAGTGGTGTTCTAGTTTGCAGAGAGACTTAAACAAGTTGCAAAGCTGGGCCGAGAGGTGGCAAATGGAGTTTAATGTGGAAAAGTGTGAGGTAATGCACTTTGGCAGGAATAACAAGTGTGTAGAGTATAGGGCTAATGGTAGGACTCTTAATAGTGTTGATGAACAGAGGGATCTTGGTGTATGTGTGCATAGATCCCTGAAAGTTGGCAATCAAGTCGATAAGGTTGTTAAGAAGACATATGGAGTCTTAGCTTTTATTGGTAGGGGGATTGAATTTCGGAGCCGCAACGTCATGTTGCAACTGTACAAAACTCTAGTGCGGCCGCACTTGGAGTATTGTGTGCAGTTCTGGCCTCCACATTATAAGAAAGATGTGGAGGCATTGGAGAGGGTACAGAGGAGGTTTACCAGGATGTTGCCTGGTATGGAGGGCAGGTCTTATGAAGAGAGGCTGAGGGATTTTGAGGTTGTTTTCGTTAGAAAGAAGGCGGCTAAGAGGAGACCTTATTGAAACATATAAGATGATTAGAGGTTTAGATAGGGTGGACAGTGATAGCCTTTTTCCTAGGATGGAAAAAGCTAGCACGAGGGGACACAGCTTTAAATTAAAGGGTGATAGTTATAGGACGGATATCAGAGGTAGGTTCTTTACCCAAAGGGTGGTTCGGGAGTGGAATGCCCTGCCTGCAGCAGTTATAGATGTGCTAAGTTTGGGAGTGTTTAAGAGGTTAGTAGATAAGTATATGGATGAAAAGGGAATGGTTTAGTTTGGAGGGGCGTTGCTTTTTATATTGGTCGGCGCAACATCGAAGGCCAAAGGGCCTGTTCTGCGCTGTAATGTTCTATGTTCTGTGCCCTTCCTCAGCACCCCCTACCCCAGCCCCCTCTTTGCCACAGCCCCTCCCCCTTTCCCCAGGCCCTCCCTCCTTTCCCGCGGCCCCGCCCATTTCCCAGGCCCCACCTCTTTCCCCAGGCCCCTCCTCCTTTCCCCAGGCCCCTCCTCCTTTCCCGAGGCCCCGCCCCTTTCCCCGAGGCTCCTCCCCTTTCCCGAGGCTCCTCCCCTTTCCCGGGCCCCGCCCCTTTCCCGCGGCCCGCCCCTGTCTAAGCCCCTCCCCGGGGCCTGGCTGCAGTCGGGGCGGGCTGAAGCCTGGCTGTCGCGCGGCGGGATGGGGCGGCTGCTGCAGCCGCTGAGCGAGGCGCAGTTGAGGCGGCTGGAGGAGCACCGGTACCGGGCGGCGGGCCGCTCCCTGCTCGAGCCGCCGTTGCAGCGCTTCTGGGTCTGGCTGCTGGATTGGACCCCGCCCTGGCTCGCCCCCAACTCCATCACCGTGCTCGGCCTGGCCTGTAACCTGGCCAGCCTCCTGCTGCTGGCCTACTACTGCCCGCGGGGCACCGAGCAGGTAACCGGGGGGGAAGTGCCTGATCCCGGTCTGAGTGCCTGATCCCGGCCTGATCCCGATCTGAGTGCCTGATCCCGATCTGAGTGCCTGATCCCGATCTGATCCCGGTCTGAGTGCCTGATCCCGCTGATCCCGGTCTGAGTGCCTGAATCCCGATCTGAGTGCCTGATTCCGATCTGATCCGGTTGATGCCTGATCCCGGTCTGAGTGCCTGATCCCGGTCTGATCCCGGTCTGATGTGCCTGATCCCGGTCTGAGCGCCTGATCCCGGTCTGATCCCGGTCTGAGTGCCTGATCCCGGTCTGATCCCGGTCTGAGTGCCTGATCCCGGTCTGATCCCGGTCTGAGTGCCTGATCCCGGTCTGATCCCGGTCTGAGTGCCTGATCCCGGTCTGATCCCGGTCTGAGTGCCTGATCCCGGTCTGATCCCGGTCTGAGTGCCTGATCCCGGTCTGATCCCGGTCTGAGTGCCTGATCCCGGTCTGATCCCGGTCTGAGTGCCGATTCCCGGTCTGATCCCGGTCTGAGTGCCTGATCCCGGTCTGATCCCGGTCTGAGTGCCTGATCCCGGTCTGATCCGGTCTGAGTGCCGATCCCGGTCTGATCCGGTCTGAGTGCCTGATCCCGGTCTGATCCCGGTCTGAGTGCCTGATCCCGGCTGATCCCGGTCTGAGTGCCTGATCCCGGTCTGATCCCGGTCTGAGTGCTGATCCCGGTCTGATCCCGGTCTGATGTGCCTGATCCCGTCTGATCCGGTCTGAGTGCCTGATCCCGGTCTGATCCCGGTCTGAGTGCCTGATCACGGTCTGATCCGGTCTGAGTGCCTGATCCCGGTCTGATCCGGTCTGAGTGCCTGCCTGATCCCGGTCTGATCCGGTCGATCCCGGTCTGAGTGCCTGATCCCGGTCTGATCCCAGTCTGATCCCGGTCTGAGTGCCTGATCCCGGTCTGATCCGGGCTGAGGCCTGATCCCGTCTGATCCGGTCTGAGTGCCTGATCCCGGTCTGAGTGCTGATCCCGGTTGATCCCGGTCTGAGTGCCTGATCCCGGTCTGATCCCGGTCTGAGGCCTGATCCCGGTCTGATCCGGTCTGAGTGCATGATCCCGGTCTGAGTGCCTGATCCGGTTGATCCCGGTTGAGTGCCTGATCCGGTCTGAGTGCCGTGACCGGTCTGATCCCGGTCTGAGTGCCTGATCCCGGTTGATCCCGGTCTGAGTGCCTGCTCCCGGTCTGATCCCGGTCTGAGTGCCTGATCCCGGTCTGATCCCGGTCTGAGTGCCTGATCCCGGTCTGATCCCGGTCTGAGTGCCTGATCCCGGTCTGATCCCGGTCTGAGTGCCTGATCCCGGTCTGATCCCGGTCTGAGTGCCTGATCCCGGTCTGATCCCGGTCTGAGTGCCTGATCCCGGTCTGATCCCGTTCTGAGTGCCTGATCCCGTTCTGAGTGCCTGATCCCGTTCTGAGTCTCTCCCTATGGGAAGCTGTGAGCTGAGGTGTGAACTATTAGCGCCAGTGAGGTATCAGTGCTTTAATTGTGTTCCTGTGAAATGTTCTGTGATGTTTTTCAGTGTCTAAAGGCTGTAAGCAGATGCAAGTTTTCTACAGATTAGCAGCAGTTTTTCCCATGGGAAGAGACTACATTATCCACAGTCAGAACCACCAGCCAGGGAATAGCTGCTTTCTTCCTTGTACGTTTAAGGATCTTTGAGTTGTGAGGTTGTTGGTGTTTATGCAAAGGGCAATACATAGCACAGAGTATATGGACATTGTATGTTACTGACACAAGGATGTAGTGAACATAAGAAACAGGAGCAGGAGTAGGCCATCCAGCCCCTCGAGCCTGCCCCGCCATTCAATAAGATCATGGCTGATCTGAACTGGATCAGTTCCACTTTCCTGCTTTCTCCCCATAACCCTTAATTCCCTTATCTATCAGAAATCTATCTACCTGTGACTTAAATATATTCAGTGAGATAGCCTCCACCATTTCAATGGGCAGAGAATTCCAGAGATTCACCACCCTTTGATGAAAAAGTTCCTCCTCAACTCTGTTCTAAACTGTCCCCCCCCCACCCCCTTATTTTGAGGCTGTGCCCTCTAGTTCTGCTGTGCATTCTAAGTGGGAAGAATCTCTCTACCTCTACCCAGCTATCCTTTTCATTATCTTATAAGCCTCGGTAAGGTCCCCCCTCAGCCTTTTAAACTCTTAACGAGTACAGATCCAGTCTATTCAATCTCTCTTCATAAGCTAACACCCTCATCTCTGGTATCAGCCTAGTGAACTTTCTCTGTACTCCCTCCAAGGCCAATATATCCTTTCGCAAATACGGGGACCAAAATTACACACAGTACTCCAGTTGCGGCCTCATCAGTGCCCTGTACAATTGCAACAAGACCTCCATGCTTTTATATTCTATCCCCCTCGCTATAAAGGCCAACATTCCATTCACCTTCTTGATCACCTGCTGCACTTGCTGACTGGGTTTTTTGCGATTTGTGCACAAGGAGCCCCAGGTCCCTCTGCACAGTAGCATGCTGCAGCTTTTCGCCCTTTAAATAATAATCTCTCCTACTATTATTCCTACCAAAGTGGATAACCTCACATTTGCTAACGTTATACTCCATCTGCCAGCTCGTCGCCCACTCACTCAGTCTATCCAGATCTCCCTGCAGACTTTCCGCGCTTTCCACGCAATTTGCTTTTCCATTCATCTTCATGTCATCAGCAAATTTTGTTACCCTACACTCAGCCCCCTCCTCTATGTAAATGGTAAACAGTTGAGACCCCAGCACTGATCCCTGCAGCACACCACTAGTCACCAAGTGTCAACCAGGAAAGCACCCATTGATTCCAACTCTCTGCTTCCTGTTAGATAATCAACTCTCAATCCATGCTAACTCCTTACCCTCAACTCCGTGTACCCTAATTTTCTACAATAACCTTTTGTGAGGCACCTTATCGAACGCCTTCTGGAAATCTAAAAACATCACATCCATCAGTTCCCCTCTGTCTACTGCACTAGTCATATCCTCATAGAAATCTAATAAATTCGTTAAACACAATTTCCCCTTCACGAATCCGTGCTGCGACTGCTTGATCAAATCATTCTTTTCTATCTTCTTTGATGATGGATTCTAGCATTTTCCAACTATGAACGTTAAACTAACCAGCCTATAATTCCCTGCCTTTTGTGTGCTACCTTTTTTAAACAATGGAGTAACAGTAGCTGTTTGCCAATCTTCTGGCACTTCCCCAGAGACCAGCGAATTTTGATAAATAATTACTAAGGCATCACCTATCACCTCTGCTATTTCTTTCAGAACGCTGGGATGCGTTCTATCCGGCCACGGGGACTTGTCTACCTTCAGTCCCGTTAGTCTGTCAAGCACTATCTTTCTAGTGACAATAATTGCATTAAGGACCTCATCTCCTATCATCCTCCTGTCTTTAAAATTTGGTAAGCTATTTGTGTCCTCTTCCGTGAAGATCGACACAAAAAACTTCTTTAAAGCCTCAGCCATTTCGTCACCCACCACTAAATCCCTCCTCTCGTCCTCCAAGGGTCCAACATTTACTCTAGCCAGTCTCCTCTTCTTTGTATGTTTGAAAGACTATCATTTTTTATATTTAGAGCTAGTTTAGTTTCATACTCTATCTTTCCTTTCTTTATCGCTTTCTTAGTCATTCTTTGTTGTTTTTTAAATCTTTCCCAGTCTTCTAATTGCCCCCTATTTTTAGTCGTTCTGATGCATCAGTTTTTAATTTAATACTCCCCTTTATTTCCTTCGATAACCATGGCTGGTTATCCCTTTTCTTACAGTAGAGGACTGATATTTGATTTGATTTATTATTGTCACGTGTATTAACACAGTGAAAAGTGTAGTTTCTTGCGTGCTATACGGACAAAACATACTGTACATAGAGAAGGAAAGGAGAGGGTGGAGAATGTAGTATGACATTCACAACTAGAGTGTAGAGAAAGATCAACTTAATGCGAGGTAGGTCCATTCAAAAGTCTGATGGCAGCAGGAAAAATGCTGCCCTTGAGTCATTGGGATGTGTCCTGAGACTTTTATATCTTTTTTCCAATGCAAGAGATTGTGTTCATTGTGTGTGGGGCCCTTAATAACGCTGGCTCCTTTTCCGAGGCAGTGAGAAGTGTATACAGTGTCAATGGGTAGAAGGCGGGTTTGAGTGATGGACTAGGTTTCATTTGCGACCTTTGTAGTCTTTTTGCAGTCTTGGGCAGAGCAGGAGCAGAGCAGAGCATACCAAGCTGTGAGACAACTAGAAAGAATGCTTTCTATGGTCCATCTGTAAAAGTTGGTGAGAGTTATAGTTGACATGCCAAATTTCCTTAGTCTGAGAAAGTAGAGGAATTGGTGGGCTTTCTTAACTACAATGTCAGTATGAAGGGATCAGGTCTGGTTGTTGATGATCTGGACACCTAAAAACTTGAAGCTCTCAACCATTTCTACTTCGTCTCCATTGGTGTAGACAGGTTCATATCCTCCACAAAGCTTCCTGAAGTCGAAGCGGTGCATAGCCGTCCAAAGATGTGTAGGTTAGATGGGTTAGCGATGTAAAGTGTGGGGTTACAGAGGTAGGGCTGAGGAAGGAGCTTGGGTAAGATACTATATCAGAGAGTCAGTGCCAAATTGATGGGCAGAATGGCCTCTTCTGCAGTATAGGGATCTTATGATTTTGTTTTGGGATGTGGGGTGTGTATCCCATCAGGAATATTTGATTGAAGAAAGGCTTTGAATTCAGAAGTGTCTGTGTTTGTCATTTCGCGCAGTCATGATGAAATAACAGATTCA
Organism: Sphyrna mokarran; assembly: GCA_024679065.1. Lineage (NCBI taxonomy): Eukaryota > Metazoa > Chordata > Chondrichthyes > Carcharhiniformes > Carcharhinidae > Sphyrna > Sphyrna mokarran. The sequence goes on along the minus strand of JAGIQG010000008.1, from coordinate 3,863,597 downwards.
GTATTATTACCTACAGAGATAGAAGAAATTACTCGTTTTCATGTGATCATTCACCATTAGACCAATCTTCAGCCAGAGCAGGGATTGCATTTATCACATATCCAACCCTATCTCTCTATGTGAAAGTGGGGAGAAGGTTACAAACCAGATTTGCTCACGTGCTTTTCAGGTAATCATTTGCCAGCCACAGATAAGACCTGAATGTTATCTGTATCCTGGGTGTGCTCTGCAAGGGGTTCAAAAACATCGGGAGGTCAGTAAAAGAGGCTTTTTGCGAGGTTAAATTGGTAGGAAACATGTCGACATGTAAGTGTGAGGCTTTTTCACTACCCACCCTTGAATTCAACTTTCATTTTATTTTTTAATTTTATGGTGAAGCTAGTTTTGTTTGAACTGGATTGTAGAGCTTCACATTCAGATCAGAAGCTGATTAATTCTTGATGCACACACTGACTTTATTTATTCGTTATATGTCTGCATTTCCTGTGGAGGCAACAGTTACATCCTGCAGCAGGTATCTGTCACACCCTTTCCTGTCCTACCTGTCTGTCAGCACTAACCACAAACCTCTCAAATCAAACTCACCCCTCGCCAAATCCTCCCCCTTCCAGAATTCATATTCCCGCTCTCTGTAGCGTTCCCAATTTTAATCACTCCACCACTGGATAGCTATTTTTTCGGATGTCTAAACCTAAAGTTTGGAAATTTCTGACTGAATTTCTCCCTCTCTCCTCGTTTAAGGAATACTTTAAACCTTCCACTCTGACCGAGTTAATGATCATCTGTCACCTTATGTTGTTGTGGTCATTTTTTAAATCTGACTTAACGCTGCTTTGAATTACTTTAGGTTGTTGACCCATTTCAATTGTCAATACAAGTTGTTATGGTGAAGCTCTTGTCCATTCTGAGTCCAAAGGTGTACAGGTTAGATTGATTGGCCGTTAAATTGCCTCTTCATGTTATGGAGATTAGCAGAATAAATACATGGGGTTATGGGAATAGGACCTGGGTGGGATTGTTGGTGCAGATTCAGTGGACTAAATGACCTCCTTCTGCAGTGTAGCTATTAAATAGCTTTTTGCTTTTATTTCTGTTCATTTCTACGTTTCTGTTTATTGTATGTTTCTATACTAAAGGATAATAAGAACATTTAGAACTAGGAGCAGGAGTCGGCCACCTGGCCCCTGGAGTCTGCTCCGCCATTTAATAAGATTATGGCTGATCTTTTCGTGGACTCAGCTCCACTTACCTGCCCGCTCACCCTTAATTCCTTTACTGTTTGAAAATTTATCTATTTTTGCCTTGAAAACATTCAATGAGGGAGCCTCAACTGCTTCACTGGGCAGGGAATTCCACAGATTCACAATCCTTTCGGTGAAGAGGTTCCTTCTCAACTCAGTCCTAAATCTGCTCCCACTTATTTTGAGGCCATGCCCCCTAGTTCTAGTTTCATCTGTCAGTGGAAACAATTTCCCTGCTTCTACCTTATCGATCCCCTTCATTATCTTATGTTTCTATAGGATTTCCTCTCATTCTTCTGAATTCTAGAGTGTAGCCTCAGTATACTCAGTCTTTCCTCATAAACCAGCCCTCTCAACTCCGGAATCAACCTAGCGAATCTCCTCTGCACTTCATCCAGTGCCAGTATATCCTTTCTCAAATAATAGCACCAAAACTGTACACAATACTCCAGCTGTGACCTCACCAGCACCTTATACAGCTGCAACATAACCTCACTGTTTTTAAACTCTATCCCTTTAGCAATGAAGGACAAAATTCTGTTTTGTGTATGTATATGCGCAGGTCCCTCAAGCCTGCACTTTCATTTGACTACAAGAAAGCAAGACTTGCATTTATATAGCACCTTTCATAACCCAAATACACAAATGGTCTGTACTTGCTGATGTAATGTAGGAAACACAGCACTCAGCACATAAGATCCCAAGACATATAATTACCTGTGGGCACTGAGGAATACCCATTTTGCTGCTACTCTGGCCTGTCCCTTTAAGACTGCTCCTCTCACTAAGCAAGTCTAAACAATCATAGCAACTTATAATAAACTTGTACGTGCCTGAGGACATGTACCAACCGACTCAATAACACTACATTCTGCATTTTCTCCTTTCCTTCTTTATGAATATTTGTCTATATAGTATGGAAGAAACAATGCTTTTTACTGTATCCCAATACGTGTGACAATAATAAATCAAACAAAGGGAGTAACAGCCCGGAGAATTTGGCCCTTGAATCGCCTCCTCATATTGTGAATGTCTTTGGAGAAATAATTTGTAAAATGCCTTCTGTTCAAAGGGAGAGATGGTGTAGGTGACAACGTGTCATAACTTAGTCAAGTTTCTAAATTGGCAACCCATTTTGCGCTCACAAAATCAAAAATTCTTCCTGTCTCCTTGGCTGTTCAATTAGCAGATAGCAAAGAATGTCAGTATGTGGGCTTGTGACGGGACTGAACCAGGGACCTTGAGATCTGCAGTCTTCAGTCAGCACAACTAAGAATAATCTGATTCATAGTGTTTTCTGTTGGAGCCAAAACTTATTCCTCAACCATCATTGTGAAAAGCAGATTATCCAGTCATTATCATATCATAGGATCTTACTGTATTCTGAATGCTGTTCTTCTTACATTATATCAGTAGGTACAGACCATTTGGGTGTTTGGGTTGTGAAAGGTGCTATATAAATGCAAGTCTTGTAATTGAATGAAAGTGCAGGCCTAAGAAACTGTGCTTGTTTCATTCCTTTGTCTAATCTATGTGGATTTTTTGCAACCTGTGCGTGCATACACACAGAGACACACACACACAAACACACACACCACATGCATTTAGTAGCAAAGTTTAAAAATAAGTTTTGGGTCACTGAGCCAAGAAGCAGATTTTCAGTTTGTTCCAGTATTTAAAGGGTTACTGGGACAGCCAGTCAGTATGTTGCGCAAATGTGGACTTAAGGCGAGGCAGGCTGAGAGGGCGTGGGGATAATGGTATCACAGCGTGTAGATATAATTGAATTCAATTCTCAATCTAATCAAAAAGACTTATATTTTATAGAGGTATATTAAAGACATATCTTATAGAGGGGATTTTATAGAGACTTACAAGATAATGAAGGGGATAGATAGGGTAGAGGTAGAGAGATTCTTCCCGCTTAGAAAGGAAAACAGAACTAGAGGTTACAGTCTCAAAATAAGGTGGGTGGGCAGTTTAGAACGGAGTTGAGGAGGAATTTCTTCACTCAAAGGGTGGTGAATCTCTGGAATTCTCTGCCCATTGAAGTATTGGAGGCTACCTCACTGAATATATTTAAGTCACAGGTAGATAGGTTTCTGATAGACAAGGGAATTAAGGGTTATGGGGAGAAAGCAGGAAAGTGGAACTGATCCACTTCAGATCAGCCATGATCTTATTGAATGGCAGGGCAGGCTCGAGGGGCTGGATGGCCGACTCCTGCTCCTGTTTCTTATGTTCTTGTGACTTCAGACTTTCATAATGATACAGCGCAGAAGAAGGTCATTCAGCACATCATATCTCTGGTTACTCCTTGAAAGAACATTCCAATTGGCCCATTGCTTGGCCATTCTCCATTGCCCCATAAATTTTCTTGCCTTCAAATATTGATTGCATTTACCTTTGAAACTCACTATAAAACCTGCTTCCACCGCCCCTCCAGCCAGTATTTAATAATTCGCAGAGTTAAACAGAATCTCTGGTTCATTTCCAATTATCTTAAATCTGTGCCCTCTGGTTACTGACCTTACTGCCACAGGAAACAGTTTCTTCCGATTTCCTCTCGGCAAGAGCCGTCAGAATTTTGAACCTGTTTACTGAATCTCACCTTAACCCTCTCTATCCCAGAATTTCCAATCTTACCACTTTGGTCTAGAATCTCACTCACACTATCGTTGTCTGTAAACTCCAAGCTACAGTTTGTGGTTGTGTTCACTAACAGAAGTATTTATACCTGATGCTTAGTTTAGATTTATTACATTGGATAAATTCTGGATTCCAGCAGCAGGAAACTGGTTTGGTCTGCCATAAATAATAGTGACTGTACATTCCAGCCTTCTCATATTTAAATAATTGGCTTGTATTGAGTTTCTACACCCCATACATACCTGTCTGATGATAATCCTGTCACATCCGTTTGCTATTGTCAGAATTCATGTCTGTTTGTAATTAACTCCGTGGTGATTTTTAACTAATTTTTAATTTAAAAATTGCATTGCACTGCGAATTGACACAAGGTGTGCAAATTGGGTGGGGTAATAGATACATAGAGAAGCAAAATGAAGGGTGTGCAGCACAAGGGGGGGGTGGGGCGAAGGGTGTACAGCACAAGAAGAGGGGGTGAAGGGTGTGCAGCAGCACGGGGGGGGCGAATGATGTGCAGCACAAGCGGGGGGGCGATGGGTGTGCTGCACGAGCGGGGGGAGCGATGGGTGTGCTGCACGAGCAGGGGGGGGAGCGATGGGTGTGCTGCACGAGCAGGGGGGGGAGCGATGGGTGTGCTGCACGAGCGGGGGGGGAGCGATGGGTGTGCTGCACGAGCAGGGGGGGGAGCGATGGGTGTGCTGCACGAGGGGGATAATGGGTGCACAGTGTGGGCAGCAATGAATATGTAGTGTTTCCCCTCTGCCTTTACGTGTTCAGGAGTTGTTCAGCTCAGTCTGAGTGTATTTTGCTGCATGTGCGTTTCCTGATAATGTTTTGGAGTTTGAGTTTGTGATCAGGGACAAAGTTCAGCTTCCAGACTTTCCCGTGTTCTGTGAGGTGATAGGGGATTTAGAGAGAGAAAATATGCAGAACACATTACAGCCAGTGAAGTACTCCTATAGACATTGTAATCTGGGAAATGCAGCAGCTATTGTGCACAGCAAGATTCCACAAACAGTAAATAAAAATGATCAGTGATGTTGGTGCGGTGTAAGTATTAGCCGAAGATATCTGGCAGTACTCATAGAACCGATGAAGCACAGAAACAGACCTTTTGCACCGCACCACCCCACCCCGGTTGTTGCTGAACCATTTTTCTGCCTAATCCCATTGATCTGAATCTGAACCATATCCCTCCACACCTCTCTCATCCATTTCCTGTCCAAGTTTTTAATAAATGTTAAAAATGAGTCTGCATTTACTCAGCTCATTCCACACTCCCACCATTCTCTGTGTGAAGAAGCCCCCCCTAATATTCCCATTAAACTTTTCACCCTTAACCCATGTCGTCTAGTATTTTTCTCCCCTAGCCTCAGTGAAAAAAGCCTGCTTGCATTCACTTATCAATACCCATCATAATTTTATACACCTCTATCAAATCTCCCTTCAGTCTTCTACGCTCCAGGGAATAAAGTCTTAATCTATTCAACCTTTCTCTGTAACTCAGTTTCTCAAGTCCCGGCAATATTTTTGTATTCTTTCAACTTTATTGATATCCTTCCTGTACACAATACCAAAACTGCACACAATACTCTAAACTTGGCCTCACCAGTGTCTTTTACAACCTCACCATAATATTCCAACTCTTATACTCAATACTTTCATTTATAAAGGCCAGTGTTCTAATAGCACTCTTTACGACCCTATCTACCTGTGACGCCACTTTTAGGAATTATGTATCATCTTCAAATGGTGGCCCTGGGATCTTTTACATCCACCTTAGAGATCACTTGGGGCTTTAGCTTATGCTCGTGCCTCTGGAGTGGGACTCAAATCTGCAACTTTCTGACTCTGAGGCAAGAGTTCTACCCACTGAGCCAGAGCAAACAATGAGATCAATCTTCCCTTCAAGCCTGTTTCTCTAGTCAGTTGATCAATTAATAAAATGAGGCTAAGAAGAATCAAAGTAAGTGGGTGGAAGGTGGGGTCAGGCTATTGAGTTGGATGATAACTGTGTTAATGAATGGTGGAGCAGGCTTGAAGGGCAGAATGGTCTCCTCCTGCTCCTTACTATCTATTGAGTGCTGTGCATTGTATTAAACTGCTTCCGGATGAGTTAGTTTGCACGGACCATTACATCTTTGACCTGGTGTCCTCTTTTTTACAGGCACCTGCTTATGTGTACATTCTGTGTGGTCTGGGACTATTTATTTATCAATCCTTGGATGCAATTGATGGCAAGCAAGCTCGAAGGACCAACAGCAGCTCCCCGCTTGGGGAGCTGTTTGACCACGGTTGCGATTCCTTGTTCCACAGGTATGTGTGGTAGAGAAATCTTGGTGGCGGGGGAGTGAAGGGGGGGGGTGGGGTGGAGTGGGGGGGGGGGTGGGGGTGGCCAGTGGGGGTGGAGTGGGGGGGAGTGGGGGTGGAGTGGGGGGGGTGGGGGTGGATGGGGGGGGTGGAGGATGGGGGGGGGGGGTGGAGTGGGGGGGGCGGTGGGGGGTGGAGTGGGGCGGGGGAGGTGGGGGGGGGAGTGTGGTGGGGGTGGAGTGGGGTGGGGGGGGGTGGAGTGGGGGGCGGGGGGTGGGGGGGTGGGGGGGGAGTGTGGGGGTGGGGGGTGGGGGGGGGGGAGTGGGTAGGGTGGGGGTGGGGGGCGGAGGGGGTGAGTGGTGGGGGGGGGGGGGGGGGGGGGGGGGGGGGGGGGGGGGGGGGGGGGGGGGGGGGAGGGGGGGAGGGGGGGGGGGGGGGGGGGTTGGGGGGGGGTGGGGGGGGGGGGGGGGGAGGTGGGGGGGGAGGGGGGGCGGGGGGGGGTGGGGGGGCAGGGGGGGGGGGGGGGCGGGGGGGGGAGGGGGGGAGGGGGGGGGCGGGGGGGGGGGGGGGGGGGGGGGGGGGGGGGGGGAGGGGGGGGGGGGGGGGGGGGGGGGGGGGGGGGGGGGGGGGGGGGGGGGGGGGGGGGGGGGGGGGGGGGGGGGGGGGGGGGGGTGGGGGGGCGGGGGGGGGGGGGGGGGGGGGGGGGGGGGGGGGGGGGGGGGGGGGGGGGGGGGGGGGGGGTGGGGGGGGGGGGGGGGGGGGGTGGGGGGGGGGGGGGGGGGGGGGGGGGGGGGGGGGGGGGGGGGGGGTGGGGGGAGTGGGGGCGGGGGGGGGGGGGGGGGGGGGGGGGGGGGGGGGGGGGGGGGGGGGGGGGGGGGGGGGGGGGGGGGGGGGGGGGGGGGGGGGGGGGGGGGGGAGGGGGGGGGGGGGGGGGGGGGGGGGGGGGGGGGGGGAGGGGGGGGGGGGGGGGGGGGGAGGGGGGGGGGGGGGGGGGGGGGGGGGGGGGAATTGGGGGGGGTGGGGGAGGGGAGTGGGGGGGGGGGGAGTTGGGGGGGGGGTGGGGTGGGAGGGTGGTTGGGGAGTGGGGGGGAGGGGGGAGGGGGAGTTGTGGGGGAGGGGGAGTTGCGGGGGGGGAGGTGGAGGGGGAGGTGGGGAGAGGGGGGGGTGGTGGGGAGTGGGGGGGGTGGTGGGGAGTGGGGGGGGGGTGGGGGTGGGGTGTAGGGGGGGTGGTGGGGAGTGTTCGGGGTGGGGGGTGGGTGGGGAGTGGGGTGGGGGGGGGGGTTGGGGAGTGGGGGTGGGGGGTGGGGTGGAGTGGGGGGGGGGGGGGGGTGGGGGGTGGGGTGGGGGGAAGAGAGAGAGCAGAAGTCACCAGATGCAGTCACACAGGTTAATAAGGGCATAAGAAAAACTTCGGGGTTCACTTATAAAGGAGTAGAATTGAAGAACAGGCATCTTACAATAAATAAAAACAAAATACTGTGGATGCTGGAATCTGAAACAGAAACAGAAAATGCTGAAAAATCTCAGCTGGTCTTATAGCGTCTGTGGAGAGAGAATAGAGCTACGTTTTGAGCCAGCTCTGACGAAGGGCATCTACATTTGAAACATTGGCTCTATTCTCTCTCCACAGATGCTGTCAGACCTGCTGAGATTTTCCAGCATTTTCTGTTTGTTATTTTACAGTTGTGTAAAACATTGGTTATGTCTCTGCCTGCACTGTGCGGAGTTCTAGTTTTTATCATATAAAAAGACTAAGGTGACACTGGAGAAGATGCAAAAAATATTTACCAGAATGACATTGGAACTGGGAGTTCAGAGCTATTAGGAAAGGTTAGAGGGACTGGGACTCCTTCCTCCAGAAAGGTAAAGACTGAGGCTTCTTTAATATTATAAAAGGGTTTGTAAAGGTCTAGAAAAGATCTTACCACCAATGAAAGACCAGAATTAGGGGCCAACATTTATAATAGTATTAATAAATCCAATCAGGAATTCAGAAGAAACTTCTTTACTCAGAGAGTGATGAGAATGTGGAACTTTGTACTAAAGGGAGTATTTGAGGTGAATAGAATCATTGGACCCTACAGTGCAGAAGGAGGCCATTTGGCCCATCAAGATTGCTATCCCACCCAGGCTCTATCCCCATAACCCCATGCGTTTACCCTAGCTAATCCCCCTTACACTAAGGGGCAATTTAGCATGGCCAATCCACCTAACCCACAGATCTTTGGATGTGGGAGGAAACCAGAGCACCCAGTGGAAACCCATGCAGACACACGGAGAATGTGCAAATTGCACACAGATAGTGTCTCAAGTCAGGAAACAAACCCAGCATTGTGAGGCAGCAGTACTAATCACTGTGCACCTTGCCACTGTAGTATAGAATAGATAAATTGATGGGGCAGCTGCATAAACACATGAGAGAGGGAGAAAGGAATAGAAGGAAATGCTGATAGGGTGAAGTGTGATGAGGCTGTAAGGAGGGCCATGTGGGGCATAAACACAGGCACTGTAGGGCTGAATGGCCTTTGTCTTTCTCTAAATACTTTGTTATCTCATTCCAACTACAGCAGTAGCTGTATTTGTTGAAGTGTCAGCCAGAACCTCTTAACACTGATTGCCAGGAATGGGTTGCAAATTAGGTCGGAGTTTATTTCTGATCATCTTAAAAGCCAGTGATCTCTGGGAACTTTAATGTCCTTTCTCGGAATAGATATTGGAGAGCCATTGGTCAGCTCTCCCTTGTGTTTTAACGCTGTTGTTCCTTTTTACATTGTAGTTATGGTTGGCCTGGGCACCTGCCTTTCCGTTCACCTGGGAACAGATCCAGACCTGATGTTTTTCTGCTGTTTCATTGGCATCTTTATGTTCTATTGTGCTCACTGGCAAACCTACGTTTCAGGGTCCCTACGATTTGGCAAGTAAGTCTTCACGATTTGTTCACTACCATCTTGCCAATCCCATCTTATTCCTTATGCAGGACATGTCTGACTGGAAAAGATTTCTTTTGTGCAGAAATTGGGGAAAACGGTGTCCAGGAATGTAAATACATGGGGGAGTTACCATTGATCAGAAGCTGAACTGGATTAGTTGTACGAATATTATGGCTATCAGAGCAGGTCAGGGGTTAGGAATCCTGTGGAGAGTAAGTCCCCTTCTGACTCCCCAAAGCCTGTTCACCATCAACAAAGCACAAGTATTTAAAAGAGATTCTGGATTCCACTAAATATTCGCTGCAGAGAACTTCACATTGTAACCATTCTCTGTGTAAAGAGATTTTTTTGAATTGCCCATGTAATTATTTACTCTCCCCATTACTTGGCTCTCAGTCAGGGAAGGATTGAATCTGTTGTTTATTGATAGGATAACGAGGGTTAATGCTGAAATCTGCCACTAGTCTTTGTAGTTTGAGGATTCAGAGAACGGTCATGGACAGAAAAACACCTTCGTGCCTAACCACACACATTGTGAGGCCATTTGGCCCATTGAGCCTGCACTGACAATAATCCGCCAAGGCTCTATTCCCATAACCCCACATATATAATTTACCAATCCCCCCTGACGTTACCCTATCACTAAGGAGCAATTTAGCATGGCCAACAAATCTAATCTGCACAGTTTTGGATTGTGGGAGGAAACCGGAGCACCCAGGGGAAATCCATGTAAATATGGGGAGAATATGGAAACTCTATACAGATAGTGACCCAAGTTGGGACTGAACCCAGGTCCCAGGCACTGTGAGGCAACAGTGCTAACCATTGTACCATTGTGCTGTCCCAGAAAAAGAATGCTAATAAAATTCAGGCAGTAATGAGAGACTATCAAACAGAATATGGGCCAAATTTGACTGTTTTCCCTCAAATTTACATCTATTTTAGAAATAGCTGTTTTGGGTACAGAACTTGAGTGTTGCTGAAAACAAACATTTTGTTGAAGCTTTTTGTCTTGCACTCATCAGAACAGTTCCAAGAAAACTAATGTTAGGGGAAATAACATTATTCTGTATGAGAAGAGAATGCTGATTGGTAGAGGCATTGCCATGGAGAATGGTGACTTACAGTCAACTGTCAGGCATTGACTTTGGTTGGTGAAGGCATTGCACTGATAGATGAACCAGCAAATGGCTATCACTTACTTTGTTTAGCTGAAACAGACTCAATGTGTATCCCTGTTTCTGTCTGCAAAGGTGGTATAGTAACAAGTCTCATACCCTAACCCTGACTCTCCATTCACCTAATGAAGGGGCAAACCCCGAAAGCTTATGAGTTTATTATCAAATAAATTGGTTGGACTTCTTACTCTATCTGGAAAGAACAGGGTCCTGTATATTTGAACATACATAGCTTCCAGTACATGTAAATATGCCACACTGTGAGCTCAACTAACAATCTTAAATTAGTTGTCAGTTTACACTGAGGTGCAAAGGATTGAGGAAGACGTAGGGGACAGAGGAGAATTTTTTTTATTCTTTTGTGGATGTGAGCATCATTGGCAAGGCCAGCATTTGTTGCCCATCTTTAATTATCCTGAAAGAAGGGCTTTGAGCTGCCTTCTTGAATAAAACCGAATGGCTTGTTTCAGAGGAAAGTTATGAATCAAACTGGTGTGGATCTGGAGCAACATGTAGGCCAGGCCAGCTAAGGACAACAGTTGGTTTCATTCTCTAAAAGGTTCAGTAGGGAACCAGATAGGTTTATACAACGGCCCGGGTAGTTTCATGGTCTCGATCACGGAGACTAGGTTTTTATTCAAGATTTTATTGATTGAATTTAAATTGTGATGGGATTTGAATTCAAGTCTCTGGATAACCCAGCTTTCTGGAATACTATCCAGTAACATAACTTAATATACTGCTGCATTACCCAAAAGCCTTTTACTGTTGCAAAGCTTTCTTGACACAGTTTTCACTGTAATAGTTTTGATACGTTCCATTGCGGAATTGAAAAATAGGATAAATATTAGGAAGGGAAAAGTCTGTAAGACTATGAGGAAAGAGCAGTGTAGATTTTACAGAGAGCTGGAATGGGTTTAATGAGCGCAATAGGCTTTCGTTTGTCATCAATTTCCAATGTTAACGCATTTAAAATAAATTGTGCTAAAGCCTGCTTATAAATAACACAAATCTAGAATTTCACAGCAGCTTGTCAGGCATTTCAAATTGATCTGTGCAAATGGAATTTCAATTCTACTTTACATACATGAAGTACATACTTGACTGTATGACCAACTTCCTATGTAAACTGTAACAATATGGAACAAGCGTGTAACTGAAGTGACTGTTTGATGTTTCCGCAGCCATTTTGTGTGTAATATCTAAGCGGGCTGATTCTACAAGTGCAGGTTAATTGATTGGGAGCCTCACATTCAACCCCACACACGCATGTGCACATGCACACACACACACATGCACACACATATAAATAGCATGTACATACACGCTTGCACATGCATGCATGAGTGCATATATACCCTGAATTGTGAAGAGACGATGGAATTACCTGAATGAGTGTTGTGGATGGCATGCATGAGATTCCCTGATTCAGGAACATCACACAGCCTGGGCTCTTCCCATGCCCCACCACTTGGTGATGGGGACTTGGGAAGAGGAGGACACTATTTAGCCCCGCTAACCTATTCTGTCTGTTCCAATATTCAGTGAAATCATGGCTGTTCTGTGACCCTAAAGCCAAGTCTCTGACTTTTCTGCAAATCCTTTACAACCTTTAGGTAACAGAAATCCTGTAGTTGCACATTTAGAATTGTCGTTCTAGAATCAGCGTTAGGTGTTTGAGTGTCTGATCCACTATAAACTCACAACAGCTTTAACCACTGATCTCTCTATATCCGATTAGAATTGATGTAACTGAAGTTCAAATCTGCATAATGCTCATCTTTTTCTTGTCTGCCATTGGAGGAGCTACTTTTTGGGATTACCAGGTGAGCTGTATTTTAACTTATTGATGACTGCCTGCATTTGTTACAGAGTTTCAGTGAGAATTCTGGCTGTGTGTGTGTACATCTGTTTATTGTTGTTGTGGAAATGACATCCTTGAATTTATCCTGAAGTGCAGTGAGTGCTATGACATAGACACAGGACAACCTATTTGTGGACAGAAAGATCCCACAAAAGGCCATTTTACACTGCATCACTCCATCAGCTCTCCTCTTTGTCACGGTACACGTTCCATATCCACCTCTCCACCCCCCGCCTCCTATCCACCCCCCTCCACACACACACACCTCATTCCTGATTGGTTGTGCACAATCATTGAGATTGTAATTTTACTGCAGGCCTGTAGGCATCACTGGAGGGAGAGTTTAAATCTGCGCTATGCAGGGCTCAATGCAAGGTGTCGATGCAGGGCTCAATGCAAGGTGTTGATGCAGACTCAATGGACTGAAGGGCCTCTTCTGCGCTGTATCATTCTATGAGCACTCTGTCAGAATACTGTAATAGCAAGATCTGCCCACACTTGCTGTTTATGTTCTCCCGTTGGTCCTGCCCCACTCCCATCCGTTCCAGTCTTCCAATTTTACATTGCCATTATACCCTGTTGACGTGTATGGCTCTCCTGAGGTCCTCCAGAACCGGCAGCAACAGTGCAGACCCCACTTCAGGTCGTTCAGTTTCGCTCCTATATGAATCCAATCACCCCCACCTGGATTAAACTGCAGAAATATAACAGTTTCTTCCTCCCACTTCCCCCAATCCTCTCCACTGGCTGAATCAGTGTCAATTGACACTTGTCTGCACTGGGGCAGGAGTCCGAAACTCTCTTTCCCGTTCATTGTCCAAGTCACATTGGTTGCCATGTGATGTGGGAAGAGTCATTATTTTTCTGTGTATGAAGGAGTTTTCTAATCATTTCTATACAGTTAGGCTGAAATTATTGTCGTGTCCAGGGTAATTATTTTGTGAGCAATAAACCACTTCAGGTTGGGTGGGTTCTTAATATTCTCCATCAGAATAGAGTGTTTAAAATTTCTCGAGTATTAATAAGATTTGTTGAGATTGTGTATCTTGGCTTTGTAAACGTTCTAATGGATATTAAATCAATGCCTTGTTGTCAAACACCTCCTACCCTCAGGCATATTGATCAAATAAGCAATCAGTGGGTTGGGGAAAACACACGGTACCTGTCATTTACCCATTGCCTGGGTCAATATGAGTATTATTCATCTTCAGATATGTTTGTGCTGGAAACGAGAGGTCTTGGCCAACATCCTTCCCTCTAGCAACACCCTTTGTTGCATTGTTGTTTGTGGGATCTTGCTGCATCATTATATTTTCTCCAGGTTTGTTTGAAATCTGTCCCTTTAACTAGGTTTCAGTCTAGTATCTCTTTATTTGACTCAGTGTTAGATTTTGCTTGGTGGCACAACTGAAGCACATTGGAACTTGTCTAAGGTTATTGCATATACAGTCAGCCACTCTTCAAAGTAATTCATGAAGTGTTTGGGAGACTTTGAGAGATGTTAGCCAGCTGTTTATAAATACAAGTTCCTCCCAAACCACATTTCTTGTTCCTCTGTTAAAGCAGAATGGGAGTTCACAGGCTAATGTTAGCTGGGCCGGACGGCCAGTTTCTCTTCTATTAAACAGTTAGCTAGTTGTGTAGATTTTGAATTCTACTTTGTCTCAATTACAGGATTGAGTTATCTTAAGAAACATTTCTCTTGTATCTGGAAGGAGTACAGATTATCTGAGACAGGGAAAGAAGTTATTGGTCTGTGTATATTATTTTTAAACATCCTTTCCCCATGGGTGTGTAACGAGGATTGCTGTTGGCCACAGCAAAAACCTCATTACTGTTCAGTCATTGTCTAACCAGCTGTTCCTGTGTAGGTGATGTTGGAATTCTTGTTTTCTCACTTCCTCTGCTCATTGAGAGTAGACAGCATTCACAATTGGGGTTCATGTGTAGAATGTGATGTGGGAAGAGTCATTATTTTTTTGTGCCAGGACTAAGTAAAAATGGTCGAGACCATCAAGTTTTTATGTCTTTAGATCAACAACAACCTGTCCTGGTCCCTCCATGTTAACGCTATACTTAAGAAAGCCCACTAATGCCTCTACTTTCTCAGAAGACTAAGGAAATTTGGCATGTTAGCTACGACTCTCACCAACTTTTATAGAAAGCATTTTTTCTGGATGTATCACAGCTTGGTATGGACTCCTGCTCTGCCCAAAACTGCAAGGAACTGCAAAAGGTCATGAATGAAGCCCAATCTATCACACAAACCCGCCTCCCAATCATTGACTCTGTCTACACTTCCTACTGCCTTGGCAAAGCAACCAGTATAATTAAGGTCCCCACGCACCCTGGACGTTCTCTCTAATAACTTCTTCCATTGGAAGAAAGATACAAAAGTCTGAGGTCACTGACTCAAGAACAGCTTCTTCCCTGCTGCTGTCTGACTTCTGAATGGACCTACCTTGCATTAAATTGATCTTTCTCTACACCCTAGCTATGACTGTAACAGTACATTCTGCACTCTCCTGTATGATCGGTATGCTCTGTATAGTGTGCAAGAAACAATACTTTTCACTGTGTGCTAAAACATGTGACAATAAATCAAATCAAATCTTTTGATGTAGCTCGCCTGTCCTGTGTTGATTGCTGTACACAGGCCTCCTCCCAATCTGCCTTATTGAGGATGAATCATATTTGTAATCTTTCTTACTTCTGTCCCTCCTCCAGCAGTGACTAGAAGCCACATTAATTTGGAAAATAACTTGCTAACTTGCTTTTCCTTCATCTTAACTGAAGTGAAACTTTATTATCAGTTTAAAAATGAGATTTCAGCCCAGCAGATATTGGCTGCATTGTGTTACTAGCTGTTAGTTTACAAATGTCTCAGGGCTCTTTGCAATGAATTTCACTGATGTGTGCTTTCCAATGTGATATTGACGCAAACTTTGTGTTGCTTATTTTTTTGTTGTTGTTGTGTTCTGCTGCCTCTGGAAATTCCCGTTAAACTTTACACGGAATGGATAAAGAAAGGTAATAAAACTCTTCCTAAATTCATATTGTAATGATGCTGAGTGAGAGAGCTTCAGAATGTAAAAACATTTGGAGTTTTTTGTGTTCTGCATTAACAATGCCTGAGTTATTAATCTCACACTGGCTGCATTGCTTAGCGTGTTCAAAACACATTTCACAGTTGACGTCACAAACAGCTTCTGTTTATTCTTTCTCCCAATCCAGATTCCAGTAGTAGGACTGAGAATGAAGATTTTGCCTGTGTTTGGAATAATAGCAGGAGCCATCTATTCCTGCACCAATTATTTCCGGGTCATCTTTTCTGGTGGGACAGGCAAAAATGGTTCTACAATAGCAGTAAGGAAATTGAATCAATGATAATATATTTTCTGCACCTACCAGTCTCTAGCTGCTGATATTGAGTGTTGAATTCTTGTTTATTTTCTAGGGTACCAGTGTTCTGTCACCCTCTTTGCACATTGGCCTGGTCATTATAATGGCTGTCATGATCTACAAAAAATCTACCACACGCCTGTTTGAAGACCACCCTTGCCTCTATGTTTTAATGTTTGGATGCGTAGCTTCAAAAATCACAAACAAATTAGTGGTATGTGAATTTCAATCAAAGCAAAAGTTTCTATTTGCTGCCTGCTTTCTTTCACCTTTGAACAGCCATTGGAAATTCAACTCCATGCTGAAACCAGCTATATGTATACTGTGGTCACAAGAGCGGGACAGAGTCTGGGAATTCTGTGGCAAGTAATTCACCTTCTGACTCACAAACATTCATTCCCTCTGCCACAGTGAGTGCAGTGTGTACCATCTACAGAATGCATTGCAAGGCTCCTTAGGCAGCACCTTCCTAACCCCCAACTTCGACCAACAGGTGGGAGAAGGTCAGCAGATGCAGTAGGAACACCGCCACCAGCAAGCTCTCCTCCAAACTCCCCACTGTAACATTGTCCCTTCAGTGTCACTGGGTCAAAATCCTGGAATTTTTTCCCTGACAGTACTGTGGGTGTGCCTGCACCACATGGACTGCAGCGATTGGAAAAAGCAGCTCATCCCATCTTCTCGATGGCAATTAGGGATGGGCAATGAGTGTTGGCCTAGCCAGCAACAGCCATATCCTGTGAATGAATAAAACAGGAAAATAAAACCTCACCATCTAATGAGCTAACCTCGCTCAAAGGCTGGTGCAAACATTAATTTTTGAAACACTAACTCTCTCTAATGTGCAGAGCAGAATTGACACAGTTCCGATTGTGTTTTCATCCAGCTTTTTGGCAAAAGAACCGGGGCGGGGGGGGGGGGGGGGGATGAGATTTCTTTTTAGCATAGTGAGTTGTTGTGATCTGGAATGTGCTGCCCGCAAGGGCAGTGGAAACTAATTAAATAGAAACTTTCAAAAGGGCAATTGGATAAAAATTGGAAAAAGAAAAATGAACAGTGGGGAAGGAGTGAGGAGGGTGAGAGGAGTGGTACGGGGTGGGGGGTCTTTCAAAGAGCTAGTAGAATGTATTGAATGATCTCCTGTGCTGTCCAATTCTACACTGACACTACTTGGTGATGATATTCCCAGTTTATCAGAGGCACAGGGAACAGCTGCTTAGCCATGTTTAATGGGCGCTGCCTCATGTGGGATTACTTGAGTCATGTATCTGCTGCGTTACAGCAGGTTTGTTTTTTCTTTGTTTGTTTGTGCGTAACATAGGTCGTAATTAACACGCTGGTATCAGCTGCTGCAAACTCCATCCAGGAAGACAATATCTGCCTGGTTAAATTGGAGCACAACGAACTCCCCAGAGAAAAGAGCTGCTTCTGAGGATCATTTGGTGCCAATGAACAAAGAAAGCAGCTCCCTATCTGTTGGGAACATGGAAGCACCATTCAGCCACTCAATCAGTCAATGAGAGTGTCACTGTTCTGAACCAGAATACCACTTCCCTTAATAAGCTTTGGCTAACAAAAACCTACTAATCTCAATTTAAAATTCACAAACGATTTAAGCATCGAGTTGCATTAGGATATGAGCATTCCAAATTACTGTCCATGTCTTCCTGTGAAGGACACCTCCTAATTTTACATGCATAAGCTCTGGCTTGGATTTTTAGACTGTGCTCCCTCATCCTGAACTTTCCGAGCCAGAAGGAATAGTTTCTTAAATAGCTGAGGGACCAGAGAGGTAGTAACACTTCTCAATTGCTTTTTTCATCAACAATATGGAAAGGGTTTCTGTTACCTGAAGCAGGAGACTTCTCCATGGTAAAACAATTAAACATGGATTTGGACGGAGTAACGGCCTGATGGATTTAGAACCTAGATCATTACAGCGCAGTACAGGCCCTTTGGCCCTCGATGTTGCGCCAACCAATGGAACCAATCTTATGACCCTCTAATCTAGAATACTCCAACGCTATCCATATGCCTATCCACTGACCATTTGAATGCCCTTAAACTTGGCAAGTCTCACTCGTGGTAAATACTTGAATGAATGAGAGAGGAAATTTAGCAGAGTGATTGACAAAGAGCTGGGAGGAGTGGAACCAATTGAGTTGGCATGTTTCAATCAAAGAACAAAACAAATTACAGCACAGGAACAGGGTTCCAAGCCTGCACCGACCATGCTGCCCAACTGAACTAAAACCCCCTACCCTTCTGGGGATCATATCCTTCTATTCCCATTCTATTTGTGAATTTATCAAGAGGCCCCTTAAAAGTCGCTACCGTATCTGCTTCCACTACCTCCCCCAGCAACGAATTCCAGTGTTTACAGCTGTCAGTGTAAAAAATCTGCCTTTAAACGTTGCCCCTCACACCTTAAACCTGTACCCCCTAGTAACTGACTCTTCTACCGTGGGAAAAAGCTTCTGACTATCCACTCTGTCCATGCCTCTCAAAATCTTGTAGACTTCTATCAGGTCCCCCCTAAACCTCTGGTGTTCCAGTGAGAACAAACCACGTTTCTCCAATCTTTCTTCATACTTAATGCCCTCCATACCAGGCAACATCCTGGTAAATCTTTTCTGTACCCCTCCAAAGCCTCCACATCCTTCTGGTAGTGGGACGACCAGAATTGAACACTATATTCCAAGTGTGATCTAACCAAGGTTCTATAAAGCTGCAACATGACTTGCCAATTTTTAAACTCAATGCTTTGGCCAATGAAGGCAAGCATGCCGTACGCTTTCTTGACTATCTTCTGTACCTGCATTGCCACTCACAGTGACCTGTGTACCTGTACACCCAGATTGCTTTGCCTATCAATTTTGTTAAGGGTTCTGCCATTTACTGTACATTTCCTATTTGTATTAGACCTTCCAAAATGCTTTATCTCACATTTGTCTGGATTAAACTCCATCTGCCATTTCTCTGCCCAAATCTCTAACTGATCTTGTCCAGCTGTATCTTCTGATGCTCCTCATCGTCTTTGTTCCAACCGTTGGTCGTCCGCAAACTTACTAATCAAACCAGTTATGTTTTCCTCCAAATCATTTATATGTATATTACAAACAGCAAAGGTCCCAGCACTGATCCACTGATCACCACTTGTCACTGCCCTCCATTCAGAAACATACCCTTCCACTGCTACCCTCTGTCTTCTTTGACCGAGCCAGTTTTGTATCCACCTTGCCAGCTCACTTCTGATCCCGTGCGACTTCACCTTCTGCACCAGTCTGCCATGAGGGACCTTGTCAAAGGCCTTACTGAAGTTCATGTAGATAACGTCCACTGCTCTACCCTCATCAATCATCTTCATCACTTCCTGGAAAAACTTGATCAGGTTCATGAGTCACGACCTCCCTTTCAAAAAACCATGTTGCCTCTCACTAATATGTCCACTTATTTCCAAGTGGAGCTAAATCCTGTCTCAGAGAATCCTCTCCAATAATTTCCTTACCACTGATGTAAGGCTTACCGGCCTGTAATTACCTGGATTACTCTTGCTACCCTTCTTAAACAAAGGAACAACATTGGCTATTCTCCAAGTTGAACAGTCTCCTTTCCAGCATCATGCAAGTTTATCAAACGCTGATCTGATGTCACTCCATGTATATCGTTATTTCTGTTATCATTAGAGAAAGACGTTTTGTTTTTATAGGTGGCACACATGACCAAAAGTAAGATGAAACTACAAGACACAGCATTCATTGGGCCTGGGCTGCTGTTCCTGAACCAATACTTTAATAGTTTTATTAACGAGTACTTTGTCCTATGGGCAGCTATGGTAAGTACATTACATTGATTTCCTTAAAGGATGCAGATTTAGACAAAAAGTAATAAAATAGCAAAATACTGTGCATGCTGGAATCTGAATCAGAAACAGAGAAAGCTGGAAAATCTCAGCATCAATCGGAAAGGAAATAGAGTTCATGTTCTGATTCCACGTGACCCTTCTTCAGAACTAAAGAGAGCAAAAACTGATTAAATAGAAGAGGGAGTGGAACAGATGTTGTTCATCAGATACTCAAACCTTGCTGTGAAATACCATGTCCGTTTCATCTCCTGGGACTGGAAATAATTGGGGCTCAGAATTGATGAATATTGAAACTCAGATCACCTTGTCCACTTTAGAATCTTGTATCAGTACAGAATGTGGAGATGCTGGTGTCGGACAAGGGTGGGCACAGTAAGAAATCTCACAACACCAGGTTAAAGTCCAGCTGATTTATTTGGTATCACAAGCTTTCGGAGCGCTGCCCCTTCATCAGGGGACGAAGGAGCAGCGCTTTGAGAACATGGTTCCACGTGTTCCTGTTGGACTTTAACCTGGTGTTGTGAGACTTCCTACTGTATCAGAACGGTCCAGGTTCCAAAACAGAGTGGTACTGGTCTGGACCATCCCCCAATATGCTGGTTTTCCAACTCTCTCTAAGTTGGCTCTCTATCTCGTTTTCACTATCTGATGATCTGTAACAGTTCACTTTAGATTTTGGACTATTTTAGGATGGCTAGAAGGCCATTCAGTCCCTTGAGCCTGTTCTATAATTCATTTATATTTTGCTGGGTTTCTATCTGAGCTCCATTTTCCTGATTCCATTCTCTGTCATTGATCAATCTCAGTTTTCAAATGTTAAGAAATAGGAGCAGGATTTAAGCCATTTGGTCACCCCCAAGCTACCTGAGCCCTCAGTCTCCATAGTTTTCTGGGGGGGTGTCCCCCAGATTTCTGCTCTCCTTTTTGTGAGGAAATGCTTCCCAATCTCTCCCTGGATGACGCAACTCTAATTTCCAGTTTCAGTCCCTTGTTCTGAATTCTCACCAGTCAGAGAATTGGTTTTTTCTTATCTATCCAATTCTTTATTCATCTTAATCACCTCCAATTTTCCACTCAAGCCTCATCTCTACAAACCATTTTCATAATTTTAGGCAAGGGCTCTCTCCTACAACCAAATCATTTGATTTTTTAAAAAAATCATTAATTTCCACCTATCGCGCAGCCAAATAAAGAAAATTAATAAGTTTTTGTGGTTCTCTAATGAATGCCTTTAAAACCAAAGATGTGATTTAATATAAGATTACTTGTGACCAACGAATAAACTTGCCTTTGCTTTAATGGGAAGAAACCAGACTGCTGGAGGAAACCCACACAGAAGAAGGGTCAACTAGACTGAAACATTGGCTCTATTCTCTCTCCAGAGATGCAGGGGGACCTGCTAAGATTTTCCAGCATTTTCTGTTTTTGCTAGTGTCAGTTGTTTTTGGGTGATGAGATAAGAGATCTGAGCCGTGTTTTGCTTCTTTTCAGATATTCTCCCTGTGTGATTTGCTGATTTATTGCACTGCTGTCTGCATTCAGATTGCATCACACCTGCAGATCGAGGTCTTCCGGATTCCGTATCAAGCACCTGACCAGGTTCACAATCACCATGACTGACAATTTGCCCAAAAGGAGGAGGAAGAGATGGAGAGGGAGCACACAAGTCAATCTGACCTGTTAGTCAGAAATTCTGCTCAATCACTAAGCCAACCTGACCTTATCAATCTAGCGGAACCTGTAATTATCACTAAAATCATCTAATTATGATTTTGTAAAGATTGAGTAGAATCTGTGTTCATTTATCACAGGGTGTTATTGTCAAATCTGCATGCACAAGATTCTAGCTCCAAACCTTCTTAAAAAATCAAAATCATTTCAATCTCCACCATTCATCTTCATTGGTCCAGCAGCCAGGATGCAGATGTCTTAAACCATCGTGTAAGAATGTTCTGGAATACACCCAAGTGCTGGTTACGGTCTCAGTGACTGTACCATATAGCACAGAGTCACAGACAGGGATGTGCAGAGTGAGTGAACATTGAATACCCATGGAGAGGCTGGTGGGAGCAGAGGGAAGATGGTTCAGACCCCTGTCCAACACCAGCCTTAGTTGCCTTGCAGTTACCATGCAAGAGGGGACAATGGAAGAGGGGGAATCAATATTTCATTGATCCTGCCAGTAACTTACTGTCAAAAAGAGTAGGTTCCTTCCTTGGAACTGCACAGGGCAACAGCAGTGGGACAATATCACCTATGGCTAGAAAAAGGGGTGTTATATTCATGCACATAAGCAGCCGAGTGCTGGTGGCAGTGAGTTATGTTTAATGAATTTCCTCCTCCTGATGGGCAAATTCCTGTGTTTGAATCAGTGTAAGCCACCAACGCGTAGCTCTCGATCCATATTAATGATGTTTGTTCTGAAAGGCAGCTTTAGAGAAATGGTCAAACTTTGAAGTAAAAATTGCACCTGAGTACTCCAGCTTCTCAATGTCGAAAGAAATAACTTTTTTTTACACTACTTTGTAATACAATTTTAACCTCAAGTCTTGTACCGTGCAATATGTTTAAACTGACAATGCAAATACCACACGATGCTTGCCGATTAGAGCTTCAACTTCAATTGCCTGATTTTTCCATTGCTACTTGTTCAAGTTAACATGGGGTGTCGGGGGTGGGGGTGGGGGTGGGGGGAAACGGGAACAGGAAAGAGGTGGCGGGGGGGAGTCCCTGGAGAACAGAGAAAGGTTTGAAGGTACATTTCATATCCAAAGTTTCCAAGAATTTAAGCAGGTAAATTCCACTGTAGTTGTAACATGTTTGATGTCTTGAGACAGACTGAAAGTTTCTGCTGTATAATCATGCTTTTCATCATCACCGGGTCAGAATCCTGAAACTCCTCCCCAACCCTCTCCCTAACTGCACTGTGGTTGTACCTACACCACATGGACTGCAGTGGTTCAATGCTATCTTCTCAAGGGCCATTGGGGATGGGCAATAAATGCAAACCTCAATTGTGATGCCAGAAAGCTTGAATGTGGCTTTTTTAAGCAATGGAACCTATCTGTTCACTAATCGGGTAAGCTGCCAAATTTTCTTACTCTTTGTGTTAGCTGTAATAATTTAGGTTGCTGGTACGTACTATTGTCTTGCACTAAGACAGGCTAAGTAGTTGATTAATGAGTGCACAGAATGAAAATAAAAGCATAATCATACTAGACTCCACTGTTATCTGCTAAAACTTTATAACTGTAAAATTGGATGTTATAAGTGAATTTCCTCAGGTTATCTATATATATTATATATATATCTGCAATTTCTTTTTTGCTTTGAGTGGGAAAGTAACTAATTTTTCTCCAAGCAAATACTTTTGTCTCTTGTAATGTCTTTCTACTTTTTTCAATTAAACCTAAAATCAAATCTACAGAAACGCTTTGTCTCATTGACTTTCTATCGTTCATAAATAATGGAACGGTTTTTGAAAGGCTCAGTGTTTGAACAGCAATAGTGCCTTCAATACAGTGGCATATTTGTACATGGAATGAATCACATAGGAACAGGAGGCGGCCATTCAGCACCTATCCACCATTCAGTGAGATCATGGTTGATCTGTATCTTAATTCTAGTTACGTCCCTCCACCCTTGTTTCCCTACCCCATAATGCACTCCATTGCCTTACACAAATATATCTGACTCAGATTTGAACATTTCTATCCAGCCTCAGTCTCAATACTTTTAATGAGGAAGCGAGTCTCAGATTTCCACACCTCTGGTGTTTGAGGAGGCGGTCTATTCTCAGCCCAGCTCCAGTTTTAAGCTTACTTCCCACCAGAGAGATTTGATCATAGTTCACCACAATCAGATCACTCCTCAGTCTTTTAGGCTCCAAAGTATATAAGCTTAGACTGTGCGACCTTCCCTAACAATTGGGGTGGCACGGTGATTAACACTGCTGCGTCTCAGCGCGAGGGACCCGGGTTCAATTCCCGGTTTAGGTCACTGTCTGTGTGGAGTTTACACGTTCTCGCTGTGTTGTGTGGGTTTCCTCTGGGTGCTCTGGTTTCCTCCCAAAGTCCAAAGGTATGCAAGTTAGATGGATTGGCCATGTTCAATTGACCCTTAGTGTCAGGGAGACTGACTGTGGTAAATCATGGGGTTAGGGCCTAGGTGGGATTGTGGTTGATGCACTTGATGGACCAAATGACCTCATTCTGCACTGTATTTCTGAACTCTCAGTCCTGGCATCGGCCAACAGAATGTTTATATGTTTGTTGGGTTGATTGTACTGAGCCTGTTGTTAACAGGGGAGGTAGTGATATTGGGATTCATTGGCAATGCTGTCACTATAACAAAGAACCACAGCCCCAAGTCTAACTCCCCCCCACCTGGCAGGGCAGCTAAATTAAGGGCAGTGTTTTAACACTGGTTAGATTGAGCCCTCACTTTGGGTGGGATTTCAGGTTCCTGGTCAGAATTCGCCAAGTTTTATACCAGATTTCTGCCTTGCTTTAAACCTTCTTCCTATGCTTGTTTCTTTCATAATGCCATCTAATTAAGGTGCTCAGACTGCCAATGAGTGCACTTGTTAACCTTTTGTTTGGGTGAATTAGTTTTTCATTTTCTTGGATAGGTCTAAGTTCTCTTACTCTCTCATGATTTAGTGATTCTTTGGCCTAAGCCCAGACCTGATTCTGAAATTCTGAAACACTTTAATAGCACTTTACTGCATTTTTTTTAAATATTTGACAGTGGCTGCAATATGTTTTCAAATAAAATATAGCTAATGCTGTCTGGACAATTGTGACAGTGTTTAGGCAAAGTATACGTAGCCTCCTTTCTGTACAATAAGTCAGTGGTCTGTTTAACAAAACTAATCCAAACCCATTCAAATTTAATACTAACATTTATAACATCTTTATGGCTTTGTTAAAAGATGCAGTTCAACTACTTTCAACAATTCATTGTAACTTCAATGTATTAACTGCATTATGTTGTATAGGTGTACATTCCAGTTCCAGTCTCCCCTCAGAAAAACATGGGCTGAAGAGACAAGCAAACATTCGCAATCTCCTCTGTGTCACATGAAGGGGAGAACATTTATCAAGTGGACGACCTGTGGGTTTATAATTTTCAAACACAAACCATGAAGGAGTCTCTGATCTTTGTAAGAAAATGACAATCAATCACTTGTTGGATTTTATAGTAAACCATTGCTGGTGATTTTTTTTAAACTATAATGGAATCACTTTGAAACTAGACTTTGTCTCGATACATTCCACATTATTCTTTTTTCTCTCGATTCATCAAGCTGTAGGATACAAGTCACTCTTCTGTACCAATCATCATTTTGTTCTGTAAAGTAACTGTTTCCTTCTGAATGTCATGCTGAAATCTAATTAAAAGGAGTATATTGTTTTCTTTTGGGTCTGCTAAGTCTTGCAAATTAAATACTTAAAAAATTACCTACTGTTCCAATATTTATGGAAGAGTTGGTAATTTAAGTATTTGCTGAATGGAATCAATGAATTAATGTAAACTTGCCAATGTTATCCTGACACAAATTTCAGATACATTGGAGTAAACAACATTCAATAAAATCCTACTCCATGTTGTCTTTTATTTCCTATTTTCCTGATTCAGACTTCTGTCTACTGTCGTCTATCTACTGGGCTCTATAACAAGAGAACAAAGTTAATTCTTTGCTGGTAGAATGAAATGCCACGGTAAGAGGCCATTGTGTCTCTTACAGCCCTTTAATGAGCTATCCAATTAGTTTCACTTCCCCTATTATACTCCCACAATGTTTTACTCTTTGTCAAATGGTATGGGTGGCACAGTAGCACAATAGTTAACTCTGCTGCTTCAGGGGTCCTGGGTTCAATTCCCAGCTCGGGTCACTGTGTAGAATTTGGGTGGCATGGTAATACAGTGATTAGCATTTCTGCTTCACAGCTCCAGGATCCTGGGTTTAATTTCTGGCTCGGATCACCATCTGCATGGAGTTTGCATATGCTCCTCGTGTCTGCATGGGTTTTCTCCAGTTTCCTCCCACAGTCCAAAGATATCCGGGTTAGGTTCATTGGCCATGATAAGAAATTGTCCCTTAGTGTCCAGGGATGCATAGGTTAGAGGGATTAGTGGGTATAATATGTAGGGATATGGGGTTAGGATCTGGGTGGGAATTGTGTTTGGTGCAGACCTGATGGGCCGAAGGGCCTCCTTCTGCACTGTAGGGTTCTATGATTTCCAAAGATATGTGGATTAGGTTGATTGGCCGTGCTAAGAAATTGCCCCTTAATTTCCAGGTACGTGTAGGTTTGACGGATTGGTGGGTATTATACGTAGGGATATTGGGGTGGGGGGGGGGTGTAGGGCCTAGGTGGGATTGTGTTTGGTGCAGACTTGATGGGCTGAAGAGCCTCTTTTTGCATTGTAGAGTTTTATGATTTATGAAATATTTATCAATGTTCTTTGGAAAGTTACTGTTGAATTTGCTTCCAGCACCCCTTCAGGTTGTCATTCCAGATTATAACAACATGCTGTGTTTGAAAACTATCTTTTTATCTGTGTATGAGGTGTGGATACTTAGCAAGACAGCACACTTTACAAAAGGTAAAAGCCAGGCTTTGGTTATACACTCCATTAGCTTAAAGTTAAAAGTAAAGTTTATTTATTAGTCACAAGTAAGGCTTACGTTAACAGTGATGAAGTTAGTGAAATTTCCCTAGTCTGCACAGTCCAGTGCCTGTTCAGGTCAATGCATCTAACCAGCACATCTTTCAGAATGTGGAGCACCTGGAGGGAACCCACACAGACACAGGAAGAACATGTAAACTCCACACAGACAGTGACCCAAGCCAGGAATTAAACTGGGTCTCTGGCCTATGAGGTAGCAGTGCTAACCACTGTGCCAACCCAGCTTCCAGCATTTTGACTCAGTGATGAGAACTCAATTACATAGCATTTACAGCACAGGCCATTCAGCCTAATGGATCTATGGTGTTTATGTTTCCTCCAACCCCTTGTCATTTCACCCTGTAATCCTGCTTCAATACCTTCAGCCATGCTGTGCGTGCTCTGTAGTTTTAATAGTGTACAATTTTACACTGGAGATTGGTAAACATCAGTGGAATGTGCATGAACCACAGCAGTTTTTCTTCTAGCTGTTGACCTTTGCTTAACAATCTCAGCAAGATTTCACAAAGGGCCATTTATCATGTTAGTTGAACATTCACAGAGAAAGCACAATACTGCGAGAATCCGCAGTTAAGTCGAGAATCCACAGTTGTTTATGAATCTTTGCTCCTCTCCCCTCTACCCCCCCACCCCGCCCCCTCATCTCTCTCCCTCCCCTAAATCCCCTCCCATCTCCCCCTCCCCTAAATCCCCTCCCATCTCCCCTTATCCCTTCTTGCATCAATTTGCTTTTCTGCCAACTCTCCTCAACCCCTCCCTATTCACCACAAACAATTGATTTTCTGTCTAAAATGTAAATGAAACCAAACAAAAAGTGAACGGTTTTCAGCTTTTAAAACTGGTGTACCGTGATTAATCCCAAGACTTTTAATGCAGTAACTGATATTTTAAATTAGTAATTACCTAATTAATGAGTCTTTTGGGTCTAATTGTTAAATTTCAAGCTTTTTCTGTACAAGGAGGGTTAGGCATATTCAAACAATTGGACGCAGACATTCAAAAAAAAAACAGCAAAGGAAAAGCTGCATGGAAGTATTGATTCAGTTCAGATTCTTTCCCCTGTGTGTTCCAGCCATTGCTGTGTGCAAGATTATACAATATGGCAAAATACAAGTTCAGTCTTGCTGGTGGAGGGATCAGTGACCAGAGGGCATAAATTTAAGGTAAGGGACAGGAGGTTTCAAGACAATGAGAAGAAAACTTTTTCACCCAAAAGATGGTGGGAATCTGGAACTCTGCGTGAAAGAGTGTTGGAGGCAGAAACCTTCATAACATTTAAGTATTTAAATGTACACTTGTGATGCCAAGACACCAAAAGCAGTGAGCCAAGTGATAGAAAATGGCACTAAAATTGTCGGGTAATTGTCTTTGATCAATGCAGCGCAATGGGCTGAAGGGCTTTTTGCTGTACTGCAGACCTCTAGGATTCTATAATCAGTGGAGTGTTTAACCCTAACTGAACAAAGAACAAAACAACATGGGAAACAGGCCCTTCAGCCCAACGAGCCCACGCCGCCACCCCAATGTTCCCACCTCTACCCATGATCCCTGTCTATGTTTATAGATTGACAATTTGAGACAATTTAGGGAGAATTTGTTTTGCCAATTAGCCTAAGAGCATGTCTTTGGGATGTGGGAGGAAACCGGAGCACCCGGAGAAAACCCACGCAAACACGGAGAGAATGCACAAACTCCCACAGACACAGGCCCAAATCCATGTATCTGCACAGCGATAGTCACTGAGCTGTCATGTTACCCATCAAATGGTCCAGGTCAAGCGTACACTAACGATGTGAAGCACTAGGATACTCTCGAAAAAAATCCAAGAGCCCTTTCACGACCTATCGCGTGTATGCCCCTTGTTAGACAACAAGGTGGACCACAGCACCTATAGGATAAAAACAAGTACATCAATATCATCATCTATTTACACACTTCCCAGGGACTCCCAAGGTTCATGATCTCTATTTTAAATCAGTTTTCTATACCCCTCCATTCCCATTCTGTTGATGTGTCCATCTAAGTATTTCTTAAATAACTCCAGAGTACCTGCCTCCACCACTTTACTTCGCAGCGCATTCCATACCCCCACCACCCTCTGTGTGAAAAATCTCCCTCTAGCATCTAAATTATACCTTACCCCCCTCACCCTAAGTCCATGACCCCTCGTTCTATTCGAGTCCATCCTAGGAAAAAGCTTAACCCTGTTTACTCTATCTATACCCCTCAATCTTGTACACCTCTATCAGATCTCCTCTAAGTCCATGTCTTTCTAAGGAAAACAGTCCCAATTTGCCTAACCTTTCCTTGTAACTCAGACTTTCCATACCAGGCAGCATCCTGGTAAACCTCCTCTGCACTCTCTCCAGAATCTCCACGTCCGGTAGCAAGGCGACCAGAATGGGATGCAGTATTCCAAACGAGGTCTAACCAATGTTTCATACAACTGCAACATTAAAGGCCAGCTCTTGTACTCTATACCCTTTCCTATAAAGGCTAGCATATCATATGCTTTCTTCACAACCTTCTCAACTTTCTCTGCCACCTTCAGAGACTTGTGCACTTGCACCCCCAGATCCCTCTGCGTTTCTATACTCTTAATAGGTCTACCCTTTATCTTCCCCCCTACATTCTCCCAAAATGCATCACCTCGTATTTATCAGGATTGAATTCTATCTGCCATCTACCTGCCCAAGCTACCAGCCTATGTCCTGCTGCATCACCTGACAATGCTCCTCACTATCCGCAAGTCCAGCCATCTTTGTACCGTCTGCAAACTTGCTGATCACTCCACTTACTCTCTCTTCCAAGTCATTTATATATATTACAAATACAAGAGGTCCCAGTACCGAGCCCTGCGGCAGACCACTAGTGACCAACCTCCAGCTAGAAAAACACCCTTCCACTATTACTCTGTCCCCTATTACTAAGCCAGTTACTTATCCATCTAGCTACCTGCCCTTGTATCCCATGAGCCTTGACTTTCTCAACTAACCTTCCATGAGGGACTTTGTCAAACGCCTTACTGAAATCCATATAGACGACATCAATGGCTCGTCCTTTGTCCACCGTTTTCATCATCTCCTCAAAAAATTCTACCAGATTCATAAGGCACGACCTCCCCTTAACAAAGCCATGCTGCGTATCCCTAATCAGATCGCAACGCTCTAAGTGCCTATACATCCTATCTCTAAGAATCCCCTCCAACAGCTTCCCTACCACTGGCATCAAACTCACCGGCCTATAATTTCCAGAGTTATCCCTACTACCCTTTTTAAACAATGGTACAACATTAGCTATCATTCCAATATCACTAGGTCAATACTCTGGAATCCCCTACCTAACAGCACCATGGATGTATCACTGCCACACAGACTGCAGGGATTCAAGACAACAAAACACAACCATTTTTTGAAACGTCATCAGGGATGAGCAATAAATGCTGACCTTGTCAGCAACACCTACATCCTGTAAATGAATTTTAAAAATCAATGTAGAACCAGATATGGTTGCTGAGATGTAGCTGCGAAATATTTGAGCAAGCTCAAGAAGCATTTCCAACATTTTGTATTTTATTTCAGATTTCCAGCATCTGTAGTATTTTGCTTCTGTCTTCTGTATGCAGAAACCAGATAGATACCTTTCAATTTTGTTAATATAGCAAACATTTTGTACACGAGAGTTTTCATTGCCACAATATTCAGACATCACATTTGTTCAGTGATAACTCAAATCTAAATTGTTAATTTTCTAAAAACAATAGCTTTCTTCACAAGTTCCTCATTTACAGAGCAAGATTTTTACCTTTTTTAAAAAGTAAAAGCTATTTTAAAAAAAGAAACACAGCATGGCCTTCTCAACAACAAAGACTAGATTTACAAACAGCTGTGCTAAGATCTGGCCAAAGCTGTCTGCTTACACCCATTCTATTCTGATCAGACTGATGACAAGGGTAGATGGGTTATGATTGGCTCAAAGGATGTCAAATGGGTCAACCTGAAGAGGACTCACAACTGGTACAAAGTCTCTCTACATTTTCATTATAACCCATGAAGTCTAAAAATAAAGTATGACCAATCTAAAGCTGGAGAGGCATCCTGGGAATCTTTTGCTGTTTTAAAACAGCTATCAACTGACACGTGTCAATTTCAAATATTTATCTAAAAGGAGCATGGCACTCAGCCAAAAGAAATGGGTTAAAGATTAAAGATTGTTTCCTGGAGGTGAAGTATGCTGACTTTGAGAAAAAAGGCAGGTATTAGCATTTGATGCTTCTAATTTACTCGTTAATTTAGTTTCTTGTTGCCAAAGATTTTAAATCAAAGATTTCAAGTCAAAGATTTTAAATCAAAGACTAAAAAGGTTAAAAAATTGTACCTTTCCCCACAAATCTCTGCTACTTAAAAAGTTTAAAACATTTGGTCTTCAAAAGTGGACAAAATAAACATACAATAAATTTATTTTTTAGCCAATTCAAAAATGTTGCAACCACCAATGTGAAATAAATAGCTATCTAATACCATCATAACCGGCATAATCCGTGGAAGGCACTTGGGTATCCGCAATGTGTGGAGAACCAGCTACTGATATGAAGAATGAAGTTAGATTCACATTTTACACTTAATGGGTAGTATTCGCTAATGTCAAATATATGACTTATTCCATATAGAAATTAAGAGACAGCAGCTTATTTATGTCACAGAAAGTCAGCATGTCTGCCACAGTCACAGGGCACAGTGCAGCAACAGTTCAATTTGACACAGAATTATAGTATCATAAAGATCCAACAAATAGTGTCTTGTAGGAGTGTGATACAATATATTCTCCACACATGCGAGTATATATTACAAATATTATATCAGCATCATTAACACCTGTTTTCTGTCTGATTCGGAGTTCTTCACAACCTTTCAGTTTATGTAAATCTATGTCACAATCTTATATTACAATATAGCGCAGGAAGAAAAGATATGCTTTACAGTGCGGTAGCTTAGCCCATCATCCACAACAGCACATGATTTCCATTAAATCAGTCAATATATTTTGCACGGACTGGAACTTGAATAGATGAATAAGTCACACTAATTTTCTTTGAAAGCTCAGGTCTCATCACCATATCCCTCACAGATGCTCTTATGATTTATCTGCTTGCTTCCAATAACCACTGATACAGGTTAGAATGTCAATGGTCTAATGTTAATAAATCCAGCCAGTTGACAACTAAAATCCATTCATGTCCATTCTGCAAAAATGCTCATTTTCTGGAGTGATACAGTTCAGATACATAGTATGGTATCTAACCAGGAATTCCATTCCCATCTAGAATCTTCATAGACTCTTGTTCAGTTCCTTCGTTCAATTCTTTGCCATTTTCATTCTTCCTAGTCAGGTGTCTGAATTCTACATTGAGGAGGAATGTCTTCTCGTCGTTGTTTTCTACACACTGCTTCGATCAGGAGTAATACTCATATACACTCGCCTTCTTGGGAAAACCTTCCGCTTTAGTGCAATCAGCTGAAATTAAAACAAATAGGTCACCTACTACTGCACGCAATCGTGTATCATAAAACAAATTCCTTTTGATGTGATATATTAGCTTTCACAGGCCATGATGCAATAGCAATTCAGACAAGGATTTTCAGCCCATTGAGTCTGCACTGAAAAACACCTGACCTCCCACCTAATCCCATTTACCAGCACTTGTGCCAAGTGTGCTCATCTAGGTGGTACTTAAAGGATGAGAGACAATATGCCTCTACCAGTCTCCCAGACAGCACATTCCAGATTGTCAGCACCCTCACATCCCCTCAAACCTCCTGCCCTCACTTTAAATCTATGTTCCCTCATATCTGACCCTTCAGCTAAGGAAAACAGCTGCTCCTTATCCATTCTTATCACATCCACCATAATCTTATACACCTCGATCAGGATGCCTCTCACACTTCTCTGCTCCAGAGAAAACAACCCAAGTCTACCCAACCTCTCTTCATAACTTAAATGTTCCATCCCAGGCTGCATCTTGATGAATCTCCTCTTTACCCCTCCAATGCAATCACAACCTTCCTATTAAGTGGCAATCAGAATGGCACACAGAACTCTAGCTGTGGCTTCACCAAAATTCTATACAACTCCACCATGACTTTTGTAATCTATACCTCAATTGATAAAGGCAAGTGTCCCCTATACCTTTTTCACCATCCTAACATGCCTTTCCGCCTTCAGAGATCTGCGGACAAACATTTCAAGGTCCCTTTGTTCTTCAGAACTTCTAGAGTCCTACCATTCACTGAATAGTTCCTTGTCAAAATTACTTCTTCCAAAGTGTATCATCTCTCACATTTTAGGGTTAAAGTTCGTCTGCCACTTATCTGCCCATTTGACCATTCTGTCCATCCCTTCTTATAGCCCAAGACATTCATCCTCACTGTCAATCATCTGGCCAATCTTTGTGTCATCCACAAGCCTACTAATCCTACCCCATCATAGATCATTTATGTCATTTGTATAAAGGAGAAATAATGAGAGATCCAGCGTAGATCCTTATAATACACCACTGGTCACTGACTCCCAATGACCACTCAGCATTCAGTTTTCTCTCCATCCAACCCAGGGTCAAATATTTTCTTTTGTTCCATATAGCACTCACAGATGAAGTCTAACAATCCCATACACCTCAAAGCTGCTTTAATGCAGTGTTTAAATTTCATAGGTAACTGCAAAGTGTGAGTATTCAGGTCTGTGTTCGATTAAATATTGGCGACAAAACTGAATACTGTCTACAATTTAAACTTCCATAGTCACATGTTGGATTCTAGCCATCTTAACAGGTTATGTGACCTATTTTACAAAGTAAGACCTAATCTCTATCTTCCTTGTCTTCCAGGGAACCATGTTTTTGGCCTTGGTAGGAATGCAGCTAGCCTAGCATCTCTCCATCGTTCCATTTCAGTCTTTCCCGTCAGTCTCTAGTCACATTTTATTCTGGGTAGATCTCGTCTTGTTGCACTGAAATGAGCCCTCTTCCAATTTAGAAATTCTATATTAGATTACTTCTTGATCTTTGCCATTGCTTATATGATAATCACTCTTATCCACATGTTTCCCCACAGATACTTCATTGATCTCATTTTCCAGCATGAGATGTAGCACTGCTTCCTTTCACACAGTGCCAAGAGCATTCTAATCAAGCAGTTTGCCCTGAACACATTTCAGAAATTCCTCTCCTCTCTAATCTTTATTCCAATATTATCCAATTAAAATTCCCCAGTATCACTACACTACAACTCTTATAATACACAAGTTAAGAATTCAGACGAGTAGGCCATTCAGTCTCTCGAGCCTGCTGTCATTTGAAAAGATCATAGCTGATTTGAATTGAGGTTTTAGCTCTATTTTCCTGCCTACTCCAGATATACAATGACTCCTTCATAGTCAAGAATCTGTGTGCTTTTCTCTTAAAAGTATTCCTGCCTCTACTGCTATCTGGGAAAGAACTCCACAGACTTACAATCCTTGGAAATGGAAAGTTGTCTCAACTGGTGTTCTACAGGGCTCAGTGCTGGGACCCTTATTGTTTACATTAACGATTTGGATGTGAACGTGGGGGACATGATTTAGAAATGTGCAGACAACACAAAGGTCGGCCGAGTCGTGGATAGTGTAATGGATAGCTACAATCTCCAAAGTGATATATATCAGAGAAGTATGACATAATGTACTTACGCAGTACACAATAAATGGAAACATACAAAGAAGGGGAGATGAAGTGAGAGATCTTGGCATACAAGTACACGGGTCCCTAAAAGCAGACCTATGGTGACCATAAGTCCATGGTCACCATAGGCACCTATCGGCAAGGTGCCTATGCCAAATCCTTGCAGTAGCAATTCCATCCCTGATGCACTTGCCATTACTAGCAGATTCCTCACTGACTCTCCAAACAGAGGGAGTCAGAGTCACCTATTTACCATCAAAATGTTTCATCATCTTAAAAACATCTAAAAAAAAACTCCTGAGCTGTCTCTACTCCATAAGTAGCTCACATAGCTGCAGTGAAGCCTCACCTGAAAATCAGTTTTAATGAAAAAGTATCTGTGAAAAGCCAAGATTTACATACCTGTTCAGCAAAGAAAGACGAAATTGTGAAGATAATCAGAGTCACTAGTACACAGTGTGTCCAGAACTTCAACTTGTCTCTGTAAGTTCTCCTACAAGGAAAATTGTAATTAGTTGCAGCTATCCGCCAATAGACTATGCAGTGGAAATGTTGCAGGAAACTATACAGCTACAAACACAAGCTGATTTCGCCAACGGCCTGAAGCATTTGATATCAATGGTACTGCAACAGGGAGGGAAGGCAGAATTTTGGATCTATTCAGATCAGGTGGAGAAGAAGAAGAAAGGAAAATAAAATCATACGAAGGAAGATTTTCAGCAATTTGCAGAATCGCTGACAAAGGTCTAAAGCAGACTGATCCCCTCGGACTGTCAATTGTTCCATACCCAAGCGAAACAACAAAGGAGAGAATTAATTTACATAAAAGAAACATGAAAGTTTGGCACGTCAGCTACGACTCTCACCAACTTTTACAGGTGCTCCACTGAAAACATTCATTTTGGTTGTATCAAAGCTTGGCATGGCTCCTGCTCTGCCCAAGACAGCAAGAAACTACAAAGGGTTGTGAACGAAGCCCAGTTCATTACTCAAACCAGCTCCCACCCCGAAGAACACTTCCCACTGCCTCAGCAAAGCAGCCAGCAAAATTAAGGATCCCATGCATCCCGGACACTCTTTTCTATCTTCTTCCGTCGAGAAAAGACACAAAAGTCTGATGTCAAGTACCAATCGACTCGAATAGCTTCTTCCCTGCTGCCATCACTTTTGAATGCACTTACCTTGCATTAAGCCAATCTTTCTCTACACTCTAGCTATGATTGTAACGCTACATGCTGCACTCTTCTTTCTTTCTCTATGAACGATATGTATACTGCGCAAGGCAGCACAGTGATTAGCACTACTGCTTCAGAGCTCCAAGGACCTGGGTTTAAATCCCAGCTTGGGTCATTGACTGTATGGAATTTGCACATTCTCTTCATGCTGCTTGGGTTTCCTCTAGGTGCTTTCATTTCCTCCCACAGTTCAAAGATGTGCAGGTTAGGTTGATTGGCCATGCTAAAATTGGCCCTCAGTATCCTGAAATGCGTAGGTTAGAGATTTAGTGGATGAACAGGTAAAGATATGGGGGTAAGGCCTGGATGGTATTGTGGTCAGTGACTATCGCTGTGCTGTGCAGATACATGGATTTGGGCCTGCGTCTGTCAGAGTTTGCGCATTCTCCTCGTGCTTGCATGGGTTTTCTCCAGATGCTCCGGTTTCCTCCCACATCCCAAAGATATACTCTTAAGCTGATTGGCAGAACAAATTCTCCCTAAATTGTCTCAAATTTGGTTTCAATCCATAGATCTATGAACACAGACAGGGATCACAAGTAGAAGTGGGGACATCAAGGTGGTGACGCGGGCTCATTGGGCCGAAGGGCCTGTTTCCCATGCTGTTTTGTTCTTTGTGGTCGATGCAGATTCGAGCGGCCAAAGGCCCTCTTTCTACACTGTAGGGTTTCTATAATTCAATGAAGAAACAATACTTTTCACTGTTTACTAATGTATCTGACAATAATAAATCAAATCAAAACAAGAAAGTTTAGATTTTTGACCATCAAACATGTAAAGCTTGATCATATGGTATGTTTAAGTTGAGTAATATCGATAATTTTTAAATAAATTCTTTTTTAGCCTTATTATTCCATTACAGGGAATGGAAACAGAATAGATGATGACAAAAAATTCTCTCAAATCTCTGAAATAGACTATGTTTATTGCAGCTTCAAACTTTGCATTCTAATCATTTTGTGGTGGGTTCTCTAAACGCAACAAACAGATCCTGATGTGTGTTCACAAGAAGCTTTTGTTGCTCTTGCACCACAATTTATAATTCTATAACTAAAACAAGGAAATGCCCTGCTCCTTCATCTATCAAGCGATTCATTCCAATTTTACCCCTCACTTTGTCAATCATCTCTGTTTCTTCTCTCTAACAGAAAGGCATCTTTGGATGGAGCAGGAGGAAGGAAGAGGAACTACAACTGCTAACAACAATCCATTTGCTTCAGTTAAGAACATTCTTGTTCACTGCAGGTTCGATTTCTACTTCAAGACTTGTGTAGAAAAATCTGTACTGATATTTCAGCTATACTAAGGGAATGTGGTATTGTCAGACTGAAAATTCAGACCATCAATAATTTTGCATGGAAATGGTCAGGCGTTCAAGGCAACAAATCTGCTGGGTTATGGTGACAGAACTGGGTGAAGGGGCTGACTGGATTACTTTACCAAAAGCCTGCATGGATTCGATAAGTTGAATGGTCTCCTTCTGTGTCTCCTTCTGCATGGACTTTAGCAAGGCCTTTGACAAGGTACCACATAGTAGGTTGTTACATAAAGTTAAATCTCATGGGATCCAGGGTGAGGTATCTAAATGGATACAAAATTGGCTTCTTGGCAGAAGCCAGAGGGTGGTTGTA
Organism: Sphyrna mokarran; assembly: GCA_024679065.1. Taxonomy (NCBI): domain Eukaryota; kingdom Metazoa; phylum Chordata; class Chondrichthyes; order Carcharhiniformes; family Carcharhinidae; genus Sphyrna; species Sphyrna mokarran. Next base: position 3,826,882 of record JAGIQG010000008.1, on the reverse strand, counting down.
GAGAGTTGCTTTTCAAACTGGAGGCCTGTGACCAACGGTGTGCCTCAGGGATCAGTGCTAGGTCCATTGTTATTTGTCATTTATATTAATGATTTGGAAGAACATAGAACATTACAGCGCAGAACAGGCCCTTCGGCCTTCGATGTTGCGCCGACCAATTATGAAAAAGCAATGACCCTCTAACCTAAACCATTCCCTTTTCGTCCATAAACTTATCTACTAACCTCTTAAACGCCACCAAACTTGGCACATCTACAACTGCAGCAGGCAGGGCATTCCATACCTTACCACCCTCTGGGTAAAGAACCTACCTCTGACATCCGTCCTATAACTACCACCCTTAATTTAAAGCTATGTCCCCTCGTGCTAGCTTTCTCCATCCTAGGAAAAAGGCTATCACTGTCCACCCTATCTAAACCTCTAATCATCTTATGTTTCAATAAGAGGATATAGGGAGCGTGGTTAGTAAGTTTGCAAATGAAACCAAGATTGGTGGCAAAGTGGAGAGTGAAGAAAGTTATCTCCAACTGCAACTGATTTTGATCAATTGGGCCAGAGGGCCAAGGGATGATAGATGGAGTTTAATTTAGACAAATGCAAGGTGATGCATTTTGGTAGACTGAACCAGGACAGGACTTACTCAGTTAATAGTTGCGTGTTGAGGAGAGTTACAAAACAGACATCTAGGGATACATGTTCAAAGCTCCTTGAACATGAAGTCACAGGTGAACAGAGTGGTGGAGAAGGCATTCAGCATGTTTGGTTTCAGAGCACTGAATACAGGAGTTGGGGCACTTTGTTAAAATTGTACAAGACATTGGTAAAGCCACTCTTGGAATACCGTGTGCAACTATGGTCACCCTATTATAGAAAGGACATTATTAAACTAGAAAGAGTGCAGTAAAGATGTTCTAGGATGCTACCAGGACATAATGGATTGAGGTTTAAAAAAAGGCTGAATAGACTGGGAATGTTTACTCTGGAGTGTAGGAGGCTGAGGGGTGGCCTTATAGAAGTCTAAAATAATGAGGGGCATAGACAAAGTAGATAGTCAATTTCATTTCCCAAAAGCAGGGAAGTCTAAAACCAGAGGACAGAGGTTTAAGGTGAGAGGGGAGTGATACAGAAGTGTCCAGATGGGCAAATTTTCCATAGAGAGTGGTGAGTGTCTGGAACAAGCTACCAGAGGTAGTAGTAAAGGCGGATACAATTTTATCTTTTAAAAAGCATTTAGATATAGTTACACGGGTACAATGAGTATAGAGGCATATGGGCTAAACGTGGGCAATCGGGATTAGCTTAGGTGTTTTAAAAAAAGGGCGGTATGGACAAGTTGGGCCGAAAGGCCTGTTTCCATGCTGCAAACCTCTATGACTCTATGTGTCATTATCATTTCATAAATATTATTTGAAATGCGTATATCCATTCTTGGTCAAGTGTTAGTAACCAAATACGTACTACCACATTAGCAACATTTAAGAGGCATCTGGATAGGTACATTAATAGGGAGGGAATAGAAGCAAATGGACCAAGAAAGAGCAGAAGGTTTATTTTTAGTTGTTAGGGTATCATGATCGGCACAGGCTTAGAAGGTCGAAGGGCCTGCTCCTGCGCTGTACTCTTCTTTGTACAATTATACCAATTTGATTCAAGTCATGATAGTTGCAAGCATAACTTTTTTTCACTGGCAGGACATTTAAGTTCATTTTGACCCAAATAAATCACTGCAATGGTAATAAAGCAGAAGGTATCTTAGAATTAGAATTATTGCTTGATGAACTTTTATATTGCATTACTCTGGAGATCAATTGGAATTAATGAATGGTGAATATCAGTAAGCTAGCAGTTCCTACCTACAGAGGTAGACTGAGCAGTTTCCATTAGTCATGAAAAGAGTTAAGAATATATGTTTGAAACAACACAAGTGAGAACACTAGGTCATGGAATGGATTACCAGAATTAATAGAGGAAATATAGTTGATAAAAAAAATAGGAAATGATACGCATATAAGACCAAGCTTACAGCTCTTTTAGAGAAATGGGACAGGTGCAATATGTCAAACATCTTTCTTCTCACAATAAAATGAACAAATCAATCATGTATAGCTTAAAGGTTCTGTCCAAACTATTGACTGATTGAAGATTGGGTACAATTTTTTTAATGCTTCAGTTACATTATAATTTGGGACAATCTGCTGCTTTTTAATGCCCCCCAAAAAATTCCAAATGTACTAACATTAAAGTTCATTTCCAAATCTGGCCTTCAGCTTTGAAAATGGTTTCATGAATGGTGTCACAAAATTTGGCAACTGGAATTTAATGACAGCTCCAAATTAAGAATTGCAGTGCACAGCACTCCCAGAAAATTGCATATGTGTTTGTTCAATTTTGTTATTTTTTAACCATTGCTACATTTTCTTACTAACCGATATTGACATAGATTAATAAAGATAAACATTATGACTGGAATTTTCCCATTCCACATGCCATGGGAATCGTAGCGGGCAGGATACAAAGCTTCATTGGCATCAGGTAAGATTTTCCAGTCACGAGGCAAGCTCAGCCGAAAAATTCTGCCCTGTAAGTCATATTCTCAGGCAACATTCATCTTCCATTACCAATTTCATACAAACTGGAGTAAAGCTATCAACACTCACCATTATTATAGATCAAATCAGATAGTAATTTCCAGACTACTCTCATGCACAGTTAAACACAAAAAGTACTGATGTGTACATGAGGATGCCACCTAGCATCACCACCTATCTGGGAGGAAGATATAAAAAAGGGCTTCCATGCAAGTATAAACCTGAGGTTTTTTTGAGCATATATGAAAATATTGTATTATTGTATTGTAAATATTGTAAGTATTATTTTCTAATTAAATACATAAGTATTTTAAATAACAAGTACTCTCCTGGGTTTACCATGACCTTTAAATAAGGCTTAAAACTTCACTTACCAGTCTCGAAGCTCATTCATATGGAGAAATCTATTCCGATACTCTCTTGGCAGCTCAAACTGGGAGGGCACTGGGAACAATGATTCATAGAAATCTCGAAGCACTGCTTTCACCGTGGCACCATCCTTGTGATTATGGTCAATGTTGTCATTTAAACAAACAAATTTCCTGCAGGAACGTAGCAAAAAATATTTAGAACAATGGTTGAATGTCAGTGATTAATGATTTGAGAAAACAGCAAACTACATTGGGTCATCTCAAATTATTCAGGTTGTTCAAAAATATTTATTGCACAATTTCAGTGCAAGTTTAGCAACTTCCATTTGTGCTCACAGCCAAATTTGATGCAATTTTGTTTTATATTTGCCATCAGAATATGCAAGAATTCGGAAGCTTCTTCTCATTCACTGTTCATATATTTCATTCTCTTTGTGAAATTAGCCATTAATCAAAACCTACATGCAAAGAGCAATTTTCCAAACCATTTTTGGAAGTAATTTATACTTCATTCACATAGAACAGGACTTTCCAAACTTCTTTCCATTGTGACCATAGTTTGAAGCTTGAAAGTCACTGTGACCCCAGAATGCAAGTTGGGAGCAGGGCGTGCGGTAAGGTTTGTGGGAGCAGCGTGTGAGAACTTATTGTGGTGGGAAGAGCTTAAGTTGCCAATCTTTTCATAGGCATTTTTGAAACAGGAATCAGGCCTCAGGCGAGGTTAGGTCGAGCTCACCAATTGAAAACTCTTAAATTTCAAGCTGTTAGCGTTCAGATTGTGCTTTGTAGAAACCATTTCTGTCTCAAAACTTAACCCCAAAATCTTATTACATGACTCCCAACAGGACAGATAGGTTGAGAAACATGATACTGAACTTAGTGGCTCTCCAAAAGCTGTCTACTTAATTCCACTGCCGTACATTTATCCCACACTTTTTCATATGAATAAAATTTATAACCATATGTAAAAGAAGTCACAGAGCCAATTCCTAACGCTTACACACGAACTCATTGTGTGACATGTTTCAAGATGCTTCAGTATATATAACAAACAACCAGTATCAGTAATAATGAGCCAGTCACTAGAATGCTCTTTACTGTAATTACTTCCACATACACACCTGGGGTTTCTTCGGATATCATCCAATTGACCAACAACATGAGAAACATTAGTACGAATCATTTTAAATGCAATCTCCTCTTCTCCCATTATTTCAAACCTAAGTATTGAAAAGAACAAAAGATCAAAATGAATCACTGAACTTTTAATCAAATTGTTTAACAAAGACAGTCCCCTTTACATGTTCACACTGTAGGATGTGAAAGTCAATACAAATGTGTTATCTGCTTGTAAAGCAGTAATAGATTAAAATCCACAGTATAAAATGATACAAGAAAGGTTTGTCTCACACAAAGTTCTCATTTATGTTTTGTCATTGGGCAGAAATACTAAACATGGTGGTTAGTATAAGTAGGAATGGAAAAAAGTCAATAGGAAAGATATGCTGGATCTCTTGTTTGAATTAAACTCTGGTTAATGGCATGCAGTGCCCTCTGTATCAATTCTGCATGAAATTAATATGGTCTGTGTCAATCCAGTTTCCAGTGGCTACAGTTATAATTCAGAATAATTATCTCAGTATAAACTAACAAGTTATGAGTATGATTAATATAATGAATGGGCAAAATGTTCACATTAATGTACTGGAAGAAAGAAGAAGCGCAAGGCATATTATTGAACAGAGGGGGTTTCACCTTGAATCTAACAGTGCTACCCCCAGCAAGTGTCTGCTGTAGGTAGCGCTACTCAAAATGTAAAAGGTTTCAAATTCTTATAGAAACATACTTCACATCAAAAACAAAAATATTATGCTGTTACAATGCATGGAGGATATAATTGGAAATATATAAAATTTGGGACCTGTTATTTATAAATGGCATTGAGAGGAAAATCAGCACTCAATTACTTGACCTACTTGTATTTATTCTTATCCTTGTAAGTCTTGCCAATACGGTCAGTAATGGGTTTGCAATTCATCACAAGTCCTTTGGTCACTGGTGGCTATGGCAAAAAAAATTTGAAAACCAAGTTAAATATTACTCAAATAGAAATTTGAATTGATCAAATTAAAATTTAAACAAACATGGAAGTAATTACCTCTCATCTAAAGGTTAAATTAAAATGTTCTGGTACTCTCTCCTTTAAACATCTCCATCTCTCTCTTTCTCCTTTAAGATCCTCCTTACTTTCCACTTCTTTCCCATTGCCCTGTTGTCCATTTTAGTTTGATTATGCTTTATGATATCTTACGTATATTAAAGCTGTTTTGTTACATAAAATATACTCCATATCCAAATTATACTACCAGAACTAGTTTCCATTTCTCAAATTTATTTCATGTTAATATCTCTTTCAACTATTTTGAAAAATTATTTAGTTAATTACAACATTTAAAAGAGTTACCAAGCAAAATAATGCAAGTGAAGAATCTATTATTCAACACAGACCAACCAACACAAAATTAAATTATCATGACCAATACTTCCATGGTAAATATTACATAGAGTTTACAGCCAAGAAAAGTAACCAAAGAAAAGTAACATCTGAATTGTTCCAGGTATTCTATTCCTGGAATAGAAAATGGTCATTGTGACAACAGAACATGGTAAGCGTACTTTTTAAAAAACGTTGGTTGAAGCTCAGTTATGCTTATCTGAAACTTATCAGAAGTTTCAAATCATTTGCTGATTGAGGCAATTATAGTTAAAGGCATCCATCAAAGACAGATGAAAAGAAGCAACTTGTGGCACTATACAGTGACATAAACATGACATTGTGCTTACAATTCCCAAAAGATTTCCAATCAACATCATGCCATAACAGTGTAGAAAAAACAATTACTTCCAAATGATGGAAAAGGCTGTGGGGGGTATCATGACCAATCACTTTGGTTCTCACATGTACAATTCTTGGTGGTCTTTCACATAGGAAGAGAATCTTGAAAGCAAGTTATTTCTCCAAAGTAAAAAAGAATCCTCTTACTACATCACATCAACTGGTAGAGTGGAAGATGGGTGGCAGTTAGTTGGCAAGGTCTTACCAGGTTTGGGTCATAATATGTCTCCTGGGTGGCAGGGACTTTATCGATCTGAGTGGCATTTGTGGGAAGCACCTTTGAGCAATTGATCAGCATCTGTTCCAGACCAGTTAAGTCCTGTACGTACATATAAAAACAGCAATTAAACCACTGGAAATGTTGACTGATCACAAGAGACCAAATCTTCAATCTTGTTCTGGTGACTATGAAGAATACAAAAAAAAAAAATCACATCAAAATAATTACTAATAAAAAACTAACATGGCTACCATAAAATTTAAATCTTAATAAAATATACAATCACACTTTTATTTTAGAAATCAGTAAATACCTCATGGGATATTTCAGTTTTGCAATGTCAGAAAGCTATTATCATTTCCTATTTACTTAGGAAATCTTCATTGGGATATTCTCAACGGAGTTTCCCCATTCTAAATGTCCATCTCATTAGCACAGTTTCTTCAAACTAACATCAGGTAAGTTTATAAATATAAAATATACATTTCACTGGCTGATTATCACAACTTCTCTCATTTCTATGATCTCAGCTTATCGTTTTTACACCATCCAGATGTGCCCTTCAGTCTTTAGCAAATTGCAATTTCAGGTCTTCGGCCAAGTCACAGTTCCTTGCTCTATCTCATGTCATTGATGAAAATAGGTATTAAGGCATCTCGTGGATAAACTACAGTTTTGCCTTTGCAAAAATGTACTTTCAATCAATAATCAAAAATCAATAAGTATTATAATGGTATATAATTATATAGATATTGTCATATAGTATTTAGCTTTTCATATTTTAATGAATATTTCATTTTCATTTTTGAGTTTCACTTGAACAGCAGCAATTAACTAATATCATTTCAGTTTAGGTGTCTCTGTCATAATTAACTCTTTGCAAACTGTATTCAACACTTTTAAGACTCAATATTTATAGCTATTCGATTAAGCACATTTTCCTACCTTAAGCCATCACAGTTCTTAAGTTCAGAAGTACAATACAGAACCCAGTGCATAATGATTATTCATCTAAAGCAAACGCAAAACTAAAATGATTACCTAAGTGTAATCAAAACAGAATTGAGAAACTTAATGCTTTTGGTGTGTGTTTTTATTAGAATACAAAACATGCAGACCTTGCTATCCATTGTTAATCGCATGGATCAGGAACAAGTAGAAACAAAAGCTTTACCTGCAAGCTCAGTGGGAGCTCATGAATCCTAGTCGCCAGCGTCCGGATTTCTCGATCAGATAGGATCCCTGATCGATCTGTGTCAACTTCATCAAAAACATCAGATAGATTTAATGGCTGCAGTGCACTCATTACATAGTAAAAATAAGAAAATGCAAACTGCATATCTTCAGAGTGACGAACTTTATGATTAGAAGTCTTGTCAAATGCCTCTGGAAACCTGTTCAGAAATAAAACCATTTTGATAATTAAATATAATAAATACTGGAAATAAAAATAGGAAATGCTGGAAATAATCAGCAGGTCTGGCAATATCTGTGGAGAGAGAAATAGTTGATGTTTCAGGTTGTGACCTTTTATCAGAACTACAAAATACTCGGCCTCAAGTATTAGCAAAGGGTAGAACAAAAACATCAATGACAAATAATACTTTTTTTTTTAAGAGCAACACAGCACGGGAAACAGGCCCTTCGGCCCAACGAGCCCGCGCCGCCGTCATAACTTTATAAGAACAATTCGATTTTCCTATTCTAATTTTAGGTTATTCCTAATATGGAAGAATCTCAATATAGGGACAATTTGTTTCCCAATCAGCCTAAGAGCGAATTTTTGGGATGTGGGAGGAAACCGGAGCGCCCGGAGAAAACCCACGCAACCACGGGGAGAACGCGCAAACTCCCGCAGACACCGGCCCAATTCCAAGTGTCTGCACAGCTACAGCGATAGTCACTGAGCTGTCATGGTGCCCTTCAGATGGTCCAGATAAAGCACTCATTTACGACATGAAGCACCAGGCAACCCATGAATCAACATCCAAGAGCTGTCCTCGCACCACCTGCCGAATGCATGTTCCTTGTTGGTCAAGTTGGACCGAATTACCTGTGGGAAAAAAAAAGTCATAGTTAAATAGTCCCACTATATCCCTCTATCTGCATACCGCTCATGTGGCTGTCCAAGAGACCCTTAAACAGCCCTAGCGTGCCTGCTCCCACCACCTTACTCGGCAGTGCATTCCACACCCCCACTACCCTTTGTGTGAAAAACTGCCCTCTAATATTCGTCTTATACATAGCCCCCCTCACCCTAAGGCCATGACCCCTCGTCCTATCCATTTCTGAAGGTGGAAAAAGTTTACCACCATTTACTCTATCTATACCCCTTATAATCTAATACACCTCTATTAGATCCCCTCTAAGCCGACGTCTTTCAAAGGAAAACAACCCCAGTCTATTCAATCGTTCCTCATAAGACAGTCCTTCCATACCAGGCAGCATCCTGGTAAACCTCCTCTGCACTCTCTCCAAGGACTCCACATCCTTCCGATAGTACGGCGACCAGAACTGGACGCAGTATTCCAAGTGACGCCTAACCAACGTTCTATACAATTGCAACATCTAACTCCTACTCTTGTATTCTATACTCTTTTCTATGAAAGCTAACATACTATACGCTTTCTTTATCACCTTCTCCACCTGTAAAGACACCTTCAGAGACTTGTGAACCTGCACCCCCAAGTCTCTCTGCGTCTCTATACTCCGAATAGTTTTACCTTTTATCCTATAACTCTCTTCTACATTTTTCCGGCCAAAATGCATCACCTCGCATTTATCCGGATTAAATTCCATTTGCCATCTATCTGCCCAGTCTACCAACCTATCTATGTCCTGTTGTATTGCCTGGCACTGCTCCTCTGTACCCGCCAATCCAAGCATCTTAGTGTCATCAGCAAATTTGCTGATCCCACCACCTACCCCAACTTCCAAGTCATTTATGTAAACCACAAATAGAAGAGGACCTAGTACTGAGCCTTGTGGCACTCCACTAGTGACAGGCCTCCAGTCGGAAAAAGAGCCTTCCACTACTACCCTCTGTCTCCTCCTCCTGAGCCAGTTCTCGACCCATCTACATACCTGGCCCTGTATCCCATGCACCTTCACCTTCTCTATCAGTCTACCATGAGGAACCTTGTCAAACGCCTTACTGAAATCCATGTAGACGACATCAACAGCATGTCCTTCATCAACTGTTTTTGTCACTTCTTCAAAAAATTCCACTAGATTTGTAAGACAAGACTTCCCCTTGACGAAGCCATGCTGCGTATCCCTGATCAGATCGCAGCGCTCCAGATGCTCATACATCCTGTCCCTGAGGATCCTCTCCATTACCTTACCTATAACTGAAGTCAAGCTCACCGGCCTATAGTTCCCTGGGTGATCCCTCTGACCTTTTTTAAACAACAGTACTACATTTGCTATCCTCCAGTCCTCTGGGACCTCACCTGTGTCCAAGGAAGAGACAAAGATTTGCGTCAGAGGCCCAGCTAGGTCTTCCCTCAACTCCCTTAGCAGCCTGGGGTAAATGCCATCAGGCCCCAGAGCTTTATATGTCTTTAAGCTGCCTAACAGCCCCAACACCTCTTTCCTCATAATCTTTATTTCCGTCAACGGATCCTCAACTTTGTCAAAATCAGCAACAGACATCTGGCCAGTCTCCTGCGTGAATACCGACGCAAAGTATTCATTCAGGATCTCCCCCATTCCCTCAGGCTCTAAGCACAGATCCCCTCCTCTGTCCCTGAGAGGTCCAATCTTGCCTCTAACCATCCTTTTGCTCCTTACATAGGAGTAAAACGCTTTAGGATTTTCCTTAATCCTACCTGCCAGAGCCACTTCGTGGCCCCTTTTTGCCTTTCTTCTGTTCCAAGTCAGTTTTCTAGTACTCCATCACCTTATTAGAGTTAAATTGGCTTGTTATTTTAAGGTTGTGCAGTCCTTATTACCATCCATTATCTTCCATTACTATCCTGTTATCTTGAGAGGCAATGGCCTAGTAGTATTTATCACTAGACAATTAATCCAGAAACTCAATTCATGTTCTGGGGATTCAGGTTTGAATCCTGCCATAGCAAATGGTGGAATTTGAATTCAGTTTTAAAAATCTGCACCATGAAACCATCGTTGATTATTGGAAAAACTCAACTGGTTCACCAACGTCCCCTGGGAAGGGGATTTGCCGTACTATATGTGACTCCAGAGGGACTGTGGTTGACTCTCAACTGCTTTCTGAAGTGAGCAAGCAAACCATTTAGTTCAAAGGCAACTAGGGATAGGTAATGAATGGTGGCCAGCAATAGCCATGTACAGTGAATGAATATATTTTAAAACATATTTTTGTCACTTGCCATTTTTCAAATTAAAGTCAATGTATATTGTAGCCAAAGACTTACTAAAAGTACAGATAAAACTTGTACATCATTCATTAAAATACATTTTGCAAACCAGAAAGACAAAATTATTAATATCTCACATAGCTTGAAGATCGTCCATGATAAAGCGGTCAATCATGTGAGGCATGTGAGCAGGAACTTTCCGAGAAGCAAATCCAAACTTTGTGTTGAGAAGTTTATTTACGTAGCGAAGTGAATCTGCAAATGTGTCTTGGAGTTTTCTTCTCATTTGTCTACTATCAGTGTGGTACGCAAGAGCCTTCTCCAGTTTTGCACCTTCCTGAAGTAAAACATAACGACTCTTGAAATAGCTGCAGGCTGCATTTTTAGATGCTCAGCATTTTCAAATGAAACTGATTTTTACCTTCTTTGCACACTACTATGTTATGAATTTATTCAAAGACTAAATTCTAAATTATAAAAAAAAATCAATGGTATAATCATAAGTTAGAGTTCAATCAACATATACATATGGTAAAGTCACCATAATCCCAGAGGACTACAGGCTGTTCTGCTCTCTGAGGAGACCTGACTGGTGGTGACTTAACCTGAGGATTACCATACTTCAAGCAAGGAGCAAAGTTGAGAAGGGAGGGACTTTATGAATATCCTCAGGAATTGAACCCACGCTCTTGGCACTGCTCTGCATTATGAATCAATGAATCAGTCAACTGAGCTGAATGACATACAGAGCATCAGTATCAAAGCAAACAGCTGGCTTTCTGATAAATTTCCAGCGATGCCTGCGAATCCACTTATTTCATGTAGTGCAAAGAAAATTTACAAGGATGGTTCCAGGGATGGGAAACTTCAGTTATAAGGAGATTGCAGAGATTGGAACTGTTCTCCTTGGAGAAATGGTGGCCAAAAACAAATCAGATAGTTGTTCTAAATTGTGATGGGCACGAGCCAGAGTATATAGGGAGAAACCATTCTGCTCGTGAAAGGATTAAAAAACAAGAGAAATAGATTTCTAACTATTTTGAAAAGAAGCAAATGTGATCTAAAAATGTTTCGTAAATGAATATAATTTTTCACACAACAAGTGTTTGAAGTCTGGAATGAGGAGGTAGGTTCAGTTGAGACATTCAAGAGAGCTTCGGATGATTATCTGAATAGAATTCAAGAGAGATATTAGAGGACATTAGATGATTAGTTGACTAGAAACAATGTGCAAGCGTACAGGGAAAAGACAGGAGAATGGCACTAAGTCATAATGCTCATTTGCAGAACTGGTGGAGACATGATGGATCAAATTTTCTCCTTTTGCTTGATAACAATTCTATTTAGTCTGACTGTATCTTATAACAACAAAACTATTCACATCCAAGACTTTTTTCACCACAGTAAGAATGCTACTATGATAGAAGGTTTTTATAGTCGGGAACATTTTATTTGCTCTGTTCGTGGAATAGGAGGCAAAGGGTGAATTACCTATTTTGGTTGTTTTCAAGGCAGAGAGAATAAAGGCTGACAGACAGTATATTTTTTTCCTGGGATAAAACAGTTTTAAATTTATTCATTGGCCAGTCTGGAGGTGCTACAATCGTAAAAATGAATCTGCATTTAGCTACAGGTAACTTCCCTCAATCTATGATATACCAGAGCAACTTTGGGGGGGAATCCAATATAGTCAGTCTCTATTGAGGCAAGAGAGATTTCAGAATGCTAAAAATGTCAAAAAGAACTTCTTTATAAACATTTCCTCCCTTCTAGGTGGATGCAATGCCGTCAATAATGCTTAACTTTGAAAAATTATAGCATACCTGATACAGCTCAGTCAAATCCATATCACACATTTTTATAAATTTTTATCATTATTTCACAAGAAGCTCCACTCATTTTCTACTTTATAGACAATTAGTAAATATGCCCTTTATAAATTACTTACTTCTATTAGATCCTGGAAGTACCCTTGTTTTTCCCAAGGTAAAAAGCCAGCATTACTCCCAGTGTAATACTGCAGCTTTCTGCTGGCAAATCCTGGACTGTTATTTTTAATTTTAATTTCCGCAGGTTCAACAATAACTTCCTTCAGGACTCCATCCCTTTGCCCTTGGTGCTTGACTTTTCTTTCTACTCCTCGTACATTTTGATCTCTCTTTAATTTGCTGCTGTTATTTGGTATGAGAATATTAAGAATTTTCTGTGAAGTAAGAGGTCTGAGTTCAGCTTTTTGGAGAAATGGCACATCTTTGGCAGGATTTTTTAATAGGTTATTCACTTTCATTGCAAATAAGGAACTTAGAGACACTTGAGTAGCAACTTGTTCACTTCTTCCAATTTGCCCATTCTCAACTGCTTTTTCTGTTAAGTGATTTTTAGTACCTTCATCCTCATAAACATATCCTCCACCAGCAGCTCGATTTTCCAATACATTTTTTACCAGACTACTCTTTTCTGAGTGCTGAGATACAATGTCTTGAAGTCCATTTTGTACTGAAAAATGTGCAAGCTTTCTGAACGGTTCCAAAATCAACACTTTTGTTCGATTGTACCCTTTAAGTGTGATATCACCATCTTCTAATTTTGCATCCAGCTCTCTCAATTCTTTCTGAACATCAACAGGCAGAAGTGATGTGTTAATAAACTGAAGGTCATTTAGAAGACTCATATTCAACTTATCCAAAGTTCTTTCTTGAATTTTAGGGAATTGCAGTTCTTCAGCAATGTCTTTGAATGGAACTTCTGTTTCTAATGGAGCTGTACTGAGATTTGTAGTCTTTTCTTCCTTCTTTGAAGTGACAGTTTGGTTTGATTTCTGACTCTCCCTGGTGTCAGCATCCACAGTGAGGTGCATTTTAAATTCTTTGTCATTTTTATCCAGGAAAGTCAGATTGAAATGGATTGTAGTTGCATTCATTTCTCTGTGCATGATCAAATGAATGGTTTTCCATTTGTTAGCCACAGAAGCATGGCGAATTATAGCATTATCAGCAAATGATGCCTCTGTGATTTTGTTAGCAAAGCTTCCAAAATGGAAGTAAGGCAAAGCCTCACCTTTGGGAAGCACGTAATGCGTCTGATTAAGAAGAAGATTCACATCAAACATCTCATTAAAGTGTTCTGTGGATGAAATAGTTCAACAAACTAAGTTAATAAACAAAGAAAACATCAGTAACAAAAGTAATAGTCAAGCACTAAATGAACACTATTGAACTTTCAAGACCAATTCCATTTAAACTCTATCAGAGGTTGTTCCCCCTCTGCCTCCAATTTCGGGGCAAAGGAAAATCAACTGAAAACAACTATATATTTTTTGAGTCAGATATAAAATATCTGCACAGAAAGCTTAGTAACTAAAAAAAATGTTGACAGGAACAAATACAATATTTAATAGCTAATAAATGCTTACAACTATCTTCAAATATTAATGGCATAAGAACATAAGAAATAGGAGCAGGAGTAGGCCATCCAGCCCCTCGAGCTTGCCCCACCATTCAATAAGACTGTAGTGGTTCAGTACCACTTTCCCACTTTCTCCCCGTAACCCCTAATTCCCTTGTCAATCAAAAACCTATCCACTCTTGACTTGAACATATTCAGCGAGGAAGCCTCCACCACCTCATCAGGCAGAGAATTCCAAAGATTCACCACCTTTTGCATGAAGAAACTCCTCTGCAACTCCAATCTGAACTGCCCCCACTCCCCCTAATCTTGAGGCTGTGCCCTCTAGTCCTGCTATCTTTGCTAAGCTGGAAGAATCTCTCAACCTCTACCCTACCCACACCCTTCATTATCTTACACGTTTCTGTAAGATCCCCTCTCAGCCTTCTAATCTCCAAAGAGTACAAACCTAGCCTATTCAGTCTCTTCTCATAATCCAACACCCTCATCTCTGGTATCAGCCTAGTATACCTTCTCTGCACCCCCCTCCAAGGCCAATATATCCTTCCTCGAATGCGGCAACCAAAACTGCACACAGTAGTCCAGCTGCGGCCTCACCAGCACCCTATACAGCTGCAACAGAACCTCCCTACTTTTATATCCTATCCCCCTTGCTATAAAGGCCAACATTGCATTTGCCTTCTTAATCACCTGCTGCACCTGCATACATGTGTTTTTTGTGATTCTTGCACAAGGGCCCCCAGGTCCCTGTGCACCATCGCATGCTGCAGCTTTTCGCCATTTTAGTAGTAATCCTTCCTACCATTATTCTACCAAAGTGGATAATCTCACACTTGCTAACATTATACTCCATCTGCCAGGTCCTCGCCCAATCATTCAACCTATCCAGATCCCTCTGCAGGCTTTCCACACCTTCCACGCAATTTGCTTTTCCATTCATCTTCGTGTCATCAGCAAATTTCACCCTGCACTCAGCCCCTTCCTCCAGATCATCTACGTAAATGATAAATAGTTGAGGCTCCAGCACCGAACCCTGGGGCACTCCACTGGTCACTAGCTGCCAATCAGAATAGCACCCATTAATACCTACCCCCTGCTTCCTGTTAGACAACCAATCCTCTATCCAATCTAACACCCTACCCCCGACTCCCTGCACCTTAACCTTCTTCAGCAATCTTTTGTGAGGCACCTATCAAATGCTTTGTGGAAAACCAAAAACACCACATCCACCAGTTCTCCTCTATCTACCGCACCAGTCACTTCCTCATAGAGCTCCAATAAATTTGTCAAGCACGACTTCCCCTTAACGAATTTGTGCTGTGTCTGCTTGATCAAACAGTTCGTATCCAGGTGCCTCGTTATTTCTGCTTTGACAACAGATTCAAGCATTTTTCCTAATACGGACGTTAAACTAACTGGCCTATAATTCCCTGCCTTCTGTCTGCTACTTTTTTTAAACAATGGCGTGTCCATAACCTTAGCTCAGTATCTTCATAAATGACCTGGATCAAGAATTCATAAACAGCATTCCCTTTGAGCTGGAAAATCTCAGCAGGTCTGACAGTCTCTGAAGAGATAGAATAGAACAAAGCTTTTGATTTGGATGATCCTCCTTTGAGCTCTGAAGGATCATCCAAACTCAGGACATTGGCACTATTCTCTCTCCACCGATGCAGTCAGATCTGTTGAGATTTTCCAGCATTTTCTTTTTCTTTCAGATTCCTGCATCCACAATATTTTGTTTTTATTCCTTCTGACCTGTATGGCCACACAGCAATCTAGAACATAAGGTTCAATGCACTAAACAGGCCTTGCATAACTAATATTCTCGTTAAGTGAACATATACACACCCACAAAGCATTCATAAAGGGACCTGCATATTGCAGCAAACAGGCTGTGTACAATGGTAAAATCAGAAAGAACATGGCTAAATTTACCAATGACAAATCTAATGCCAACAGAGACAAACAAAGGAAAACTAAAGCTAACAAAGGTGACGGATTGTAAATCTGAATAGGACAATTATGTGAGTATTTGTATATTTATTAATGTAACTTACATGTAACACTAATAAACAATCTTTAAAACTTTAAAAACAGAAATCTAAAGTGTTTTATGTGGGGATATACAAATTCAAGTAGAAATAATTTAAATGGAGAAAAGATAAAGTGCCATGGGAGTTCAGATTGACAATGAGTTGAAGCTATTGTAACAATGTTCAGTGGTTTGATTAAAGCAATTGGAATTTTGATACATACTAGGTCATATGAGCAAAAGAAATATATTATCAGCTTTTCATTCAACATTAGGGACAACATGGCAGCACAGTGATTAGCATTGCTACATCACATTGCCAGGA
This sequence comes from Sphyrna mokarran, assembly GCA_024679065.1. Classification (NCBI taxonomy): domain Eukaryota; kingdom Metazoa; phylum Chordata; class Chondrichthyes; order Carcharhiniformes; family Carcharhinidae; genus Sphyrna; species Sphyrna mokarran. The sequence goes on along the minus strand of JAGIQG010000008.1, from coordinate 3,810,699 downwards.
TTAGCCATGGTAAATGTGTGGGGTTTATGGGGATAGGGCAGGAGATGGGACTGAATGGGTAAGACACACTGTCGGAGAGCAGGTGCAGACTCAAGGGGCTGAATGGCCACCTTCTGTACTAGAGCGATTCTATGATTAGAATCTTGCTTCAGTGTTACTAATTATTTACTAAATACAACATACATTCAATAAAATAAAAAACAAAGTACTCTGGATACTGGAAATCTGAAAAAAAGAAAATGCTGGAAAAATTCAGCAGGTCTGGCAACATCTGTTAAGCAAAAACCAGAGTTATTATTTTGAGTCTGATTTTCAGACCTCCACAGTCCTGAAGAGGAGATATACTGAATCCACAACATTGATGCTGACAGGCCTGCTAATTTTTTCCAGCATTTTCTATTTTATTACATATTCAACAAATATTTGAGAGCAGATTCTCAAAACCCTTGAAGAAATAGAGATAAGATCTTAGCCAATAGAATAATAAGCAATAAGCAACAGAATTTATTTTAGCTATTAAGGTGAAGTACTTTTGGAAATTCTTGCTTGTTTGTAATTAAAAGCTGTTGTTGCAAAACTATATTTACACGTTTCCCTGTTCCACTTCTTGTTTTCTGTTATTAAAATTGGATCACATCAAAGTTTAAAAATTGTGGAAGGAAATTAATTAACAAAAGCTAAGGAATATAAAACAGTCATAGTTTGATTTAATTAATACGATTTAGAATCACCATTCAATTTCTGCTTGGTTCAGTTGGTTGCACTCTATTTAAAAGGCTGTATTGTCATGCACCACTTAAAGTATTTACTGCACAGCAGCAGATCATTCAGCACAAGTACACATCTGTGCTTCTGTCCAGTGAGCATAATCCCACCCTTCTTCCTATGCCTTTCCGCTTCACAGCTTTATCTAGCTTCTTCAATACTCCTTTTCTACAACTTGAGTAGTTGAGGCAATTCTCACCACTGAGTAAAGAAGTTTCTCCTTTATTATTATTTATTGGGTTTATTATTACCTTACATACAAAGCCCTAGTTATGGTTTCGCCCACAAATGGAAGCATCTTCTCCACATCTATCCTAATGTTTAAGATGTTTATCAGGTCTTTCCTCTTTCAGAAAATACAAACCCCAGCACAAATCATCTTTTTGACAGATACAACCTCAGTTCTGGCACCATTCTAATAAACGTAACGTACATCAAACATACTTTTCGTAGTATGGAGATAGGAATAGTTCACAGGACTCCAAAGCGCGTTCTAGTCAAGAATCTGTTCAAGTTTGATGACATAACTTCTGTTTTTCAATTCTGTCAAAATCAAACCCCAATGCTTTTTTGTTGGTCTTATTAATATGCACAACTTTCTGTTATTTGTTTCGTTACCACATTACAACACATTCCAAGCAAAAATGGCCTCCTCATTCTTACCACTATAATGTATTATCTTACACTTGCCGATGACGTATTCAGTTTCCTTTACCTCTTCCACTGGGGTTATGTTTGCAATCTTCCAATCTAAGGCCATTCAAAAATCCAGGGAATCTGGAAGATCAGAACCAATGCACCCACCATCTCTGTGGCTCTCTCCTAAAATCCTAAGATGCAGACTATCAGGTCCAGGGGATTTGTCAACAGTTGGTGTCATTAATTTCTCTATTTCTTTCTTTATACTAACGTATCTTAAGTTCCTCATTCTTTATGACTCACGATTCCTCACTATATCCATTGTGTTTGTGCTGGAATATGTTTTGACTCCATGTCAAAATTCTTCACAGTGCAGTACTTTTTTAAAACCTATTTGGAAATACAAAAATATTTTGTCTATTGAATTACCCCATCCATCCTTTCTATTGATTCAAATAATTCAAGAATGTTCACGCACATTGTCCCCTTTTCAAATTAGTATTGATTATTCTTGATTATATTATCAGTTTCCAGATGTCTTTCTATTATACCTTTGAATCTCACCAAAACACAATTAACTTTTCATTCATTTATCTCCTTTCCAAAAGCATGTGGGTGTACGCACACCATATAAATGGCAGTGGTTCAAGAAGATGACTCATCACTACTTTTTCAAGAGTGTTGGAGATGGTTAACAATGCTCACCTATTCAGCAATGTTCACATTTTTGAAAGGATAATTAGAAGCTTGCTGTATACAAATTGGCTCCCTGCATAACAGTGATTATGCTTTTGAAGTAATTCCTTGGCTGAGGATATGATGAAATATTATAGCAGGCTTCTCTATAATGTTAACTATCTGATGTTCACAGTCCTGATCATTCCAAAAGCAAACCCACTGAATCTGGAAGCTATAGTCAGAGCTGGCAGATAAAAGGAAAATGCACTTAGCACATTACTGATCATTATGGTTGTGGCACTGGTTCATTACTTCCTCTTCAAATAGTACTTGACAAGTGCCACATATTTAAAGACAGAAGCATCACATTAGCAACATACACAAAGTAAATGCAAAGAATACTATGGAAGCATATAGTATGCCCATTATATATCTGGACGTCATATAATGCTCACATCAAAAGGATCAAATATGATACAGGGGAAATTTGCAGGCAACATTAAGATGAAGCATTATATAGTTAGTACAATATTCCAACAGGAAAATGTGCAAGAGAAATTGCAGTTCATACTTACCCTCCCCACAATCACCAGCGTCAAACCCACATGATAGGACATTACAAGCTTGATCACAAAACTTGTCAGCCAGCCAGGAATTGGCACAACCTTGGCTGCAATATGTTATTCCAGGGAGCCCTCCGGCAAACTGCCAGGCCTGTGCATTGACCCCTCCTCCCGGTCCCCCACCACGATTCCCTGCATTGTTACCTGGAAATATATCAAACATAAGTAGTGATCTATTTAAAATAAAAAGAAACCGTTCGACAAGACATTTAGATGATTCCTATAATTTAGTAAAACAAAATCCAAAGGCTTCACAAAAATGTTAACAAGGAAGCCACAAGAAAACATTAGAATAGGTGTTCTATTAGCAGTTCAAGAGGATAGCTCACCACCACCTTCTCAAAGTGGTGGGCAATGAATGCTGGCCTATCCAGTGAAGCTCACTTCTTATGAAAAAAAAGAAAGGTTGGTGACCTTTCACTAGAATTGGCTGAAGTTAGAGATGTAGATTTTGAGCAAGGTATGGATAGGACAAGGAGAAGATAAATCTGCGATAAGGTGGGAGATAGAATAAATTGAATGACGGAACTCTTATATGGCAAAAGGGAATGGTGATGCAACAAGAAAAGAAACAAAATAGCAAAAGAAATGCTTACTGATGTGCTGCTGTTGCTGGTGTCTAAAAGTGAAAATAAGAAGAAAACAGAAACATGCAAAGAAAAATAAATAAATTTGGGGAATATAATTTATGGTCTGAAATTGTTGAACTCCTCATTGAATCCAGAAGGTTTTAATATGCTAATCGAAAGCTGTTCCTCAACCTACTGGAACAGTGCAGCAGACCAAATAGCGAGATGCCTGCACAAGTACTAAGTGGAAAATTAAAATGACAAATGACCAAAGCTCAGAGCCATGCTTGTACAGGGTATGAAAGACTTTCACAAAGTGATCACCTAATCTGTATTTGATCAACCCAATATAGAGACAACCACAGTATCTACTGTACTCAGTGCTCACAATCAGTGAGGAAATTCAAGTGCCATTAGAGTATTACTACTGATGCACTGTTCTCGCCCCTTGAGGAATAAGAGTTCAAATCTTTCCCATCATGCACTTCTAATAAAAATTTAAACACATTTCCTTGACAACATGCAAGAAACTGGAGACAAGTTGCACTGAGGTTGATGTCACACGAATGCTCATCTCAGAATAGGATATTATCATGAGTGGGAAGATAAACCTTAAGATAAAAATATTCAAAGTACAAAATCACAATGCCTTCATATGACCAAACTGCTTGTGTACATCCAATAAGTTTCAATGAGTGCAATTTAGCTACAGTGACAGCATACCAGTGAACTGGAACTGACATCAAATTTGATTTTTTAAACTTTTCTAACCCTTTGACAATGCCTACATGCAGCTCTAACACAAATGTATCCACATTATTTTACAATATCGATCACAAATTTTATCATGTGCAATGATTAATTTTGTCAAAAGTCTGCCGTGAGTTCCTAATGCTGCAATTATTCTAATTTCATTACAGTATTCTCTCTGAAAGATGAATTACAATTCAAATCACAATAATAATAGATTGCTTTGGGTATATTAACGTCACATTCCCACAGACACCAAATACACAAAGACGACAACTGAGATAAAAGCAAAATATTGCGGATGCTCAAACCTAAAACAAAAACAGAAGATGCTGGAAAATTTCAGCAAGTCTGACAACATCTATGAAAAGAGAATATAATCAACGTTTTCGATCATCCAATCACCTTAAGCTTCTTAATATCTTCCTCATCACTCACATTCTTATCAAGTTTTGTGTCATTAGCAAATTGAAAATATTATATTTGATTCCCTCATCCAAAAATACTGATGCATATTGTGACAAGCAGGAGCCCAAGTATTGATCCCTGCAAGACACCACTAGTCACTGCCTGTCACTTTGAAAAAGACCCATTTATTCTATTTCCTGTCTCATAACCAATTTTTAATCCTTGCAAATTATCCCCAATCCCATGTGCTTTAATTGTGCACAATAATCACTTATGTAGTACTTCAAAGGTTTTCTGAAAATCCAAATACACTACATCCAATGATCAAGGCATTGCATTTTAGACAGTAATCTCTTGCTGCATTAAAAAGCTTTTCCACATGTTGGTTTTGGATCTTTTGTCATTCACTATAAATTTGTGTATTCTGATTTGCCACCTTTGTTCTAAATAGGAACATTTTCTCTTTCTCATGATTTCGAACACTTCAATCAAATCTTTCATATTAAAGGAACAACATGCCCAAATTATTCTCTTCTCCCTCCAATTCTTTTGAATATTAGAATTACAAAAGGGACTTGCTGAACAAGGAAGAAAACCAGATTGAGATTCTGCCTCAATTGCTAGCTACAAATACAAATTGGGTCTGCATCTTATTACAGACAGATTTGGGAAAGAACTGAAACACTTGTAGCTTTTTCTATAACGTGCTTTATAACTCCCATGACAGGGTATTATCAAATTAAATAAGCAGAAAACTTTCATGGGTTTAAAAGGAGAGTATTTATTCAGGCACTATCATTCATACACAAACACACACAGAGAAAGATACAATTCAAGAAAATAGTGCATTTTAAAAAGACAGTGAGCAAAAGAATAATTCCTCGTTCATGCGTTGTAGAAAAAAATAGTTGCTGCAAGTGCATTGAAGGCATTGTTTTTACTCTAAAAACATAGTTTAGGTAGGTTCAATAACCAGTGTTCTACATTAATTCCTTTAAGAGACAGACATTCAGCAGGTCACAAAGTAAGTCACTTGTAGGATTTCTTGTCAGAAGATCACGTTGCTGATTGGCTTGGAAAATGAGTGAGGCCAAGAAATCTAAGAGAAACAGCTTCTTTCTTGTCTTATGATTTTGTATGCCTCTATCAAATCGCTATCAAAGGATTTGCAACCTCCATGTTTAAAAGAGGCATAGGTATCACTGCCTTGTTATGTGGCTGCAATGGATGTACTTTGCAAGCTATCAAGGTTTTTTTCTTGGGATACTAAAACTTTTTTCTGCAGTTAGTTTTGGATACCACATTTCAGGGTTCCCTGTTAGCCTGTATATTATTATACAACAGGGGGGAATGCGTGATGGATAACCCATCAACTTACCAGCAATGATGAACTTACTGAGAGGCACTAATTTTTTTCTTCTATCCTGACAGCACCGGCATGCCTGGTAGCCATTGCTTGTTAGCTTCCACCAAGCAGGTAAGTATGGTTCCTTTTCACCTGAGAAAGCTTTTACATTTCAGAACTTTCCAGAGGCATTTTCAGACATAAGTTTGTCTGTGTGGAAATTACAAAACATCAGCTGACCCTTGGCAGCCATTTTACGAGCTTGTTTATTTTTAAAAATAAAGAAAATTATATACTGAATGCAGTCTACATTTCAAGTTATGAGTAGGACTTCTTAATTGAGCATGACATCCTAAACATAAGAATTGAGATGACAAAGTGAACTTCCAAGCTCCTGAAAATCCATGTCTCTTTCCAAACGCACATGAATGTGGCAGATAGAGCTGCATGGGCACAAGAAAAATTTAACTTACCAAGGCAATCACCTCCATCCCAGTCACAGGCTGAATTATTGCAAGCTTTATCACAATAGCCATCTTTAATCCAGGACCCAGGACATCCATCAGCACAATTTGGAACTGGCCATGTGAGATAAACCTAAAAATAAGTAGTAAGAAGTTCTCACCCAAACAATCTAGAAGTATTGTTAAATATAATTAACCTCAATCCTTTATTATAGATGGTCAAGCAAGTTACACAACGTAATTTTTGTTAAGTTGCCTCACCAAAGTATAATTTCAAATCATTGAGCAGACTGAACAAGTTTACCTATTGATTTCAATGATTCTTTTGTTTTGGTTTCATCAAAGCTTAAATGCTTGATTTGTGTAGTTTCCTAGTTTGGTTTCCAATTCAGAATTGCTTACCTTTTGTCCATTAGAATGAGAATAGAAATCATCAGGCCACACTTCCTTTCCAAACATTACATCATCATTTAGATAAATGAACTTCTGAGAAAGACCTGGAATTCGATGCAGGTGTGTTTCAATAGCAGGAGAACTGAATGTTGGCAAATGGCTAACATTTCTGAAAATTTCCTAGGGGAAACAGTCAGATGTGAAAGGCATTTATAAACACGAGTCATTGGATGAACTAATCCCATTTAATCAAAATTTGTAGTTTTAAAAATTTATTCACAAACAGCATTTCCAAAGCAGACTGAATTTGTAAAACTGAATGCCAGTCAATAGTCTTATCAAATACAAAAGGACAAATACAAAAGATTGGGAACATGGTTGATGCAACTAAGAGGAGTTATGCAAAGATTGAGAAACACAATAAACAGGAGAATCTAATCTAAATGGGGTTATTTCACAAGACATGACACAGGAGACACTTAATAGCACTTGTGGATAGATCACTGAAGACAACAGTTTAGTGTGCATCAGTCACAAGCCAAGATTTAACTATTTACAGTTTACAATAATTATTGAATAGGCTTACGAACTAAGCAGTAGGAGGTGATGGTATCAGTAGATTCAGTTAAGCAAGTGGAAGAAAATTTGATGCAGGAGTTTGAGTTGTATCATGGAATACAACTCTAAACCCATTTTCCAGCACATGGTCAGCACAATCATATAGATTCTTCTTAAATGTTGTGAGGGTTCTCACCTTTACGACCCTTTCAGGAACTGAGTTCAGATTCCTGTCACCCACTTGGCAAAAATGTTTTTCCTCAAATCACCCTTAAATCTTCTGCCTCTTACTTTAAATCTATACTCTCTGGTTACTGATCACTCTGTTAAGCAGAAATGTTTCTTCCCATCTACCTACATATGTCCTTTTGTAATCTCCATCAGCTCTCCTCCCCCACTCAGCCTTCTCTGCTCGAAGGAAAGCAACCCCATCTTAGCCTGCCTCTCTTCATTGCTGAAATGTTTCAGTCCAGACAACATCCTGGAAAATCTCTCAGGTTTCTCTGTATTTCATAGCTACCTACAATTCATTATGTACTCCCCTGCATTATTAGCCCTCCCTAACTGCAGGATCTCTCACTTCTTGGGGTTAAATTCCATTGTTCTGCCCATCTGATCAGTCCATCCATATCACTCTGCAGTCTAAAACTTTCCTTGGTGTATGTCCAAAGATCCGGAAGGCAGCAGGAAGGTAAATAAAATGGTTAAGAAGGCTAAGTTGAGATTGTTTTCTTTAGAGTAGAGAAGGTTGAGGGGGTCAAGAAGGGATATAGAATATTTGTCTTTATTAGCCGAGACATAGAGTATAGAAGCAAGAAGATTACAACAGAGCTAAATAAAACACTCCTTAGGCCACAACTGGAGTGTTGTGTACAGTTTTAGTACACACTAGCAATTTTTGTGTCATCTGCAAACGTACTGATCATACCCCCCCAAATTCATGTCTAGGTCATTAATGTACACAAACAGCAAGGGATACTTTTTTCTCATTTTATTTGACAATGTTAGCCCTTTGTTAATGCACAAAAAATTTTAAAACTTGCCTGGTGTGTTACTATTGTAACTCGTGGATTATCCAAGTTTAACCAGGAAGGAATCTGACCATTTGTTACAATAAAAACATGTCGAATCCAAGGTGCGTATCTTTCCACAGAACGCAAAGAGTAGCGCAGTTCTTCATTATCCTCAAATCGACTGGCTGAAATATCATCATCCTGCTTGGACTTGGAGAAGAGTGAAGCTGGTGATGAATGGACTTACTCTGTTACAGCTATCATGTATGTAAACCACAATAATTACTTTATAAAAATAACAACTAGCCCAATTGTCCTATATCGGAAAATGTCCATGTTTAATTACAACATAGTACAAGAGCTTATGATCAAAATATTTAATCAACATTGAGCACGAATGCAATCCCTAAAGAATGAGTTATTCCTCACATAAATAATCACATGAATTACTTTTTCAATAGGTTTAACAAACTCATAAGGGGGGGGGGGAATGTTACACAAAACTTGGATCGTGCTTGTAAAATGAGACCGCATTAAGCTCGAATGCTATGAAATGAGTGCATATTAATACTTTCCTAAATAGCTTGGGTTTGATTCTTTTGAAAAGACAAGTTTCACCACCATGTCCAAAACAGGAGTTAAAGCCCATTGGGCGGGCAGTGGGACCCAGAATTAGCATAGTGCCGTAGACAGCCAATTCATAGGCAATTGCCAGGGAAGCTAAGAGGACTCGCAGCTTGGCAGCCTCAGCAGTGCAACTAACAGCAGTGTCAATACTGAGGCTGCAACTCTAGACAGAGGATACCTCTCAGCTCAGCATCTTTGCTAACAAACGAGTTGGACTAGAGGATACAGGATCAGGCAGGCAGACAGACCCCAGTAATTGGGCAGGAAGCAGGCTTCACCAAGTGGTCTCCATACTTGGTGGCAGACCCTCCTGATGCAGGCAAAATGCATGTGGAGGCATGTGATGGTCCTAATTGGCTGCTTTAAGTAGTATAATTAGCTAATGAACCCCAATCAACATTCCTATTACTGTCAATATGTCATGTTAGCAGCAAAATAGAAGGCTTCCTTCGCAATACATTCAGCCACAATACTGGACATTGCTAGTCCTCCCATTTCCCAGCCAATCCTCACTGAGCTCTGAATATCCAACCCTGGTTATCTTCAGGAGCCATTCAGCAGAACCCATCACTGTCCCAATGATGGGCAGAGAAAAGAGCAGACATTTAACTGGTCACAAAAACCTTCTCACTGTCTTAACAATAATTATCACAAGAAGAATAAGAGTTGCTGCCCTCTTGAGGAGATACTGCCATGTTCAGGAATATAAAATAAATGAATAATTGCCAAAAAATTATTTATAAAAAGCTACTCAAATGCTTTGCAGGTTTGAGCTATAATTTAAATATAATTATGACAAGTTTCATAGAAAGACAGTATTTGGAAATATTTTGAATAAATAAAACATAACTATAACCTGTTAGAATAAAATATAATCAACATTATCATTCAATTGAAAGTTAGCAAACTGTGCAATATCCAACTGTGAGGAAACTAATTTCGCCAACAAATTTTATTTATACAGTATCTTTAATGTAAGCATTTCAAAAGTGTTAAACAAAATATGACACCAAACCTCTTATGAACATAGTGTAGATCGTCAAAAGATTGGTCAAAGAGAAATGTTTTAAGGAACATCTTAAAGAAGAAAGACAGTCACAGAAACAGAGGTTTAGGAAGGAAATGTGACATCATCAGATCATGGCAGTTGAAGGCATGGTTGCCAATGGTAAGAGCAATTAAAATATGGATGTGCATGAGGCCAAAATTGGAGGACTGCAGATTCTCTTGGAGGAGAATACAAGAGGGCAAGGATCATTAAGGGAATTCAAAACAGGAGTTTTCAAATTGAGGCATTGATTGACTGGGAGCCAACATAGCTCAGAAAGCACAGGGTAGACTGGCGGGCAACAGAGTATTCGATGACTTCAAATTTGCAGAGAGGAAAACATGGGAGGCTGGTCAGAAACCCATGAAATACAGAAACATAGAAACAGTAGAAGGAAATTTAATTCCTTGAATCTCTACCACCATTTAATATACTACTATGTTAAAGATGCCATATAAAAGTTATAATTACATAATACAGAATTAAAGTAGGGAACGTTGAAAACACTCAGATCAAGCAGAATGTACTAAGAGAAAGGTAACCTTGTCTTCTCTCCATGGATGCTGCCTAACTTGCTGCTTGTTTCTACCATTTTTGATTTTATTTCAGATTTTCAGCACTACAGTTTTTTTGCTTTCCTCTCCCCAATATAAGGTCTTTTGCTGAAAGACTTGCCAAAGTTTTTCATCTTGCACTCATCAGGACAATCACAATAATGGGAAACAACTTTATACTTTATGAGCAGAGTGTATTAATTAGTTGGTAAGTGAACTCTGATTGGTCGAATGCATAAAATAGTGTTAGGGATCAGATCAGAAACTCCAAGGTATATTATGAAGTTAGATCAGACCTCAACTGTTTTGATTAGTGCGAGCATAACGTTTCACTTCAGGTGTGATTCCACTGATCCACTAGGAAGCTTTTATAAAGACAAACTTTATTTAACAAACCAGATTTTCCTATAACAAAAAGAATTAGTATAACTTTTACCAACTGAAATACTTAAACATGACAGGATACAATTCTTAGCTGCCAGTCTAACTATTAGCTCCAAGTTAAGCAATATTTCTCACAGACTCCTCTTCAAAAATCAGTTAGCAAACATACAGGCTTACACGAGTTACCAGTCCTTAACATCCTTTTAACATCTCTGGGCAGAGGTTGAGAGAGACACTTGTCTTCTGACTCTCAAGACAGCAGACTTCAGAGAAAAATCTGTCTTCAAATAGTAGAACTCCAGAGAGAGTGGTGAAGAAAACATCTCTTGTATTTTGCAGACCTTTTTCTTAGCAGAGAGAGTAAGAGAGAAAGCTGCTCCTTTCAAATTCAAATAGTAACTGCCTGTTTGTCTCTCTGGAAGTCTAGCCATTTCCATTAGCACATGACGCACTCTTGTCAATCAACATAATTAATCCCTACTCTGAAACTCTAGGGACAACCCAAAAACTCCATAAACTTTAAAACAAACACCCCATTAACTAGGAGTAATTCTGTACGCTCAGCATGTGGGCTGCCACTTGCAGACCAATCAGCACCGAGTTGAATCTTAATATCATCTTCACAAAAACATGACACAAATACAATTCTTAAAGGCACAATATCAACACAATGGTAACTGAAGATAACTGTCAAGCACTATGAAAATTTAAGCAAGGCAGTTTGACTCTATTGGTCAAGGCATTGCCTAGGAATGAACCACTGAATAGCTGTCACTTATTTTCTCTAGCTGAAACAGGTGCAAAAGTATATAGAACATAGAACACTACAGCACAAACAGGCCCTTCGGCCCACAAGTTGTGCCGAACACATCAAAACCTACCCAGCCATAGACCTATCTATAACCCCCAATCCCATTGGATCCCATATACTCATCCAGAAGTCTTTTAAAAGACCCCAGCGAGTTCGCCTCGACCACCACCGACGGCAGCCGATTCCATTCACTCACCACCCTCTGAGTGAAAAACTTTCCCCTAGCATCTCCTCTGCACTTGCTTCCCTGCACCTTAAATCTGTGCCCTCTCGTCGCGACCATTTCAGCCCTGGGAAATAGTGTCTGAGAGTCCACCCTATCTAATCCTCTCAACATCTTGTGAACCTCTATCAGGTCACCTCTCAACCTTCGTCTCTCCAGGGAGAACAGTCCCAGCTCCCTCAACCTGTCTTCATAAGGCATGCCTCCCAATCCAGGCAACATCCTTGTAAATCTCCTCTGCACCCTTTCAATAGCTTCCACGTCCTTCCTATAGTGAGGCGACCAGAACTGCGCACAGTACTCCAAGTGTGGTCTGACAAGGGTCCTATAAAGCTGCAGCATTACCTCCTGACTCCTGAACTCAATCCCTCGATGAATGAAGGCCAGTACACCATAAGTTTTCTTAACCACATCCTCCACCTGGGAGGCCGATTTGAGAGTCTTATGGACCCAGACCCCAAGATCCCTCTGCTCTTCCAGAGCCAATATGGACCAAAATGACAAAATGCTCTTTCTGATGTTTTCCTGACAAATGGTATTCTTGTGATTGTCCTGCTGAGTATAAAACAAAAAGCTTATTTTTTTTAAGCAATACTCAAGTTCTATACTAATAACTAATATAGATCTCTGGGTGGATCTTTTCTTTCACTTGAGTCACATACAGTGAAAAATTCCTTCTATGAAATGGAGTCACTCCACAAAATGTTGTTATAATGATATTGCAATAATTGAATATGCGGATTACAATAAATAATAATACAACACAAATACACATCTCAAAAATATCAATAATACAATTTAAAAGCATATAGATGTTGTACATTTGCTGTTGCACAGAATGCTGGAAAGACCTACCTGGCTGATGGTGCTGAGATCCCACAGTAAATAAACAGGGTTGATTGTTATCTCTTTTCCTTCTACAGTCATGTTATTTTTGGGCTGTTTAGTAAGTTCCACAAAATCCCTGGGATCATTAAGTAGCAGTAGTACAACACCAACTTCAGAATACAACTTCAGCTAAAAAGAAAAGGTCATAAATATGATAGACTAGTCAGGCAATAGTAAACAGGATATAACGTAAACAAGGCATGGGCATTGCTGGGTAGGCCAATATTTACTGCCCTTTCCTAACTGCCACGGAAAACATTTCTATTTATTATTACATGCACTAATATACAATGAAAAGTATTGTTTCTTGCATGGTATACAAACAAAACATACCATTCATACAAAAGGAAATGAGAGAGTGCAAAATATAGTGTTACAGTCATAGCTAGGGTACAGAGAAAGATCAACTTAATGCAAGGTAAGTTCAATCAAAATCTGACAGCAGCAAGGAAGAAGCTGTTCTTGAGTCAGTTGGTACGTAACCTCAAACTTTTGTATTTTTTTCCCGACAGACGAAGGTGGAAGAGAGAACATCCTGGGTGTGCGAGGTCCTTAATTATGCTGGCTGTTTTGCTGAGATAGCAGGAAGTATAAACAGAGTCAATTGATGGGAGGCTGATTTGGATGATGGATTAGTTACATTCACAACCTTTTTGTAGATCCTCACAGTCTTGGGCAGAGCAGGAGCTGTACCAAACCATGATACAACTAGAAAGAATGCTTTCTACAGTGCATCTGTAAAAGTTGGTGCAAGTCGTAGCCGACATGCCAAGTTTCTTTTGTCTGCTGAGAAAGTAAAGGCATTGGTGGATTTTCTTAACTATAGTGTCAGCATGGAGGGGGGGACCAGAACAGGTTACCAGTGATTTGGACATCTAAAACTTTGAACTCTCGACCTTTTTTATTTCTTCCCCATTGATATAGACAGGAACATGTTCTCCTTTGGACTTCCTGAAGTCAATGACAATCTCCTTCATTTTGTTGACATCGAGGGAAGAATTATTATTGCTACACCAGTTTACCAGATTCTCTCTCTCATTCCTGCACTATTGTTGTTTGAGATCCGACCCTCTACAGTGGCGTCGTCAACAAACTTGAAAATTGAATTGGAGGGGAATTTGACCATACAGTCAGAGGTGTACAAGGAGTATAAGAGGGGGCTGAGAACACAGCTATGTGGGGCACCAGCGTTGAGGATGATCACGAAGGAGGTGTTATTGCTTGTCCTTACTGATTGTGATCTGTAAGTTAGGAAGTTCAGGATCCAGTTGCAGAGGTTAACAAACAAAGAACAACACAGCACGGGGAACAGGCCCTTCGGCCCAACGAGCCCGCGCCGCCGTCCTAACGTCTTAATGACATATAGAGACCAATATAGGGACAATTTGTTACCCAATCAGCCTAAGACCACATTTTTGGGATGTGGGAGGAAACCGGAGCACCCGGAGAAAACCCACGCAACCACGGGGAGAACGCGCAAACTCCCGCAGACACAGGCCCAAATCCATGTGTCTGCACAGCAACAGCGATAGTCTCTGAGATGTCATGTTGCCCATCTGATGGTCCAGTTTAAGCATACACTAACGACGTGAAGCACTAGGCCACTCCTGAAGTAACATCCAAGAGCAGCCCTCGCACGACCTGCCGAATGCATGCGCCTTGTTGGTCAACAAGGTGGACCAAATAGCCTGTGGAAACAAATAAAGTATTTAAACAGTCCTCCTATATCCCTCTATCTGCAGACTGCTCATGTGGCTGTCCAAGAGACCCTTAAACAACCTTAGCGTGCCTGCTCCCACATCCCACTCGGTAGCGCATTCCACACCCCCACTACCCTTTGTGTGAAAAAATGCCCTCTAATATTCGTCTTATACATAGCCCCCTCACCCTAAGGCCGTGACCCCTCGTTCTATCCGATTCTAATGGTGGAAAAAGCTTACCACCATTTACTCTATCTATACCCCTCATAATCTTATATACCTCTAATAGATCCCCTCTCAGCCGAAGTCTTTCAAGGGAAAACAACCCCAGTGCGTTCAATCTTTCCTCATAAGACAGCCTTTCCATACCAGGCAGCATCCTGGTAAATCTCCTCTGCACTCTCTCCAGGGCCTCCACATCCTTCTGGTAGTACGGCGACCAGAACTGGACGCAGTACTCCAAGTGAGGCCTAACCAACGTTCTATACACTTGTAACATCAGACTCCTACTCTTGTATTCTATACCCCTTTCTATGAAGGCTAACATACCATACGCTTTCTTTATCACTTTCTCCACCTGTACTGACACCTTCAGAGACTTGTGAACCTGCACCCCAGGTCTCTCTGCATCTCTATACTCCGGATAGTTTTACCTTTTATCCTATAACTCCCCTCTACATTATTCCGGCCAAAATGCATCACCTCGCATTTATCCAGATTAAATTCCATTTGCCATCTATCTGCCCAATCTACCAGCCTATGTCCTGTTGTATTGCCTGGCACTGCTCCTCAGTTCCTGCCAATCCAAGCATCTTAGTGTCATCAGCCAATTTGCTGATCACACCACCTACCCCCTCTTCCAAGTCATTTATATAAACCACAAATAGAAGAGGTCCTAGTACTGAGCCCTGTGTCACACCACTAGTGACACACCTCCAGTTGGAAAAAGAGCCTTCCACTACTATCCGCTGTCTCCTCCTCCCAAGCCAGTTCTCAACCCATCTACATACCTGGCCCTGTATCCCATGCGCCTTCACCTTTTTTATCAACCTACCATGGGGAACCTTGTCAAACGCCTTACTGAAATCCAAGTAGACGACATCAACGGCTTGTCCTTCATCAACCGTTTTTGTCGCCTCTTCAAAAAATTCCACTAGATTCGTAAAGCACGACCTCCCCTTAACGAAGCCATGCTGCGTATCCCTGATCTGATCGCAGCGCTCCAGATGCTCATACATCCTGTCCCTGAGGATCCTCTCCATTAGCTTACCTATACCTATATCAAGCTCACCGGCCTATAGTTCCCTGGATTATCCCTCTGACCCTTTTTAAACAACGGTACTACATTTGCAATCCTCCAGTCCTCTGGGACCTCACCTGTGTCCAAAGAAGAGACGAAGATTTGCGTCAGAGGCCCAGCAATGTCATCTCTCACCTCCCTTAGCAGCCTGGGATAAATACCATCAGGCCCCAGGGCTTTATAAGTCTTTATGCTACCTAAAAGCCCCAACACTTCATCCCTCGTAATGATTATTTCCTTTAACAGGTCCTCAAAATCCTCAAAGCTGGCATCAGACGTCAGGCTCCTCTCCTGCGTGAATACCGACGCAAAGTATTCATTCAGGATCTCCCCCATTCCCTCAGGCTCTAAGCATAGTTCCCCTCCTCTGTCCCTGAGAGGTCCAATCTTCCTTCTAACCATCCTTTTGCTCCTTACATAGGAGTAAAATGCCTTAGGATTTTCCTTAATCCTATCTGCCAAAGCCATTTCATGGCCCCCTTTTGCCTTTCTGACACCCCTTTTAAGATCCCGTCTACACTCTCTATATTTTTCAAGCGCTGCCTCTGTCCCCAATTGCCTGGATCTAACGTACGCCTCCCACTTCTTCCTGACCAAGTCCTCAACTTCCCTAGTAACCCACGGTTCTCTAATCCTACCCTTCCCATGCTTCCTCCTTACCGGCACGTGTCTTTCCTGCAAAAATTTTAGTTTTCTCTTAAAAGACTCCCACATGTACAGCATCGACCTACCCTCGAACAGCTTATCCCAGTCGGTATCCCTAAGATCCTGACTAATCTGGCTATATCTATCCCTCCCCCAGTTTAACACCCTCCCCTTAGGGCAGGCTTCATCTTTTTCCATTAATACCCTAAAGCAGACAGAGTTGTGGTCACTATTAGACACATGCTCTCCTACTACAACGTCAACCACCTGCCCTGGCTCATTCCCAGAACCAGATCCAGTATAGCCCCTTCTCTAGTCGGGCTATCCACATACTGCTCCAAGGACCCTTCTAAAACACACTGTACAAATTCCTCCCCGTCCACACCTTCTGCTCTCGGCACCTTCCAATCTACCCCAGGGAAATTGAAATCTCCCATTACAACTACCCTATTCTTCCTACACTTATCTAAAATTTCCTTACATATCCCTTCTTCCACGGCACGCGGATTGTTGGGCGGTCTGTAGTACACACCCAACATAGTAACCTCTCCCTTCCTATTCCTCAACTCCACCCATAGCGACTCAATTCCTAACTCAGCCATACCACCCTCCTTCTGCACTGCTATGATGTGATCCTTAACTAATAATGCCACTCCCCCTCCTCTCCTCAACCTACCTCTATCATGCCTAAAACACTTATACCCTGGAATATTCAATTGCCAGTCCTGCCCTTCCTTTAGCCACGTCTCAGTCACCGCCACCACTTCTAACTTCCTCTCGAACATTATTGCCTTCAGTTCATCTGTTTTGCCAGTCACACTCCTCGCATTAAACCACATGCACTGAAGGCCCTCAGGCACACTCTGATCTTCCCTCCTACTCTCCGGAGTTACCCTGTCACCAATCTCTCTCCCACTCCCAGTTCCCTCTATCTCCCCACCCCCCCTCCATATTAGTTTAAACCCTGCCGAAAAACTCCAGCTAACCTCCCAGCTAAAATATGGGTGCCCTTCCCAGACAACTGTTCCCTGTCCCTCTTGTATAGATGCCTCTCCCTCCTGAAGACTTCCCAATGGTCTAAGAATCTGAATCCCTCCACCCTACACCAATCGCTCAACCACGCATTCAGTTGGAGCACCTCGTTGTTCCTAACCCTGTCATTCCCAGGCATCGGCAGCAGCCCAGAGAATGCCACCCTGGAGGCCCTACACTTCAGCCGGGCCCCCAACTCCCTGAACTGCCTACATATGTCCCTACATCCTTCTCTCCCATGTGGACTATTACATCAGCCTTAGCCCCTCCACCCTTCAAAATTCCCTCTACCCTCTCCGTAACATCCTGGACCCCTGCTCCAGGGAGGCAGCCTACCATCCTGGAGTCCCGCTTTTGCCCACAGAACCGCCTGTCGATCCCCTTGACCTTCTCATCCCCCACCACTATCTCACATCCCTCACTCCTACCGTCCTCCGGGGCATTTAGATCCCCCTCCCTTGCACTGTCTACCTCAGCTGTTGCCCTACCCTTGATGTTCTGGGATGCCTCCTCTGGGGTGATCTTAGTGCCGTGACTCCTTTTCTTTTTCAACTTCCAATCTGTTACCCACCCATCCCTCCTCATAGGCCCTGGGGTCCCTTCTGGACTGTGGTCCCTGTTCATTAGCCCCTCGTTCTCTCTGACTATAAACATATCCTCCAGTCTCAGCTCCAACTGCCTCACCCGAGCCCTCAATCGTTGCAATTCCAAACACTTTGTGCATACGTGGGCTTTCGGGAGACGTGCTGCCTCCCAAGAATGTCCACATATGGCAGCGAACACGTTTTATCATGGAACCTGACATTTTATACACACCCTTTAGAGGTATGGGACCTTGAGTTTGGGTGGGACAGGAGTCCAGCCTCTTACCACGTCCAAGCCTGCGCTCGCTCAAGCCTAGTGAGCTTAAGCCCTTTCAGCTCCCACTCTGCTCCCCGCTTCACTCCACTGCCCGCTCCCGACGCTGCCCGCTGTCTACCTTGGCCTTATTTATATAGTCCCACGCTTCCTTCCCAGCAGTCCCCGCGCCTATCTCCCACTACGGAGCGCCAAAATAAACAAAAAACCCCCACGACCTAAACCTATTGATTAAAGAAAGATTTCAAACTTCAATAGTCTCACCAGCAAGCAGCCACTCTTCAAAATCACAGCTCCGGAGAACAGTGAGGTGGATCCTCGCGTGAGTACCTGATTTATAGTCCCGCGCTTCCTTCTCAGCAGTCCCCGCGCCTATCTCCTGCTACGGAGCGCCAAAATAAACAAAAAACCCCTGCGACCTAAACCTATTGATTAAAGAAAGCCATTGCTTTTGATATTGATATTGAAAGCCAAGCCCCAAGCTACAGAGTCTGGACATAAATTTTGTTGGGATAATGGTGTTGAAGGCTGAACATAGGTGTCCTTGTTATCTAGGTGTTCCAGGGTTGTGTGTAGAGCCAGGGAAATGGCATCTGCTGTGAATCTGTTGTGGCGGTAGGCAAACTGTAGTAGATCCAGGTAGTCTGGGAGGCTTGAAATTGATTTGTGCCATGACTAACCTTTCAAAGTACTTCATAATGATGGACGTCAGAGCCACCGGGCAATAGTCATTAAGGCATGCTGCTTGGTTTTTCTTAGGTACCGGGATGATGACCATCTTCTTGAAGCAGAGACAGAAGTCAGGTTGTTGTAAAGAGAGGTTGAAGATATAGAACATAGAACACTACAGCACAAACAGGCCCTTCGGCCCATGAGTTGCGCCGATCACATCTATACCTACCAATCCACAGACCTATCTATAACTCCCTATCCCATTCATTCCCATATACTCATCAAGAAGTCTTTTAAAAGACCCCAGAGAGTTCGCCTCTACCACCTCCGACGGCAGCTGATTCCATTCCCTCACCACCCTCCGAGTGAAAAACTTACCTCTAACATCCCCTCTGTATTTGCTTCCCTGCACCTTAAATCTGTGTCCTCTCATAGTGACCATTTCAGCTCGGGGAAATTACCTATGAGAATTCACCCTATCTATTCCTCTCAACATTTTATAAACCTCTATCAGGTCGCCTCTCAACCTACATCTCTCCAGAGAGAAGAGTCCCAGCTCCCTCAACCTATCTTCATAAGGCATGCCTCCCACTCCAGGCAGCATCCTTGTAAATCTCCTCTGCACTCTTTCAATAGCTTCTATATCCTTCCTATACTGAGGTGACCAGAACTGCGCACAGTACTCCAAGTGGGGTCTGACACGGGTCTTATAAAGCTGCATCATTATCTCCTGACTCCTAAACTCAATTCCTCGATTAATGAAGGCCAGTACACCATACGCCTTCTTGACTACTTCCTCCACCTGCGAGGCTGATTTAAGAGTCCTATGGACCTGGACCCCAAGATCCTCCTGCTCTACAGCACAGCTAAGACTCCTATATGGCCATTTCAGAGACTTGGGTAGAGCAGGGACAGGAATGGATGTTGCAGGTTCCGGGGTACAAATGCTTTAGTCGGAGTAGAGAAGGGGGTAGGAGGGGGGGAGGAGTGGCGTTACTGGTCAAAGACTGTATCACGGTGATCGAAAAGAAGTTTGATGAGGACTTGTCTGTTGAGGTAGTATGGGCTGAGATTAGAAACAGGAGAGGAGAGGTCACCCTGTTGGGAGTCTTTTACAGACCTCCTAATTGTTCTAGAGAGGTTGAGGAAAGGATTGCAAAGTCAATTCTGATTAGGAGTGAAATTAGTAGGGTAATTGTGATGGGGGATTTTAACTTTGCTAATATTGATTGGAATAGCTATAGCTCTAGCTCGTTAGAGGGGTCAGTTTTCGTACAGAGCGTGCAGGAAGGTTTTTTGACTCAGTATGTAGATAGGCCAACTAGAGGTGAGGCTACATTGGATTTGGTGCTGTGCAATGAGCCAGACCAGGTGTTAGGCTTGGAAGTTAGTGAACATTTTGGTGATAGTGACCACAATTCGGTTACGTTCACCTTAGTGATGGACAGGGATAGGCATGAAGCTGGGGGCTGTAGTTATAGCTGGGGAAGGGTAATTATGAGGCCATCAGGAGAGAATTAGGGTGCATAGATTGGACTGGGAAACTACAGGGACTGGGAACATCTGGAATGTGGAGCTTATTCAAGGAGCAGCTGCTGCGAGTCCTTGATAAGTATGTCCCTGTCAGGCAAGGAGGAAATGGTCGAGTAAGAGAACCTTGGTGTACGAAAAAAGTTGATTTGCTGGTTAAAAGAAAAAAGGAGGCTTATGTCAGGATGAGGATTGAAGGCTCGGTTAGTGCAATGGATAGCTATAGATTAGCCAGGAGGGAGCTAAAGAGGGAATTGAGGAGAGCAAAGAGAGGACATGAGAAGACTTTGGCTGATAGGATTAGGGAGAATCCTAAAGCTTTCTTTAGATATGTTAAGAATAGAATATTGGTTAGGGCAAGATTAGGGCCAGTCATAGACAGCAGTGGGAAGTTGTGCGTGGAGCCTGAAGAGATTGGTGAGGCACTGAATAAATATTTCTCTTCGGTATTCACGCAGAGTGCTGGAAATGTATCTGTGGAGAGCACTGAGGTACAGGGTTGCAAATTGGGGAGTATTGTAGTAGATAGGGAGGATGTGTTAGAAATTCTCGAGGGTTTGAAGTGGGATAAGGCCCCTGGGCCGGACGGGATTTACCCTAGGATTCTCTGGGAGGCAAGAGAGGAGATTGCAGAGCCTCTGGCTCTGATCTTCAGGTCCTCGTTGGTTACTGGTGTGGTTCCGGAGGACTGGAGGATGGCGAATGTGGTCCCATTGTTTAAGAAGGGGAATAGAGACCTTCCTGGGAATTATAGGCCAGTGAGTCTTACTTCTGTGGTGGGCAAGGTATTGGAGAGAATTATTAGGGATAGGAGTTATAGTTATTTAGAGAGAAATGAATTGATTGGGGATAGTCAGCATGGTTTCGTGAAGGGTAGGTCATGCCTTACTAACCTCAGTTGAGTTTTTTGAGAAAGTGACCAAAGAGGTGGATGGGGGTAAGGCGGTTGATGTAGTATATATGGACTTTAGTAAGGCGTTTGATAAGGTGGCCCATGGAAGACTTCTACAGAAAATGCAGATGTGTGGAATCGAGGGTGATTTAGCTAATTGGATTAGGAATTGGCTGGCAGATAGAAGACAGAGGGTGGTGGTTGATGGGAGATATTCATCGTGGAGTTCGGTGACAAGTGGTGTGCCTCAGGGGTCTGTTTTGGGGCCCCTGCTGTTTGTAATTTTTATACATGATCTGGATGAGGGTATTGAGGGATGGATCAATAAATTTGCAGATGACACTAAAGTCAGTGGAGTGGTAGATAGTGAAGAGGGGTGTTATACTTTACAGAGTGACTTGGACAAGTTGCAGAGCTGGGCCGAGAGGTGGCAAATGGAGTTTAATGTGGAAGTGTGAGGTAATGCACTTTGGCAGGAACAATAAATGTGTAGAGTATAGGGCTAATGGTAGGGCTCTTAATAGTGTTGAGGAACAGAAGGATCTTGGTGTAGGTGTCAATAGATCCCGGAAAGTAGGCAGTCAAGTGGATAAAGTTGTTAAGAAGGCATATGGAGTCTTAGCTTTTATTGGTAGGGGGATTGAATTTAGGAGCCGCAGCATCATGTTGCAGCTGTACAAAACTCTAGTGCGGCCGCACTTGGAGTATTGTGTGCAGTTCTGGTCGCCAAATTATAAGAAAGATGTGGAGGCATTGGAGAGGGTACAGAGGAGGTTTACCAGGATGTTGCCTGGTATGGAGGGCAGGTCCTATGAAGAGAGGTTGAGGATTTGAGGTTGTTTTCGTTAGAAAGGAGGCGGCTAAGAGGGGATCTTATTGAAGCATATAAGATGATTAGAGGTTTAGATAGGGTGGACAGTGATAGCCTTTTTCCTAGGATGGAGAAAGCTAGCACGAGGGGACACAGCTTTAAATTACGGGGTATGAGTTATAGGACGGATATCAGAGGTAGGTTCTTTACTCAAAGAGTGATTAGGGAGTGGAATGCCCTGCCTGCAGCTGTTGTAGAGGCGCAAAGTTTGGTGGCGTTTAAGAGGTTAGTTGATAAGTATATGGATGAGAAGGGAATGGTTTAGTTAGGAGGGGCATTGCTTTTTATTTTGGTCGGCACAACATCGAAGGCCGAAGGGCCTGTTCTGTGCTGTTATTGTTCTATGTTCTATCTGTGAATAGCTCCACCAGCTGATCCACGCAGGATCTGAGTGCACGCCTGAATACCCCATCCAGGCCAGTCATTTTCCATGCACTGACCTTCAAGAAAGCTGCTCTGATATCTGTAGTGATGATCGCAGATACGAGTTCATGCAGTGCTTCCAGAGTGGAGGGCATGCTCTCACTGACCTCTTGCTCAAAATGGGCATAAAATGCATTGAGCTCATCAGGGAGGGGCGCATTGGAGCCAGCGATTTTACGTCTTCATCTTGTAACCTGTTGTCTTGCAGACCTTGCCATAGTTGGCGGGGGTTGGTGTGGTCTGGGACTCTAGCTTGGTCCAGTATTGTCTTTTAGCATCTTTGAAGGATCTCCTTAGACTGTATGTGGCTTTCTTGTATAGGTTAGTGACACCTGACTTGAACGCCTCAGACCTAGACTTCAGCAAGCAGTGGATAGCCCTGTTCATCCATGATTTCCAGTTGGGGAACACAACAGATTTGCTTCTTTGGCACACAGTCTTCTACACTCATGGTATAGAAAAAATGGTGGTGAGCCACCTTCTTGAACCACTGTAGTCCATGGTACTGTTAGGAAGGGAGTTCCAGTATTTGACCCAAAGGCAGTGAAGGTACAGCAGAGATGATTCTGAGTTAGGATAGTGCCTTGCAGGGCAACTTGCAAATAGCTATGTTCCCATGCATCAACTGCTTTTGTCTTTCTACTTGGTGGAGGTCTTGGGTTTGGAAGGTGATGTAAAAGGAAGAGTGTCGTTTGCTAAGTACAACTGTTATTGCCAGGCAAAAACAGATCAAACCCTCTGTTTTGGAAGGCAAAAACATCAACATATCCTGCAATACAATATCCAAACCTTGCATGCATTAAAATAAAACCTGCATTACAGCAGGATTTTTGCATTTTCTTTTTAATATTGTCAAATGAATGGGCAGGATTTCAGATTTAAATAATATTCTGAAAATTTTACCTTTCACTGGAAGCTGCAAATCTATTAGTTTTATTCTTTTCTCACAACCCAGTCAAGTTCAGGAATGAATCACAATTTAAAACCAAATAATAAAGTCCAAACTCCATCATCATCAGTGCTGAATCAAGTGATTTCAGTGGAAATCTGTAGGGTCGCTACAATTAATAATACCCTAGGTAGGGAGGGAAAATGTGGCTAAACTTTCCACTCCGGATCATTATCAAGTGATCTCTATAGAAATGGATATATGCAGGTCAAATGCACCTAAGGCCACACTCTTCAATAAGTCTGTCAACACTCATCGCCAAAGGTTTACGTGACCAACGACTACATGGGGTTGAATAGGCAGGAGGAGTAGAGGATTAGAAGACAGAAAGAAAAGTACCAGTGCATAAGAACTACAGGTACAAGATATCCTCTTTGGAGTACCAAAACTACAGAATATAATAACAAAGTACAGTACTTTGAAAAAATGTCAAGAGCTAAATCAAATGTAGATGCCTGGAAATAAATCAGTTGTCCACTGTAATGCCCACAAAATAGCAATGAAAGAGAAATGGCATGCATCCTATATCATGTTATGTATCATTTAACTTTTTCTCTAAAATGTTATCAGCATTATTCAGCAACTAAATTGATCAAAGCTCAAATTTTAATTCAGAATCAACACCATATAATCACAGTACAATACAGGGCAGAAAAATTCATTCATCAATACCATTTTGCTGTTTATTTCCCTTTCCATTTCCTTTCCCACTTGCTCCACCTAGAGTGTTAGCTGAAAATTAGTTTTACATACAGATTCTCCCCTCAGATAAGTAGTTAATGATTTCAACTAATTCATAGATTCAGCAAGGATCGATGTCTGGCTGCCAGGTGATACCCACAAGGGTGTAAGCTACTGGCTAATAAGACTCTGCTATAATTTTTTTTAACCTTACAAAGGATAATTGCAGATTAACCAATAGCATTATTAATTATGATCAAAGTTAATTTGGTGAATAATACATGCTTTGTTAGAATGCTGAATAACCTAGTTTCTTATTACCATCTTCAGGTGAGCTGATTCCATCTAGGGAAGCTATTCCAACTTTTGCTCAATTCCTGGGGAACAGACTAGGTGAGCAAAAGAGTCAAAGAAAGGCACACAATGGGCTGCTGCTACTTAGGAGCAGTTCTGAACAAATGTATTAGAATAACAAAGAATAATGAACTACTAGCCATGATTGAATGATGGAGCAGATTTGATGGGCTGAGTGGTCTCATTCTGTATCCATGTCTTATGACCTTCAATTCTTTAAAAAAAAATTACCCATCATCTATTCATATTCAAGTGTTCAAAAGCACATTTCACAATGCATTTGAACATAAATCTGAATATAACAGGTTTTTGGATAACTGAAAATGCAAAGCACATCATCTAGTGCCTTAAAATAATCAATCATCTACCAAACAATCAATTATGAAAAATGCAACTGCAAAATAAACAGAAACTATACTGCACATAGCTGATGTAATCATGGAATCTCTACAATGCAGTAGGCTATTCGGTCCATCTAGTCTGTACCTACTTTCCAACACAGCATCTTACTCAGGCCTGATCCCCGTAACCCCACATATTTACTCCATTAATCCCCAACCCATACTTCTTGGGGCAATTTAGCTATCTAAATCAACCTTATCTGTACATCTTTTTCTGTGGGAGGAAACCCCAAATATGTAGAAGGAAAATACAGACGCGGAAAACATACAAAGTCCACACAGATTCACCCAATGCTGGGATTGAACCAGAGTCCCCCAGGCACTGTGAGGTGGCTGTACTAACCACTCTGCTACTGTATGAATCTAATTATTAAATGAAAACAAAATATTAAAAGATGATGGAAACCTTAAATAAAACAGTGCCATAACTAATCTAGCAGCATCTGCAGACAGAAAAACCACTGATATTTTAAATTGACTATGAGAGGATTATAAAGAAATATTTGAAAAACTGATGTCAGCTTTAAAAGAAAGCAAACAAAATGGAAACTGAGCTATAATGGATAGTTTCTTTACTGCTAAATCAGAAGGGTGGGAGCTTATATCTCATTCCAGTTACTAGAGTACAATATGGGTTGACGCTACTTCTAGTGCAGTATTGTCAAAGATGCCAGTTTTCAGAATAGACAATAAAGCAAAGTCCTATCTGTCTTCTAAAATGGATGTAAAAGAGCAGAGAACTCTCTTCTGTCTTGAAACCAAACATCTAACTCAACGAACGTCATAGATAACGTGTATTCCTGTTCATTGTCACATTGCTGTTGAGAGACCTGGTGTGCACAAACTGGAGGGACAACTGCTATGGTACCACAACTATACTTCAAAAGTATTTCATTGACTGTGAAGCTTTGTTAATGTCATTAGTGTACTGCCACAGGCTGCTGTTTTACTTACAACTTTCTATTCTGTGCAGTGCAGAGGCCATTCCTTCCAATGGAATCTGTGTGTTAGTTTGAATTTGTGTGTTCTAACCAAGTATTTCCTTCGTGCAAAACCCACAACCACTAACATAGCTAGGACATTACAATCGCCTGTATCTTACTGCATCTAGGCACAAACTGCTTCAATATCTGTGTTATAAATTATGCTGAACATTGTGCAATTATCAGCAAACATCCCCATTTTTGTACTAATAATGGGGAAGGTCATGGATGAAGCAGCTGAAGATGATTGGGCTTAAGATGCCAACCTGAGAAACTGCTGCAGCAATGTCTCACAACTGAGCTAACTAAGCACCAATAACCACAGCTATGTCCCTTTGTGATGGGTATACCTCCAACAAATGGAAGGTTGCCTCCCCGATTCCCAGTGACTCCAGTTCTGTTAAGTCTCCTTGATGCCACTCTCAGTCAAGTGCTGCCAGCCACTCTCATCTGATGTCTGGAATTCAGCTCTTTTGTCCATTTTCAGATGAAAGCTGTAATGAGGTCAGGAGCTGATTGGATCAGCTAGAAAAAAAAGTCAGTGAGCAGGTTTTTGTTTAATTTTTGTTTAGTAAGTGCCGCTTGATGACACTTTCCATCACTTTGATGATCAAGATAGACTGATGGGGCTGTAATTAGCCTGGTTTGATTTGCCCTGCTTTTTGGGATGGGACATAACTGAGCAATCTTCCATATTCCCAGGTAGATGTTGGCGTTGTAGCTGTAGTTTAGCAATTTGACTATGGGCGCAGCTTGTTCTGGAGCAAACTCTTCAATATTATCTCAGGGATATTATCATGGTTCATAATCCACGTATACTACATCAACTGTTTCTCCTTTACTTGCCTTACTAATTACATCTTTAAAAAATACAATAAATTTGTCAAATATGATTTTCAATTTCATAAAAACATGTTGACTCTGATCACACTATGATTCCTTAAATGAATTAACTAGCCTCTCATCTCTGCTTTCCCTTTCTTTCTTGTGGAAGCGCCAAATTTGCTAACTTCCAAACTGTTGGAACAATTCCAGAAACTAAAGAAATTAGGAAAATCATAACCAATACATCTACCATTTCTGGAATATGTCACTCTCAGACCCAATATGGAATTCATACCTCAGTTCATAAACTCTGCCAAATCCAACCTCTTAACAGCCAACATACCTCAATGTGGAACAATAAACTTACACTCTGCCCCCATTTCAGAACAGAGACTCAAAGCCTGGTATTGAGGGCACCACTTTTAATGAAATTCACTACTTTAGTTCCTTTCAACACCACTTCAAAAGCAGATGGAATTTCTTTCAATGCCAATGTCTCGTAGTGAATGAAGCAATGATTCCAAAC
Organism: Sphyrna mokarran; assembly: GCA_024679065.1. Taxonomy (NCBI): domain Eukaryota; kingdom Metazoa; phylum Chordata; class Chondrichthyes; order Carcharhiniformes; family Carcharhinidae; genus Sphyrna; species Sphyrna mokarran. The sequence continues at coordinate 3,783,317 of JAGIQG010000008.1, read as the reverse complement.
AATGACCTAACCAGCTGCTTCCTTAATTCTTATTATAACTCCAGTTATTCCCCAGTCATGTTGGCTGCCTCATTGCTTGTGATGCCTCTGTGATTAACTCAATCAAGCCCCGAACTTTCTAACCAACAATGGGATTATGCAAACTTCAAAGAACTGTGCACCAGTCATGCTGGTTGGCAACCATTGCAGGTTGCGCAATCTGTAATGTCTGTACTTTCATCCAGCTCTTGTGCTAACTTTAAATGAAAAATAAGTGTACTTTTAAATTCTAAGCAATATCAGAAATTCGGTGAGCCACTGTGTTATCACTAAATGGGATGTATTTCAGTTTTTCAGCTGACCTCTCATCTAGAACCATGCAAGCCAAATCTAATGTCTCAGGGAAAATTAATCTCTCTGCAATAGTGTGGGACATTTTCTCTTTAACTACCATTTAAAAGGGTAATTGCGCTTGGTCATTCAATGTTTTTTTTGCCAAGAGCTTAAGCTGATGATTTCAGTTCATGTTGCGTTCTTTGAAAAAAATCCAAAGGCTTGTTCTCAAGTTTGCCATGTTTAGTCTTCAGATGTCTTTGCAGTTTGGAGGGTTTTAAACTCACATTTGCCAGTGTTTCCCCCACGTAACACATTGCCTTTGCATCCTGATTTGCGTTGGTACAATTAATGAAACAATACCTCAAGAAATTGTCTTTATTCTGCTTTGTTCCTGATTTTAGTTTCTTCTTTGTAGACTGTTCATTGGATGTTGTGGCGTTCTGTAGCAAGCTAACAGTAACACTGTTTTGTCCTGTTGTGGCTTCTCTGAAGCAGCTATCTCCAGCAGATTCCGATGTGAGATTGTAGCCAGTAGGCACATTGCCTATTCATGTCTCTTGCTGTCTCTTTATTGTCATGAAATGATCTATATCTACAGTCCTTGTCTAGCTTGCAAGTGAAAGAAGCTTGCCTCCAGTGAATTAGGGCAACGGTGGCGCAGTGGTTCTACTGCTGCCTCACAGCGGCAGGGACCTGGATCCGATTCCCGGTTTAGGTCACTGTCTACGTGGAATCTGCGTGTTCTGCCCCGTGTCTGCGTGAGTTTCCTACATGTGCTCCAATTTGCTCTTACAGTCCAAAAGATGCACAGGTTAGGTTGATTGGCCATGCTAAATTCTTCCTCAGGTGCAAAGTGTGATGACTCAGGGATTTTCACAGTAACTTCATTGTAGTGTTAATGTAAGCCTACTTGTGAAAATAATAAATAAATTTTGAACTTTAAACTTTAAAAAAATTTTAAACTGTCCCAAAAGCATATTTACAAAACGATTGGTGCAGGGGCAGAATAGCTACAAAAGGCTACAAAGGCCGAAAGCTAGCAAGTTTACTATCAAATAAATCGGTTGGATTTAAAATTGGTGTTGTCAGACCTCTTGCAGGGCAGAATGACATGTCCATTGTGGCCTCTTAAGATTGGAGGCGACTATAATGTTCATTTTTACTCGATGCATGGAAGTTGGCTTCTCCAGCCAGAAGATGTTATAAAATCTCTTCTATTTATGCTTGGGACATGCATCCGACAGTCTCAGTACTTCACTTTATCCATCCTCTGTATGGCTCATAAACATAATTTCTAATGGAGTAAAAAGTTGAGGCAATTGGATTTGGCTACATTTAGAGTAGTGTACAATTCTCGGTGTCCACATCAGGTGAGTTTTGGGGGAAACCAAAAGCCTTTTTATACCATTCTACAATCCATTACAGGTCGCTTTGAAAAGACTTGGTACAGAGCCATGGTAAGATTGCACCTGAACACTGTTTATAGTTTTGGTCTCCTTACCTAAGGAAGAACGTACTTGCCACAGAGGGTGAATAAAGGTTCATCAGACTGAAACTTTGATAGAACTGATTTATTAAGAGAGATTGAGGAGAGTGGGCTAATATTGCTTAATGTCTAGAAGATTGAGAAGTGATCTCATTGAAACATACAGAATTCTTTTCAGGCTTGACAGCTAAACATAGGAATAACATTTCTCTTGGATGGGAAGGCTAGAACTAGAGGACGGAGTCAGAATAAGAGCTAGGCCGTTTGGAACTAAGGTGAGGAATCTCTTCTCCAAGAGAGTGATGAATCTTTGAAATGCACTACCCTTGAGAGATGTGAAGGCTCAATCATTGAATGTGTTCAAGACAAAGATCAATAGATTTCTAAATATTAACAAGAACAAGCAATATGGAGCTAGTACAGGAAAAACACAGTTGAGATACAAGGAGCTCAGATTTAGGCACAGCAAGTCTGAGGGGCCGAACAGCCTACTTCTGCTCCTATTTCCTATGCTCCTATATTTTTAAGAGCAGTAGTGTTGGAACGGAAGTTAAACAAATAGGAAGTAAGGCAGATGATATATAAAATCAGTATTTTATGACCCCATATTTTGATCAGAGTCTGATACATTATGAGCGAATTTAATTTAAAATGCACATCTACACTAGAATATAGTATTAGTAAGCAAATTGGTTTTCAATTACAACCAATGGAAAAACATCTCAGATAAAATGACCAGTTTCCATACAATCCAAAAACAATTAATTTAATCAGATCTTACCTGTTTCATTTTGCCAGTAACAACTGGTGGGAGCTTGGCTCGGAGTTGTTCCTCCTCTTTGCATGATGCTGGAAACCCACTCAGAAAAGCAAGATTCTGCATTAAGATTGACCCAGGAGACTCTTTATCTGTGGTCTAGTCAACAAAATTAATTGCTATTAATTTTTTGTTGTTGTTATTGAGAAATACAAGTTATGAAAAATGAGAGATTTCTGATGCAGAGACTGACAGTCAAGCAAAATGTCAAGCCACAGTTTGACTAGTAACTCAGAGATACAGGATAATACTGTAGGGACCCAAGTTCAAATTCCAGCATGGAAGATGGTGGAAGTTGAATTCAATAAAAATCTGGAATTAAGTCTAACGATGACCATGAAACCACGGTGAATTGTCCTAAAAACCCAGCCAATTCACCAATGTTTTTACGGAAGGTTATCTGCTGTCCTTACCTCATCTGGCCTACATGTAACTCCAGAATCATTCCCTCTGAAATGGCTGGCTGAGCAAGCAACTTGGTTGTATAAAACCGCTAAAAAAAAATCAATAAAATTATGAAGCTGGATGGACAACCCAGGGTCAACCTTGGCATCAGAAACAACAGCGGCAACCTCCACTCTCTCACCCTGCAGAATCCTCCATCTGGGTCTTGGGTCAAAATTGAGAAGTGATCTCATTGAAAACGGGACAGAGTCAGAAACTAATGGCCTCAACTAGGATGTTGGGTTCATGTCACACTACGTGTAACCCCCACCATTTGGCTTGGGTTTGCAAAATCCTACTAACTCTCCTGGCTTGAGACAGTTCACACCTCACTAACCTGTGTTTATTCCTCTCTCCACTCGCATTGTCTGTACTTGTAAAGACTTGATTACCCGTAAAGATTTGCATTCCAACTATTATCTTGCAATTGCATTTCTGTCTACATGTCCATATTTGTGAATGCAACTCTCCATTCACTAAGGAAGGAGCAGTGCTCCAAAAGCTCATGGTTCCAAATAAAGCTGTTGGACTTTAACCTGGTGTTGTGAGACTTCTTACTGTGTCAAAATTGACAGATTCAGAAGAGGTGGCAGCATAGTGGTATACAAATGGAAGAGTGCTGTTTTGTAGGTTCTCAACATTAATACCGGACCCCATTATGTCTCATAGCATCAGTCAAACATGAACAAGGAAATCTCCTGTTGCTTACCTGTACTACTCATCTCTAAATTAGCACCTCTCCATGTTGAACACCACTTAAAGGTGGATGCAGAATGCACTCTGGGTGGGGCACTTCAATGCTCATCATCAAAGGTGAGATGGTAGTACCTCGTACAGACCAAGTTGACTGACTGCTAAAGGACATAGCTGCTAGACTGTGTCTGTAACAGGAAGTGAACACCAGGAGTGAAGTGGGATGACTGATCTGAACACCCAGGCCACATCTGATGAAGTGAAGCATTAAGGAGACTGAGTAAAACTGGAGCCAATAGGAATTAGGATAACTCTCCAATAGGAATTAGAACAATTCTCCAAGGAATGCATGGCGAAGGTCAAAGTGGAGAACGTGGAGCAAGAAATTGGCTGGATATGAGGAGGTCGGAAGGATATCTGGGGAGGCCCAATGTTCAACAATGTGTCTTGCCTTTCTCTTCTCTAATCGGTTTGCACAGGGAACATTCCCGAAGACTCCAAGGCACAAAGGAAGGTGAGATTGCGATGGTTGGCAGTCAATCATTTCAATTCCAAATCATCTCTGCTGGAATTCCTCAAGATAGTGCCCTCAGCTCAATCATCTTCAATAGCTTCATCAATAACTTTCTTTCCAATTTGTCAGAAGTAGGGATGTTTGCTGATGATTGCACAATTTTCAGCACTACTCATGACTCCTCAGATACTGAAGTGGTTCATGAGCAAGACCTGGACAATCTGCAGGCTTGGGCTAACAAGTAACAAGTAATATTTGCATCACACAAGTGCAAGAAAATGATCAATTCTAATAACGAATAATTTAACTATTACCCCTTGAGATTCAAAAACATTAACATCATTGAATTTCCCTCTATTAATCATCCTGGGGTTACCATTAACCAAAAGCTGATTTGGACCAGCCATATAAATATTGTGGCTACAAGATCAGGTTACAGGCTAAGAATTCAATGGCAACTAATTCACCTCCTGATCCCACAAAGCATATTCACCACCCATAAGCCACATGCGAGAAGTGTGATGGAATACTTTCTACTCCCTTCATCAACACCCAAGACGCTTGACACCATCCAGGACAAAGCTCACCTGATTGGCATCCCATCTGCAAATATTCACTCCCTCCACATCAAAACACAGTGGCAGCAGTGTGCACCATTAGGAACTCACCAAAGCTCTTTAGACAATACCTTCCAAATGTACAATGCTACCAGACTTGCTGAGTTTTTCAAGCATTACCTGTTTTTATTTCAAATTTCCAGCATCTACAGTATTTTGTTTTTACTTTGGTTAGATTCTCACTCCTATTAGTGGACCAGCTGGGTTATAACAATCAACAATGGTTTATAACAATCAACAATGGTTTAGTGGACAATATTTAATCAAGTTTTAATTTCAGATTTAGTCATTGAATTTAAATTCCACCAGCTGCCATGGTGGCATTTACACCATTGTCTCTAAATCATTTCTGGATCACACATCCACTGATATTATCACTATACCACTACCTCCCTGGTTTTGGTGCACTTATTTCCAAAATAGCCACTACATACACTATAAACATTTTCAGTAAATTCAGGAGTTGTTTATTCAATATCCATTACTGCGGAACAGCTCTTGGATAAAGCAGTGCATTTAATCCCAGAGACATGACAGGTAGTTCTCCAGCTGTTATCAGCACTAAATAAAGCACTTCCTATTCCACAACTGCCATTGCTTTCACAAAGTCCACAATTTCACACTAACTTGCACACACCTCACAAGAATTTGCGGATCAGAGGAAGTGAGTTGTAAGGAAAAGTTTCCGTAATCATAACTCAATAAAATTTCCACATGCAACAGCAATCAACAGGCTGTGGTCCAGTATCTCAAGTTGCAAAAGAAGTAGATGCGTTGAAGGATACCCATAGTTCTTAAGTTAGAAGTTTCCAATCAAGCAGCCTTTATTTTAGTTTGCCAAGCAAGTTTCTCAATAAGCATCCAATCTTTGCAGCTGTTTTTTGTTTGGGAGCACCAGTTTATTCAGGTTTCATTGTCCCTCAATAATTTGTTTGGAAAAATAAAGAGTTAAGGATCCAGATGGCACCTACTGAGACACAGTAAGTTATGTAAATGGTAACAGGAAATTACACCGGAACACATATAATGGAACTTAGATTAAGTGAGTGGACCAAACAATGGTAGATGGGAGATCTATATGGAGAAACCTGAAACCATATAGTTCAAAACAGATACGTTAGAACAACTTCTTAATAGAAATAGGCTAGAAAATGTGAAATGTGTCTCCACATCTACCATCAGTAAAAGCTAGTAGACTGATGAAAATGTTGACCTTTATCTCAAGGCGGCTGTAATACAAAGGAGAAGAAATGATACTTCATTCATCAAGAGCCGTGATCTGATTCCATTCAGTTCTGGATCCACATCTGGGAGAGTGCAGGACAGATTTATCAGAATGGGGTTTGTAGGGTTAAGTTATGAGGACAGGTTGCATAAACATTGCTCGTTTGTCCTTAGAAGGCTGAGAGGGATGTAATTAAAAGTTTAAAAGGATTTAATTGTGCAGCTACAGGAGAGTTATTTCTTCTGGTGAAGAAATCCAGAACAAGCAGAAAAAATTTTATAATCAGAACCAGACCATTTAAGACAGAATTAAAGAAGTCACATTCACAAACAGTAATGGAAATCTGGCATTTCTCCATCAAAAGACTATCGCTATTGGGTCAATTGAAATGTTCAAGACTGATATTGATAGGACTTTTACTTAGCAAGG